>JAMLFY010000012.1:24569923-24865196 GCA_030441495.1 Dalbergia oliveri | reverse complement strand
TTTTTCATCATGTGTTTTTTTTTTCAAATATGTTTTGTTTATTTGAATTGAAAATCAATTTTGGATTGTTCATTTGTTTGTAAAATTTGTAGCTTGAAATTTAAAATGTTTTTATTGTCATTGTTTGGTGATTTAGATTGAAAATTAAATATGAATGTGTCCAAGTTAATGCCCGATTTTTTTTGTTTGAGTACAAATGACCGAAATGCCCCTAGGTCATTTTTCCAGAAATTAAAGGAAGTTGAACCTAGCTCTCGATGGGTCAACTCAATGTTTGAAGGGGATTATATTATTATGTTTGATATCAGAGGTGAAAATCTCGTTTTCCAAACTTTCGACTCAAAATGACCAAAATACCCTGAGCGTTTTACGCGGTAAAGGTGTCGTTTGAGTCTGAATTTTTCCAGGAAGTTTGGAATGATGTTTATGAGTGGTTTTTGATGTTCGAGTCAGCCCTAAGGTCCAGATTTAGTGCAAAATTACCATTTTGCCCCTAGAACGTGTACAGTGAGCCTAATGACGTAATTAAGCAAACCTAAGCAATATTAGGCTCTAATAGAAGATTAATTTATTTCGATAATTAATCTAGAGTCAAAATAATTTATTAAGGTTAATTAGAACCTAAGATTGCTTAGTTAAACTCTAATTACATCTTTGATTCAAGATTCCTAGTCATGGAATCTTGAATAGTTTTTTCTCCAATTCCTTAAATTAAGGAATTGTGCCCATACCTCATTTGACTAAAGAATGGTTTTAATTTGTTAATCTAGTAAGACCACCCCCTAAATCAAGTCTTGACAACCTTAATTAACCATTACCTCACCTAAACACTTTCTTACAAACTCCTAATCAAAACCTTAATCAAAGAAACACCTAAACACATCATTAAACCACAATTACATGAACAAATCATCCTCCTCCCCTTGGCTAAAATCTGGCCGAATGCATACCCTTGGTTTATGTCACATGTTGGTTTTTATTTCACTCCAAAGGCCATACCTCAAGCCATACCTTGACCATACCTAGCCATGCTTTCAACCATGCCTTTGAATAACTAAAGTTTGAAGATATTTTCCTCCCCTTTGGCCAAGAGAAACCGTCGGCCATCCTTCCTAAATCAGCCTCCATTGTTTCATTTTCTATAAATACCAAGCTTTGAAGAACTTGGTTACACTTTAGAAGCTTTGCCAAGTTTAGCTTTCTTTTTCTCTCATTTCTCTCAAAGTTCTCTTCATCTTGCTCTTCTTCTTCCTCCCTCAAAGAAACCTTCCACCACCACAAACACTTAAACCACCACTCCCTCACCTCAAACCACCTCTCAAACACCAAACCTTTCCATTTCCAAGCTTGCTTTCTCAAGGAAAAATCATCTTCCTTGAGTTCTCTTTGGCCGAACCTTCATTGCCATCCAAGAGAAGATTTTGTCTTCTCATTCCTTCAAGAACACAAGCTTCTTCTCTTTTTTCAAGACTTCCAGGTAGGGGTTTTATTTCAAAGTTTTCTTTACTTTCTTTGAGAAAAGTTCTAGATTTCTCTTGGTTTCAAGCTTTTCCTTTCCTCCTTATTTTCGGCCTTGGAGCCTTTTCATATGAAAAACTTTAGCTTGATGATGAGGTTTCAAGATAATGGTCTTGTGATGTCATGTGAGAAACCTCTAAAGCTTGAAAAACTTGGTCTTGGACCATATATGCTTTTGGTTTCTTTCCTTTTCTTTGCTCAAGTTTTCGATTTTTCCTTTCTTTCCTTTTCTTTGAACAAAGTTTGTTAAAAATGTTAAGTAGATCACTAAAAGTTTTGTTAAGAAAATTAATCATATGATTTCAAAGAGCTCTAAGCTTACCCTTGCCAACCTTAAAGTTGGTCGGCCGTTCTAAGAGTTTACTCTAGATTGAAGCCCATGAGCAATAAAATAAAGAATATGACTAGTTCTTTGTATGTTTGTTTAGATAAGTGTTGAGGTTTGTGTCTTAGTCCATTTTCTTGAGCTTGATGATGAAGTTCAAAACCAAAGGCTTCTTTGAAGACTTGGTGCTAAGAACTCTAAAGCTCACTTTATGTTGTAAGATACATATTGGGTTAAGGTTGTAATGTTCCTCTAAAGTCTTGTAAGAGCTCTAGTTAAGATAAAATGAGTTGCATTCATGTTTATGTTTATGCCTTGCATAGCATGTTTATTTTGATGCCATCACTAAGCTCTCAAGAATAACTAAATGAACTTGCATTATCATGTTTAAATTTCCAAGCTTGCATTTCATGTTTATATTTCAAGTCATCACTTAATCTTTAAAGATAATAATGAGGTTGCATCTCATATTTATTTTATGCTCTCACTTTACTTTATAATGAAGAGTAAAACAAGTGCATAGCATGTTTAAGTTTATGTCATCACTTAAATATCTAGAGCTCAAAGACTTGCCCAAGTATCACAAGTAAAGTTTTAGAAAATGGAGGCATCCAAGAAGCCATTTCGGCCTTGTGATGATGATGATGGACTTGAGATGAGTTCATCTAATCATAAGTGTCCATAGCCTATGTCTTGGAATTTTTCTAAGCTTAGGTGTATTTAAAGAATGTTATGAACAAGATTTTATGTTTTAAAACTATTTTATGAACTAAATAATTTAGCTACTGACCTCACTTGTGTTTTCATGATATTAATGAGATAAATTGGTTTCTAAAGGAGTTTTGAGTTCCTAAAATGATTCCAAGAGAAAACTAGCAACTTATATGCTTTTAAATCATGAATTATGTGATTATATGATGCTTGATTTCGATTCTGCCTTGTGTACTTGGCCACTGTATAAATTCTGTTTTATGGTGTTAAAATGTGTAAAATTATGTTTGAGTGAAGCAAGGATGATTTAGGGAAGTTAGGAAAGAACAAGTAACTAGAAAGGACTTAAAATGAGAATTCTAGAACACTTAGATACAAGAATGTAAATTCTGTTCCAGCATAATTAAACTTAAGGAAAATGGTTTATAATTAGTGGATATGTGTAGGAATCCCTAATATTTGGTTTAGGAATTAAATATAGAGCCTTAGGCGAAGAGGAACTTAAAAAGGGTCAAAGACGGAGATTCTAGAACCCCGTAATCATATGATAATTTTCTGCCCAAAGTGATGTAATGCTGTTTGGTTATGTTAGTAAGCATAAACATTAGAGGAAATTATAGGTAATGATCCCTTAGGTGAAATAAAGATCCATAATGAATGTTAGGATAATTAGAACATAAGTTTAAGACCCATAAGGGCCAAAGCATAAAACACTATGAGATAGGAGGTGTGATGTGAGAATGAGTTAGAGTGAGTATATTTATGATGTATGGGAATATATTACATGCCATGAGTATGAGGATGTGTGGATGTATGACTTGATGTTTTGATAATGTGGAATGTTGTGATTAAGATGCATGAGAATATGAGATATGGATGACATGAGAAAGTATGTTTCTGATTGAGAGATTTACTTGATTGAGAAATTGCATGAGAACAACATGTGTTATTTGAGTTATGGCATGACTCAAATTTGAGGAAATTCGGGTGCAGTCGTTATGCCTGCGAATTTTCATCAAATTTGAGGGACTTAAAGAAATTTTGAAAAGAAAGATTTTATATGTGACATGTTGAGACGCATTTCTCCTTCTACGGAGAGAGAAAGGAAATGCGTGGAGGTATGGTCGTGGAGCCATCCGAAGCGAACAATGTCACTAGTCTTAACCAGATGATGCATTTCGTAGACGAGATGTACTTCTCCTGTACGGTGAGGAGAAGGTAAAACCGTGAGGGCATTGACATTAGCCTACCAAAGCGGACAAAGTCATTGGTCTTAACCAGTTGATGCGTTTCTGAGAAGGAAAGTCCCATGATGGGTGATCCTTAGGTCCCCTGCCCGTACTTTGGAGTCGAGATTATTATTTTTATGATTATGATATGCTTATCAAGAGGATAAGTAAGAACTAGTGACGACTAGTTGAGGTATGAGCTCATAGCCTAGTATTAGGGGTCGGTTACTATTTTTAAAATACCATGATGTCACAAGTTTGAGAAACGAGAAAGATGTGAAGCATTTTGCTTATGAAAGAGAGAAGTTGATCAAGAGGAATTACATGCCACTTATATGAGAATTAATTATTGATGAGATGTTTTATTGGTTTGCTGCATAAAGTATTGCCATGCATTCATGTTTTGCTATGCTGCATACATGCATTAAGATTCATCATAAAAGACACAAACCTTGGATAATTACTTTTATGAAAACTTCATAATGAACCTTTGCATGTTTAACTTTTTCATAATAAACCCAAGGTTCCTAGGGACATTAACGATGACATTAGGATAGGAGGTTTTCCCTATGAGATTCTTTAGTAAGATTCTCACCCCCTCTCTCCTTGTTTCTTTATCCGTTATGTCTTCAATTCTGATCTTCGTCGTTTGGGAGGTGCACTACAACCCGGAGCACAGTCATATCATTTGAGGGTCGTTGTGCTGTTCGCATTTTTGCGTACATGGGACGCCCGTTCACACATCCAATTTCTAGCTTTCGCTTCACTCCCACCTTACCTTTTGGCGACGACTTTGATCTTCGAGAGGACTCGCCCTCGTGACGAGAGATTCGTCTGCCCGCCCTTCGCTTCCGTGGTGCCGACTACCCCGAGTATGTTCCTTGCCCAGGCGTTCGGAGACCGATCCGTTGGAGGATTCCCTACCCACATCTATTCGGAGGATCTGCCCCTATAGTTCCCATGGACATTGGGAAAGGTAGCGAGGACCGCTCTCTAGCGAGGCCTAGGAGGCGTGTACATCAGTCCGAGAGGCGCCCTTGCCGAGGAGGCCACGTCGCTCGCTCCGCATGCCCACGCCCCCGCTTGTCGGGCCACATCCAAGGAGCTTCGACAGTTGGGCTACATCTCCCGCTCGAGGAGTAACGTCATCCGTAGGCTTTAGAGGGGAGGGTTTGCTTTTAACCGTGTATCTTTTGGGCACTCATGTATTTGTTGTTTATGTTTTGGTTATTTTATGTTTCCTGATATGTTTCATGTACTAAGCTCTGCCCATTTTATGTAGGTATGACTTTATGTTTTTATTCCAGTTGATGTATCCAGTTATGTATTAAACTATGATATTTAATATTATGATGGTTGTTCCTATGGTTGAGGTGTTCTTATTTGCTTTTGTATTGCATGATTTATTTTCCCTTCTACTTTACATTTCACTTATGTATAAGCGATGACTCACATTTTGTTTTACATATTTCAAAAAAATTTACCCATATTTTCCACTAAGTAATTTTACAAATAAGTTTAAAGGAAGTAATAACTAATAATTAATCTTAATACATCCTAGGCGTATTGGGTTAAATATTAGGGTGTTACACAAGTCAACTTGGGTTCGTTTATTGCGAAGCTAGTCATACTAATTATGATCGACATGTTGATACTAGTGTTAGTAATGGTACTTTATCTGCTATAATAGTCAATCATCGCTCCTTGTTGAATCCTGAAGCACCAAATCAAAACAAGAGGATTAGAACTCTTTCATCTAGTGTTTGGGAATATTTTGATAAAATTGGGGTTGATGAGGATGGGAAGAGAGCACAATGCAAGGCTTGTGGAATGCATATGTTAGTGATGGTACTAGGTATGGAACTTCAACATTATTGTGTCATATGAATAAATGTGAGAAAATACCTAGGTTTCCAGATAGTGAGGTTGGAAAATTAATACTTGATCAAGCTGGAAAATTAAGATCTAAAAAGGTTGATAACAAACTTGTGCGTGACATGGTTGCTATGTGTATCATAGAGCATGACCTTCCATTTAATTTTGTTGAATATAGGAGGGTTAAGGAGTTGTTGAACTATCTAAATCCTGAAGCCAAAGTTTACTCTAGGTGTATGGTAACTTTGGATGTGATTAATATGTATGAAAGTGAGAAGAAGAAGTTGAAGGAAGTGTTGTCTCACATTCCAAGTAGGGTATGCTTGACTTCTAATGTTTGGACTTCTTGTACAACTGAGGGTATATCACATTGACAGCTCATTTTGTTGATGAGAATTGGAAGCTTAATAGCAAAATTCTTAATTCTCTCATATGCCTCCTCTCACACTAGACATGAATTATCTAAGTATGTGTTAAATTTTTTGCAAGTGGGGTATTGATGGAAAAGTTTTTTCATTAACTTTACAATGCTAGTTCTAATGACAATATGCAAGAAGTGCTAAAAGATAGGCTTCGTGATATGCCTTAGGGTTTATTATGTGGTGGTGAGTTTTTTCACATTCAATGTTGTGCTCATATTAAACTTAATTGTTCAAGAGGGTTTGAAAGCTATGAGTCCGCTTTACACAAAATAAGAGAAGCATCAAGTATATCAAGGGATCAGAGGCAAGAATGAATGCTTTCAAAGAAATTGTAAAAAATATGGTGGTGCTAGTGTTGGTTTGCGTTTAGATGTATCTACTAGGTGGAACTCCACTTTTCTTATGCTTGAAAGTGCACTTCCATATCGGCGTTCTTTTTGGCAATATGCTTTGAATGAACCAAACTATAAGCATTGCCCTTCTAGGAAGAATGGATAAAGCTGGAAAAATGTGTGAATTTTTGCATCCCTTTTATGTGATCACTAACTTGATATCCTGGATCATCCTATCCAACATCAAATTGTATTTCAAACAAGTGTGGAGGATTGAATGTTTGCTCATTCAAAATGTGAGCAATGAGGATGCAGTCATTCCTGATATGGCTTCTAGGATGAAAGTGAAGTTTGATAAGTATTGGAGTGATTATAGTGTCATGCTTGCACTTGGATCTGTTCTTGATCCTCGCATGAAGTTTACATTTTTAGAGTTTTGCTCTGAAAGCTCCTCTTACCTAATAGCTTGTCAAGAAAAGTTGCATTCTGTGAAGATAATTGACTACTCTTTTTAATGAGTATGTGCAAATGTCTTCTAGAGAGTCAAGTAATTCTCAAGTTCAAAGTAGCCAGCTTCACGCTAATCAAGCAATGAGTGGAAATTTTGTTGGAGATTCATCAATTTCACCGTGGGTTGATATGGATGTAAGTTTCTATTTTGCACTTGTTATGTTTTCATTTTTGTTTTTGCTTATTAGAATTCTAATTATTGTTATAATTTGAAAATGATATAGGAGTGTATTGAATATGAGAATCAACATGTTACTGAAGTTGGAAAGTCACAACTGGATATTTATTTGGATGAGCAAAAAATGGAGTTTCAATCTCATCAAAATCTTGATATATTGCATTATTGGAAGGACAATAGACATCGATTTCCATATTTAGCACTGATGGCTTGTGATATTTTGAGCATTCCTATAACAACTGGCATCTAAATCTGCATTTAGTATTGGTTCTCGTGTTCTCAACAAATATAGAAGTTCTCTTCTTTCCAAAAATGTGCAAGCTTTGATATGTACTAGAAATTGGTTGCTTGGCTTTGATGTGCAAGGTAAATAATATATTTTCAATTCTTGTCTTTTTCCTATTGTAATATTTTGAATAAATGTGATGGTAATTGTTTTGTTTTGTTTGTGTTGTGAGTTGTAGAGCAAGAAGGAGATTCAGATGAAGAAGGCACTAATTAAAAGCACCTAGTGGTGCTTCAGGTGTTATCATTGAATAATAATTTGCAATGGTTTTAGACTTTTAGTGGACTTTGAAAATATTTGTGTTCTTTACCTTATCTTTTTTATGGATGGACTTTGTAAGGACATTATATTTTTATTTGTATTTTTATGGATGGACTTTATTTATGTGCTTGATGCTAATGGATGGACTTTGTAATAATTTAAATTTGATGTGTTTAAGACTTTTGTTTTGGTGAGTTAGTTTATTTTATTATTTTTGGTATTTGATTTGCTTATATTTGATGTTTGATAGTTGGTAGTTATGAATTTATATTCTTTAGTAGTTTCAATATTCTTTATGATTGGAGGAGTTATATATATTTGATTAGTTTGTAATTTGTATGTTATTATTTTGAAAAAATTAACACTTGGATTTTAATATTTGTAGTATTTAGTAATTAGTAGTGTTATTTGTTTAAAATTTAAATTGGATACTATAAAGAGAAATGTATATATATATATATTTATGTGAGGTAAAATATATTGTATAAATATAAATATATAATATTTGGTATTAAAAAATTAAAAAAAAATATAAAAGGAAAAAAAAAGTGGTGCGTCCGCCGCGATTTGGTACACGGGCACTTGCTAGGCCAAAAATGAGACTGGTCCATGGACTTGCAGGCCTTGGCGGAGCGTAGACCAAGCAAAATGCCAGTCCATTTATGAAGCGACCGGTTCTGTTTAATGTTGGTCCGTTGCGGACCATAAGCCGCATACCCAGCTTTAATTGCAACAACACATGCTCTATGCAATCTAAGCACCAAATTAAGTGCCATGCCTATTCTAAATATGTATCAACACATCATCAAAAAGTGTATGAAACAAAAGTAACTTTATACAAACTTGAGGTGATCTCCTTCATTTTAGTGCTTATGAACATTCAAACAACTAAGCATATATGAACATGGTTAGAAATAGAAGGGTGATTCTGCCCAATAATCAAATAGCTTAAATTATTATGCGTAAGAAATATAAAAACTTGTCAGCGTTTGCAACAATAACAGTAGCTTAAATAAAAGGCTAGAAATAACTTGTCCACAAATATAATGCGTAACATCTAAAAATTTCCAGCTGTTGCAACTATAACAAAGACAAATTGTCTACAACCATAATCATTTACTATTGATTGGTAGACTTTTTATTAACCTAATAAAAAGAAGATAAGAAAATCCTAACAAAACTCAAGTTTTAATCCTTTTCAATCTTAATTTGTTTCAGCTTCAGCTTTCTAGTTTCTTAGTCTTCAATTGTGTAGTTGACATGTCTCCATCAGCTTTTTGTTCAATTCTTAGAAGTTCGCTTCTTGGAGTTAAGGATAGGATATCACTATCACCCTCAGAAGATTGAAGGCATTGTGCTTCAACAAATTCTGTCATCAAATCCTACAAAAAATAATTTTTTTAATCATCAATTGACTTAGCATATTGTAAGAATTAGATAGGTTATAATCTGATAATAAAATTAAAACACCTTAGCTACAGATGATGAGGATTGAACTTCTTGAAATTTAAAACTCGATGATTTCTCTCCAAGTGACAGTCAATAGTCATGCAGGCTAATAAACATTAATAGAATAAAAGAATTACTAAAATTCAACTCACATATATGGTTAAATCACTAAACAGAAGGGAAAAATTAAAGTGCAATATAATTAGAAAAAGTAAACAATAACACCTCAATATTAGGCAAGACAGATTTTGATTCTTTAAACTTTGATATGATAGACTGATCATCACAAGCATCAATGATATCAAAAGCGTGCTCATTTTGATCTAGTCTGAGTCTTCAGAACTACTTTGAATATAAACTCCTTTCCAAAGAGTAATTCATTGAACTCCTTTGGATAACTAAGCTGACCACTACCTTGGCTCAATTAAAAAAAAATTACATGGGATGAGTAGAAAACATTCAACATTTACAGTTTATATTTGTTTTCACGAAGGGGAAAACATAATATGAAGTAGTATTTCCTAGATACAAATAACATACCAACTCAATACACTCTAGCATTGCAAACACGAATTCCTTAACAATTGACAACCTTGGGGATCCCATAGAATAAAATTTGCGCTATTAGTTTCATCAATCACCCTGAGCTTTACTCTATATTTGAATAATAGAATGAAATATTTGGATTAAAAAACACATTTCAGCAAAGAATTCAAATCTGAAATTTTATTTAAAAATAATCACTTCACCTTGGTGCAACAACCATTACACGACGATCACAGATGCCAGAGAAATACAAGCCTTTGTCAATTACAACTTCCTCACCGCACTTATAGGTTGGGTACCACCAACTTTCATCATCCAGGCATTTAATAGTCGCAAGCACAACAAATACTCCTGACTAACATCATAGACAATAAATTTAAAGTGTGTTCGATGTTAACTAAATGCAATAAATCAAAATGACACATAAAAGGAAGAAAAAACTTTTATAGTTGACAATAGAATAATGTACAGTGGAGGACTTACGTTCTTTAAATTCTTTAACTACTCAAGTGACTTCCTAGAATTGTCTTTTAAGAGGTCATTTTTAAAGGAGTAATACTAAACATTTGCATTAACTTTTGCCTTTAAGAGGTCATCTTCAAGGGAGTAATACTTATCATTTGCATTGACATTTGCCTTTTCCAAACAAACAGGAGACTTGATAAATTTTTTTATCAAGCTTTATCAAAACACACTTTCAAGACCTTGAATGAAGGTTCATAGCGGCTGTTTACACTTGCTTTGACCTCAATTTTAAATAGAAAATACTGAAGTAATTTTTCCTCAAATTCTCTGGGATAAGTCATCTCACCATTACTCTGAAGAATTACTCAAAAAAATGACTTGAGGCTTGAGAAAAAAAATCAGATGTGTATAGAAAAATTCAGAATGTACATAGAATAAGACATACTTTGTGAGTGTGTTCACATAATTCAGAACATGGTTTTCCAATAACAATTTGACCTTCACAATAAAAATGACAAAATCAGTTGTCCCGGACTCATCTGTCACATGGATCTTAATCCTATATCTACACAATTACAAATAAATAGGTTTAAAAACTAGACAACATATGCAATTTTTTTTTTTTTGGAAAAAAAGCCTTCAAATACCTTGGAGTCACATTGACAACATGGCGAAAACATCGCTCACAATAGTACATTCCGAATTGACCTTACTACCTTGTTGCATTTACATGCAATGTACCACCAATCAGAATTGGTATTGATGCCAGAAATGGTACCATGAACAACAAACAACCCATCCTATATAAAAAAGGAAAAGGAAAAATATTGGTACTATTAAATTAAACTAAATTAGTACCATGAAACCTGTATGATGAACTTAACTCTTTGTCTAAGGTTAAGTTTCTAGATCTATTAAAAAAAAGTTACCTGAATATAGTTTCTAAGATCATGGATTAATATCCTAGGCATTGCATTGAGAAAGTCATGCTCCAATGAATATGTTGGACCATCACTTAACAAAGACAGTGACTGAGAGCTTTCAGCATTAAGAGGAGGAAGTCTATCATAAATAAAGCAAGTTAAAAGAAAATAAAATCAGTACCAATAATATAAAGTAAAAATTATAGATTTTAAAAATGGAAACCTTTGAAACAAAAATACAATAGTACCTGGCTTCTGAAGTTGACAACCTCAGAATATTTGGCTCAAAGAGCAATCTGGTTCCAAACATGACATTCTTTAGGACTATTTTACCTACAAATATTTTAGAGGACAACCAAATCAACATATCAGTAAACTATGCCAATTAATAAGACAAAACATTTAGTTCTTACACGTGTTGCTGATAAGGAGAATAGATAAAGAAAAAAGTACCATGCCGAAAACCTACCTTTATTGAATACATGATAACTACTATCTAGTTGAGTAAATGATTCAAATTTGTATGATGAGTTAGACTTTCTTTATGGTACGACTGGAGATCTTGGCCACCTCAACTTTATTATGTTTCATGTGTTATTCACTTACAAATTTACTGGATACCCTGGATTTGCATGCTTGTTTGTCATTATTTAACAAACTAATTCCTCTAACTTGCACTCCACTATTCCAAACCTCTTTTTGTACTTGTGTTACGTGTTTCTCCCATTGAACATGTAGGATTGTGTTTTGGTTTGTTAATAAATTTTTTTTTAAAATTTATATTTTGATGTTGAATAATGATTATACCATTATTGGTGCAAAAAAAGGGTTTCAAAAGTTGGAGATGAATCTAGAATTTTATCTTAGAGTTTTTTTTTTGTACTGACCTATGAAATTGAATGAATAATCATTCATTACTTCCACTTAAACAAATACTGTTTGAAACTCAACATTTGCTTTTCAAGAGAAAATACAATGATGTAAACAATAACCATTACCCCAAACCATGTGAAAAAAAATGCAAACTTGAAAAAAATGAATGAAGGGGTTAGAAACAAAACAACAATCACATGGCTCAGAAAAAAAAAAAAAACAACATCATCAATGCATCATTAACATACAAAAAGAAACAAAAGCTGGATATAACCATGTTTATTTCAGGATGTAGTGCATCATTCTAAAAAAATTATTGGATGAAAGAAGCAAGGCAAAGAAAATTATATGATAAGCATATAGACACTTACCCTTGAATGTCTTGACTTTGGCAAACTGCATAATGACAATCGGCATAACTCCTTATTTTTTGTGATGAAGTTACAAACTTCGTAAACAAATTGACTGGACAGAGCGACTTCAAGTTTAACACTGCAAATACACATTATTTATTTTGTTAATTAATAACCATTTGAAAAGTATCCAAATAGAAGTCAACAAATTGAATAGTAGAAGATTACCCATCTGCTTCTAATTCAGGATGACCATTCTGGTTTTCCTTCCATCCCTATCATATTCCTTTTCCCCACCAAATAATTAGAAGTCCAATAGTATCTAATGTACAACCAAAGCAAACATGAGAAATCAGAAAGTAAAATTTAATATTACAAAACAAAAATTGAAAAAATAGTTTAAAGAGCATATTAAACGATTCATTACCTATTACATACGGAAACTGAAGTTAAGTATTTCATTGAACGGCATAAGATTGAAACCATAGAAGGGATCAAATCACTATTAGAAGGCAATACATTAGTCCTTAACTGAGTTTTCAAACTCATGCCTAGTGGTTCGAAAGTAACCACCATTTTTGCTTACTGTGAAGTAAGACATAATATAAACCGATCCTTCTTCAACAAGGCTTGAATTTATATATTAATTCCTTCTTCAAAGTGGCATGAATGGTCGTACCCTAAAAGAAAATATAATGATTATTTAGAGAAAAGAAATAGCAAAATTGGGGGTTGTCCACATTTATAACACTAAAATAGAAGTATATTAATAAAGAAGAAAGTAAAAGAAAATAAAAATACTTACAAACTCATCCATGACCACTATCTCCAAGGTTTACCACCTCGGCATTGTTGAAAGCAGGAAGACACCAAAGGCGAATAATTCGGACCTTAATCCTCCATTCTCGAACTAGAGTGATGGTTGCACGGGTTGCAACAATTTGCCATGGAAAAGAGGCAGAGTATTAAAAAGGAAATAGTGAGGAATAGTAATGAGAAGGGAATGGAAATAATTTTGTTTTCAAACGTGAGAACAATCAATTGCAAACAATTACATTTATAGTCTAGCATATAAAAGATGAGAATCGGAGAAATCCGTGGATATAGGAGATATATCAAGTAATTATGGAGAATAAATCATATCAGTTTAGATAAATAAAAATAAAAATATAACAAATGCAGATCTTGTATCAATTTACCCTAATTAGCGTAAATTTAGAATCAACATGTAGATTTTACAATAGTTAGTATCTCCTTTACCCTACATTGATTCTAAATGGATTTTCCATTTCTAAACAGCATTCCAATAAATCAATTAAACTAAAAATCAAATCAAATCGAAATATCTAAATCAACGTGTAAAGCATCAACCTCCAATTTAAATCAAAATATCAAAATATTATCTCAATCATATAAAAAGAGATGCTTTCCCGTGCCATCAAAATATCATCACAAATCTAAATCATATCAATTTTAATCAATTTTTAAATTTTATCTCAATAAAAAAGAAAGCAAACAATGAAGAACAGAGTTAAGGATTAGGTTTTGGAAAGACTTACCTTTGGCATCTGTTATGGAGGGGTAGATCGAGGATGAAGCGGCAAGAGTGGCAAAGCCCCATGGATGGCACGGAGGCGGAGCCATGGTAGTGAAGCGTGAGCGCCTTCCGCTATGAAGGTGAGAGTGGTAGTGGTGAAGCTTGAAGGCGGGGTGGCGTGGCCGTGATCTAGGTTTTTGGTCACTTTCCTTCACTCTCTATTAGGGAAGGACAACGAGAGAGTGGTGAAGCTTTAGGTCTTTCATAGATCCGTGGATGCAGCGGCGAGAGTAGCGGATCCCCATGGATGGCACGGGAGGCTGAGCCGTGGCCTGGAGCTTGAATGCGGGTGAACTCCAACAAGATGGTGACTTCGAAGCTTGAGGCTAAGGCTGAAGTCGAAGTCATTTCAGGAAGGGAGAGTCTTGGAGAGGTGAAGATTGAAGGTGGCGGTGGCGGTGGTGGTGGTGGCGCTTCTAGGTTTTCCTAATTTTTTTGTCACTCTAGATATCCCTTAGAAAGTCTAGCTTTGCATTTACAAAGGATGGCTAACTTGCCCCTTTAATTCTATATTTCTCTCTCTAATTGTGAACAAATGGTATACATCAACCACATGTTTCCAATGATAAAAATAATACAAATTCAAAAAGAGTAAAACAGATTAATGCATATGCAAATTTATTTTTGTTTTAGTTTCTTTTTGTAATTTAATTATAAATTTGAACTTGATTATTAATTTTTTCCTTTTAAAAAGCTGAATGATTTGGTGATATTAAAATTGGTGACCATATTTATTATTGAAACAATAAAAGAAATATCTAGTAATGATATATATAAGTAGAGTCATGATTTTTGGAAAATATAATCAATGCTTAATATTAACATTTAAGATTATTATAATTGTAGGCCTAACCAACGTGGAATTAACACCTAAAAAGTTTCTTTAATAGAGTTTAATTTATTAGTATTATAGATTATAGATTATTAATAGATAAGGTAGAATATTATTTCTTTATGCCTCATGGGCTAATTGCATTTTACTCTTAAAACAAACAAGAGAGACATCCTCATCCTCATAGGAAGTTCAAAAGGAAAGGGCTCTCCAACCAAAACACCATTGCGCCCTAGATGGGCCGCGTCCTTAGCCTTCCTAATCACAAAAGAGAACAAACTGAGAAATTTTTTGGTAGTATTATTGTCAGAAACTATTCCCAGCTCACCATCAATCAATCTTGGTGCCCCTCCTCAAATAGTTAATCACACTTTGACAATCATATTCCATTCCCACCTCTATCCAACCCTCGCAGATTGCAAATTTCAGACCATCTCCTACTATTGCAAGAGCTTCTTCCATTAGTGGTGGGGAAAGATGAAGCTTACTGAAAATGCTGAATCTGCCCGATGAGTCTCCAGCGTTGGATTTGTGGAACAGCGCAGCATCCGTGTCGATTTTAACCTGAGTGGTTGCCAGCGATGACAGGAAAAACTTTGGGTGTGGATTCTCAGCGTGTTCGCGCTAAACAAGGTAGGTCTCAGTGAAAAGAAAGCCTCCGCTGCTGCCAGTTCTTCTTTTTCGCTTGAGCACCAATTCATTTCTTTGATGCCCCATATCCATCAGAGTTTTGCTATATCAAGGCTCAAAAGTGGGCGTCTTCACCCACTTTATTAGTGATAGATATGATGGTTAAATGAGATAAGTGGGGATCACCGTTAAAGAGTGACCCACTCTATCTACCAGCTGTAAATGAAAAATTCTATGTGGAGTTCCTATATTGATCTGTGACCACCCAGTTCCTATATTGATCTTCCCTCCAACTTGTTTTTCTGAAAAGCTTAGATTTTTGGATTGGTTGGTGAATTTCCGTGCAAGTTAATCATCTGGGGCGTTGAAAATTTTACTTTTTTGTTGTTATTGTTTTATTTATTTATTTTTTGTCACTAGGGAGGGCTGTTCTGAATTTTAGAATTGCCCGCTTAGGTGATCGAGAAATTTTGCTTATAAATCACTGCTCTTCAGGATTCTTGGAAAGTTGTTTAGTTTTTCTCTGACGTCAAGTTTGTGTGGAATTTTGTGTTTTGAAGATTAGCAGAGGAGTTAGATGTTGAGCTGCTTTGTTTCCATTCTTTGTTGTTTCCATTGTTGAGTATTGTAGTATTTTATTTTGGAATGTAATGTTGATTGTTGAACAATTTAGAGTTGTTTATCCTTACCGGTACGGGTACTGTATCCATATCCGGGCAATATAGCATTTGATCCATGTTACTGACCCCATCTAGTGGGAAAAGACAGTGTCTTCCCCCACTCTTTGCATGATGCACATCTTCTTCTACTTGTTATTTTCTATTTCATTCATGATTGCATGTTTTAATTTATGTTTAATGATAAATGTTAGCTTAGTGTGCACCTTATGGAATTTATTTCTCTGATTCTGGAATAAACATAATAGATTAGAGCTATTTAATGATTTTCCCTATTCAAATCGCATGATTTCTCTTTTATGCTCCCCTTTCATTTATTTATTAAATGCAAATAAATAAGCGGACAAATGTTGTAATTAAAATGTTTAAGGAGATAAACTGTAGATGAAACAAGTTGAAGAAATGACTTAACCTTAATAAACTCTTCAACTTTTCAGCCTTGAATTGTTTTTCGCTTGTTCTCCACATTAATTTGGCATATTTTTTCTGCAAAATCCACTTTACTCTTCTCATTTACTTGCAATGTGATATCCAATATGCTTTATAGAGGTTTTAGTGATTTTGAAGCTGATTTTTTTTTCTGTTTTTCTCTTTCAGCTATGCGATCATTAGATTTTCCATCTCTCCTTCTATTCTCTGCCATATTTCGTGTTATTTTAATTCTATATGGAGAATGGCAGGATGCTCATATGGAGGTTAGTTATACTGACGTTGACTACCTTGTATTTTCTGACGCTGCTTCTTTAATGGCTTCGGGTGATTCCCCTTATAAGAGGACCACATTTCGCTACTCCCCTTGCTCGCATTTATTCTCATTCCAAATTCAGTCATCCATCGCTCTTGGGGAAAATTTCTCTTCTCTGCTTCGGGTATGGATCAGTTTCTACAAAGTTTGTGCAGACAATTATATCTCTCATCTATTGAATTGAACTAGCAATTGACCTCACTCATCATATAAATGTTGATTTGTAGGAGCCCTCTATATAAAGGTATATTGATGGCAATATAGTACTAATTATGTGTATATTAGATGAGATTTATACACTTACCCTTTTCGTTTGTGCAGCCAATTTTTTCCTTTTATAGGAAGGAGAAAAAAAAAGTTAATTCTATCAAAACAGAAACAAAACTATATTTTCTAGGTTTACCTCATCAAAACTATGTATATTACACTCTTGGAGATGGAATAGCGAGAAATTGCCATTATTTTATTGTTTTGAGTAACCATTTTGACCCTCTAAATTAAGTCAAAATCAAGTAGTTAACATTTTTTTAGTAGAAAGATTATGTTGAATAGTTTTCCAATTTTTACAGCTAAAAACACATGTATATCATCGTGTCTAAAATGCAGATATACTCGTGGGATATTTTATCCATTTTATTCTAAGGCAGAGGAAGGTGCCCAAAATTCTCTGTAACTACTGTGTCATGACATGGCTCTTCAATCCATTTACCTTCACCATAGGGACACGTGGGAACTGTGAACCCATTGTTTGTGCGATGATATTGTGGGTCATTATCTGTCTTATGAAAGGTATAGTTCTGCTTCTGTAACAACTTAGTTTGATGGCGAAGTGATAGTAACTTAATGAGTATAGATGACCATCTTTTAATCTGTAATCCTTTTTATGCTTTAAAATGTGGCTACTACATATGATCTGTTGGTAATCATTACTCCAAGCTTTATCTTGATATAAGAAAAATCAGTTGAATGGAATAGGTTTTACATTCTGTATTGCATTGATCCTAACTCTCAATAAAATGACAAGAATCAGAAAAGAAAAAAAAATTGAGGTGTGAAGAATTTAACCAAATGAAATTTAACTAATCATTTTCAACAATTTGTACTTGGAAAAAATCCCTGAAATTAAAGACTCTTTTCTGACCCTGGTCTGTTGTAAATCTCTCCTACCAAGCATTCTAAAAGTTAAATAACTGCAGTATATAATTGAATTATTTTGTGAAATAGGGGATTAAAAAGAATGCCTTTTACCTCAATTTGTTTATTTGCATTTTCTCAAGCGAAAAGTTAGGTTAAAGCCTTGCATTTGATTATTAAGCTTACTTTTGATTCTTGCATCAAAGAAACACTTTTTCCTAAATGGTATAGAATACTAGATAATTGCACATATCTTGATGTGCTTCATGGTGCCCAATTTTCCTTTCTTCCACTTTTTTCAGGTAATGTGTTACAGTCAGCATTTTGGTATGGACTTGTTGTCCATTTCAGGATTTATCCTATAATTTATTGTATCCCGATAGTCCTGGTTCTTGATCCAAACTTCTTCCCATCTGGTCAGAAGCCTATCCTAAGGAACTGGAGTGCCGCTCAGAGTGAAAGACTCAATTATGGGAATAATCAGAGTACTTTACATACTCTATTAAAAGGCATATTCACAAGGAACAGGCTGATGTTTGGACTGATCTCGGGAGCAGTTTTCCTCTTTTTTACTGGTCTGTCCTTCTGTTTGTATGGCTGGGAATTCCTACATGAGGCACTGCTGTACCACCTTACCCGAACAGATCCTAGGCACAACTTCTCCATCTATTTCTATCATATCTATCTCCATTATGGGCGTGATATTTCAGTGGTGGAAAAGCTTATCTCCTTTTTGCCACAGTTCTTGGTACAGCTGGTTCTTATTTTCTGCTTTGCACTGGATTTGCCATTCTGTCTATTTGTGCAGACTGTGGCATTTGTAGCATTCAATAAGGTTTGTCACTTCAAGAATATCGGTACTGAAGTTTCTGCTAGTTCTCATATTTTCATTTTTTTGTGTGTATGGAGACTATGGACATCATAATATTATGACCTATTTGGTTTCTTTTTTCAATCTATTTCCTAATTTTCAAGATTTTGTGAAGGAAACATATTTTTACTATTTTTCACAAAATCTTTCAAAACAAGCAACATCCTGAGAAACAAAAAGGAAAACACAAAGTAAACTAGCCCTTTGATTCCTTATGTAATGCCAACTTTTTCTGTATTGGGGAAGCTTTTTGGCCTTGGGTGTGTTTGGTTGAGGGGTAAGTTTTCATGAATGAATTTCATGTGTAATTTTACACATAAAACTCATCTATGAATACTTATTCCCCTTTTTATTTAGCAGACATGCCTTACAGATAACTGAGACAAGACATCTGATTTCTTTGTAATACTGAATTAATTTTATTTTGCAGGTGATAACAGCACAGTATTTTGTGTGGTTCTTTTGCTTGTTGCCTCTAATACTACCATGGAGTAAAATGAAGTTTAAATGGAATGGCTTCTATTGCATTCTTTTGTGGATGGGAGCTCAAACCCATTGGTTGATGTGGGGTTATCTGCTCGAGTTCAAAGGTAAAAACGTATTCTTACAGCTTTGGGCAGCAGGCTTAGTGTTTCTGGCGGCTAACGTGTTCATCCTTGTCATGATTATCGGCCACCATAGATGTTCTTCATTTTTCAAAGGTTTGGAGCATGCCAACTCCAAAACTGTAGCTAAGCTTGAATGAGAGGCTCCCTTCCATCATGAATAAATTTTGCTATTATTATTTTTATCACCGCTGCTTTGCTTTCAGTTCTTGAAGGTCATATGCATTGCGTTTAGGTTGGCGGCATTGTAATAATGTTAAAATGAGGGGATTTGTTTTTGGTAATCGATTAGAGCTCTTAATTGATTTGTTTTGAAGTCTAATCAATTATAGCCTACGATCATTTTGTAAAACAATTTTGACTCAGAAAAGACTTGGCAAGCACACTAAAGTCGAATTTTAATTGAAGATTCAAGCTTCACGATGAACTTTGTGCTAGTCTCCATGGTTTGAGTTTTGCTAGGAATAAAGGTTGTAATTAGGTTATTTTTAAGGGTGATTTCTTCGATGCAGCTTTAAAAGATGGCTTTATTGTAAAGTTGTGACATGGACAATTGAAACGAAGACATTTGGGGTGTATGGGGCCCACAAGTACTAAATTGTAGAATGTTTGTGAAAAAAGAGGAGATCCAATTAACTTTTCAAATAATTTCAGCCAAGGTAATTTTATATTCAAAATTTGAAGAACCCTCAGCAGTACACCACCACGCTTTTGTTTAAGCCACCATTGTAGATCGAACAAAAACTGAGTGAAAAGGTAGCAAAATAGGCAAATCTTTGCCATCGCCTGAAATCATGCTCTTGGTATTGTTACTGTTGGATAGAAGACCCTTTCACTGCCAACTATGGTGAGCTCCATGCCTTGCGCATTGCACCGTAGTGGCAGTGGGGATTGATTGAGAAGTTTGGGAGTACGTCTAATAACTAATCAGGGGCGATGGGGTATTGAAAGAGGGCGAAAGGAAAAAGGGTTGTTGGAAGCAAAGGAAGATGGCAGCACTTGGTGGGGGATGGCTGAGGCTGCTAGAGCTAAGATAGGTGAAGGGACGTGGAGGAACGTAGATGATGGAAAAAGATGATGATAGTACTTTTTTTCTTTTTATTTATTTATTTATTTATTTGTTTTGGATTTCTAAATATATGTGAATTTGAATTTTGGAGGAAAAGGAGAAGAGGGAGAACTTATAATATAAAATTATATTATAAATCCTCCTTCTTTTCCTTTTTTTTCAAAATTTAAACTAAAATACCCTAAAATGACATAAATAACAAGTGTTAATATTTTCATTAAGTTTCACTTTCTGGTGGTCCACTACCCTCGTGAGGACTTATTGTTGAGCCACACATGGGCTTTATGATGAAGCTCAAAACAAGAGCTTGATCAGAGTATCCACCTTATTCAATTCTTTGCATGCTATCGAAGTTGTCAAAGACGCAAAGGATTGTAGACATTTTTGGTGCGGACTTCTTGTTGAGATGAAGCAGCGATTTGCTAGGAATTGGTCTGTAAGATTCTCTCTTGTATTTCGTTGTGCAAAAACAAACACCGATTATGTTGCTAAGAATGGAGATATGTCTAATAATGGTATGATTTAATGATTTTCTGTGATGTCCTTGACAACAACCTCACTATGATGCTGAAGGACTAATCTTGTTCTCTCTTTTTTTTTTTCATGAAAATATTGTTTTAGCATGCATGTGGGTGTAGACACCCATCATATTATGAGAGGAGCCACCAATTTTGTAGGGTCTTGTCTTAGACCCCTTAGTGGAGTGAACTGCGACCCACTAGATGCACATCAACAAAGACGGTCTCTTAACCACTCGATCAATGCCTCACGTGCCAATTTGTTTACTTTGTGAGGTGTAAATTTTGGCTGATACATTTAGAGCTAGGTGTCACGAACAATATTTCTTGAGGGATAAATTCACGGAAGATTCTAAAAGATTTAGGAAGACCATAGAAAAATATAGAATGTTGTGGAATAGTGTAGATAGCTCTAGAGAATTCTAGATACTTCTAGAATTCTAGAACAATATAGAGTGCTCTAGAATGTTCTAGAAGCTTGTGAACTGTAGAATTATCTAGAAGCTTCTAGGAGCATGTAGAAATATGTAGAAGTGTCTAGAAGCATGTAGAGGTATGAAGAAGTATCTAGAATGTCCTTATGTAGATATATGTAGAAGGCTCTAGAAATATGTAGATATACGTGAAATGTAAGAAGGTTCTGGACACATGATCCGACCGTCCATTAGAATCAATCTCCATCGTCAATTGAGGAAGTGGAAGGCTATATATATGGGTGGCCATTCTTGGCCAAACCATCCAAGTGATCCAAAGTCATTTGTAAGTGTTACTTTGTGTAATACAAAGAGTTCTCTCCACCAAAGTTCTTTTGTTCTCTTGTGCTCTTAGCTTCCGTTGCTATCATTTTTGAGTGAGGCTGACTTGGTGCTTAGCTCAAGAGGTTGGGTAAGTCCAAGTGCCGTACGGTTGCGTTGGAGTGTGTCCAAGGCCGTGACATAGGTCAAAGTTGTTTGGAGCCAGCCTAGTGTTGAGGGACACCAATTTGCACATTCCTGTCCAGCTAAATCCAATCTAGGTTGAAAGTTATTTTCGCTAGTCTATTAGTGCATATTTTATTTGTTTTTCCAAACAATATTAATTTTTAATAATTTTTCTGATTAAACTTTGTTAAGGAACAAACATTATTTTGTATTAAAAACTTTAACAATAGTTATTCTTCAAAAAGAAAATTAAGTGTTTATTTTACATTAATAATCAGGTGAACTTGAAAAACAAAAACCTAGTACATTTAGATACCTAAATTTTGTTATTTACTGTTTTCAAGTTGTCTCATCTCATTGAGTCAACTCGTTTAATTCAAGCCAATTTAAGTTAGGCTAACGTAAGTTGAGAACATTTTTTGTTTTTAATTTTGTTGGCTGAACCAATGCATTTTTATTTTGGGATGTACGTTAATTTGGAATAACCAGGAAAACCTGAAAATCCAAATCAAGCTAATTAAATTGGTTTTAGGTAATTGAATCAGATTAGGTAAAATTAGAATAGACTAAATTCTGATTGGTTCAAATATCAAGTATTAGGATTTGAAACTTGGAGAACCCGATAACTTGATAGAATACTCGTTTCTATTCCCTTATTTGTATTACTTTGGCCTAATGTCCTCTTAGCCCAATGTTGCCCACCATACTTGAAGACCTATACCTCGACATGCCACTCCCTCTCCCCTCACATTCGAGCATGCTCGCATTCGAACACCCTAATTCACTCTAATACTTCTTTCACACACGCCCTTTAACCCTAGCCATTGTGCCACCCCTCACCTCTTCCACTCATCACCATGACACCAAAGCAAGCCACCACTCAAGCACAATAAATTAACATATGCTAC
Source organism: Dalbergia oliveri (assembly GCA_030441495.1). Classification (NCBI taxonomy): domain Eukaryota; kingdom Viridiplantae; phylum Streptophyta; class Magnoliopsida; order Fabales; family Fabaceae; genus Dalbergia; species Dalbergia oliveri. Next base: position 24,842,434 of record JAMLFY010000012.1, on the reverse strand, counting down.
AACCTACAACCTACAAAGAAGCACCTCTCACGGATAGAAACAGAGCATGGCATAATCGCACTGCCACCTATCCTCAACTAAATCTCAAGAGACCCATTACGCCTACCAACCGCATAGTACCTTTTCCATGATTAAAGATATGTTTACCTAAACAACTTATTTAAGTCCTTAGGTGAAAGAAAATCTTGAAAAGTAACTTATAAATTATTTTATATTTAATAATTTAGTAATATAAGTGCTTGTATTAAGTATTTTGAAAAATATTTGATAAGAAGCTAAATATTTTAACTTCTTAAGAAGGCCATTCAAAAAGTACTTGGAACCAATTAGATATACCCATAAAATATATGTTATTCATGCAATTCTAGTTGAATTATCATCATGTTCATGGGCAAGTTACTATCAAATAAAAGCATAAATCATCATATATAGGGGTTTTTGTGGGTTCGGTTGGGTGGGTTTGAGAAGTTTTTTGGGCTTGATACACTAATTTGATTAGTGGGTTGGGTTGGGTTGGGTTGGGTTGGGTAGGGTATAAACTCATTGGTCCAACATGTTGTAAATTTTTTTTTTGTCAATATATATAATCACATACTTATTATCTTCTAACAAATACGATAACGATAAGATAAATCTCAACATATATAAATTTAAAAGATCATACATAAATTCATGAAAATATCCATAAATCCTAAAGGCTTTAAAAAAAATTATAGAAGACATGCTACAACAAACTATGAAAAATATGTTCTTTTTTTTTTTGCTTTAAAATTGGATGAGTTAGGTGTGTTGGTTGAAAATTTGCAAACTCACACCCCTGCTCATACCCTTGTGGGTTGGAATTTTTAACCAACCCAACTATATTTTTTGTGTTGGGTTGGGCTAAAACCCATGAGTTTATGGGTTGTCCAGACTCGATGGACACTCCTAATCATATGGCATCAAAACCTACTACTTAATCTTTGACACGAAGGAAAAAAGCGCAGTTAAGGGGTTCTCATTTTTGAATAGTTTCTACTTATTCAAAAAGGCTACGAATGCACATAAAATAATACCCATCTCTCTAGTAGCTCTAAATCCTTCCTTGTATGACATTTTCATGCTTTCTACATGAGATAAATGCAACATGAGATTTAGCAAGGAAGTGAGATTTAGAGACAAAAAAAAAAAAACCAATAGAGATATAACTTGCATATGGGGGCATGTCACACTTGGATTGGAAGGTACAATTTGAATTTTGGGGAAAGGAGAGTTTGGGTAAAGTGCTAGTCTTTGGAACAAAAAAATTGAGTATTTTGTTCCGGTGAATTTTTATAAGGGGTGAAAATATGAGTGAAGTGAGTATTTTATTTATATGACAAATTATTCTGTGAGATTGGGTGTATTAGAATTTTGGGTTTGAGCGATATTTTTAGATTGATGATTGTATCTTTTTATAACAATAAGTGAATTAATTTGTGGTGTTGTGGACATAGATAGTAAAAGTTGAACCATGTTAAAGTTCTTATGTTCTTTTTTTATGCATTTATTCCTTTCACTTGTGTCGATTGAGGATTTTTTTCAACAACGGTTATCAAGGGACTTTGTTCCCACTTAGGGTATTTTATAATCTGGTAGATTAATGGGAAAGAAATTTTGGCGCAGGAAGGATTGGTTAATACTCTAGATGGCAAGATAAAAAAGAGCCTGAAAAGATGACAGATGAAGATTAGGAAGAGATGAAGATGACGGCAGCTGAGTACGATTTGCCTTTTCCTACCACCTAAGCTAAAATACAATGTTTTAAATGAAACATCCGTGTTGATTTGTGGAAGAAGTTAGAAAATATTTATAAATTAAAGTCTCTCACAAATTGTTTATTTTCAAAGAAAGACTTATATCAATTGAAGATGGATGATAGTGCAGATATTAGAGATCATATGAATTATTTTACAAAGTTGATTACACAATTATCTAGCATTGATGTGAAAGTTGATTATGAAGATAATACATTGTTGTTATTGCAATATCTTCCAAATAATTATGAGGGTTTAATCACCACATTGCTAGTTGGAAAAGGTACATTGAAAGTTAATTATGTGATTGTTGTGTTATTGGAGAATGGGAAGTTGAAAAGGTTGAATGATTAGTTCGAATGAAGCATCTTTGTTACTAGAACTAGTCATGGTAGAAGTATGTCTTGTGGTTGTAATTTTGGTAGGGATAATTCAAGATCAAGTTCTGTGTCAAGACTAACTATCAAAACAATGTTATTATTGTCATGAAATGGATCATATTAAGTTTTATCCAGAAAATTTAAAGCCGATATGGAAGAATTTTAAAGGAGTAAAGGAAAATGAAAGATGTTGTTTGAAGATGATAAGATTGTGCAAGAATCTCCTAGTTATGAAATTGAGTTATTGATGGTTGAAGAAGAATAGTTTTTAGATGACAGTTGGCTTTTAGAGTTTAGACTATACTTATTCTAATCATGTTTGTTGTAAGAGGGAATTGTTTGATGCATATGATACTTGTGGTGACAAGGTTGTTAGATTGGTTGATGGTGATGTTGGGTTAATTGTGCAGTAGAAATTAAAATTTTTATTGTAAAACCCAAATCGGATTAATGCAATTCGATCAATTCGAAGGTAGGGATTGAATTATGCACATTGGAGCATGCTTTACAGATCTTGATCCTTGCATTTAGACTATAGGCACTGCTCAATAAGTGACTGCCGTCTATCAATATCCACACACAAATGGTCACAAACGGTTGTGAGTGCTAGCCCAGTGCGATCCCAAATCACGGTTGTAGGGTTTCCTTCAATTTGTTTTCATTTCTAAGTTGTTTCACATGCACCAACAGATCATTATCTCTCCTATTTATAGAGAGGTACGTGATCCTAACTAATTAAGAAAATGATATTCGCTTTAAAAGAATCTTTTTGAATTTGAAAACAAATCTTTTCAAATCTAATTTAATAATATCCAATATATTTATCATCAGATTTCATATTTATATTATTTGATAATATAAAACAAAATCACAAATATATATATATATATATATATATATATATTAAAAATTGAATTCTTAATCAACCCCAATCCATTCACAACATTTTTAATGTGTCATCCAATATGTTTATATTACGTTGGCAATAGACCTAATATAACTATCACGCCTATAAGTTATAAGTGGCATCTACCAAGACATTATGACTGACCTAAGTAATAAATTAAAAGTCCACATTAACTTAACCAATAGAATATGTCATAATCCTTTTGTCACATGATATCTAATTTGAATATAAGGCATGAGTACTATCATCCTTATATTGTCATTTGAGCACGACCATGCATTTATCAGTCTCACTTATTGAGAGGCCCAGTAGATATCTCTCTCAAAAAAGGGAACAAATCTCATCTTGTTTAGTCACTATCCTCTCCATAAATTGCATTATATTCAACCACAATCTTTATAATTATTTGATTAAAGATAATGTTTGATTATGCCAAAAAACAATGTTCTTTATATAGGAAACTATGTAAACTCAAGTATGAGGATTTATTGACATAACTATTATGAGAATCACTTATGACATTAATCCATATTGTGATTTCATAATGGGTCTATCTAGTATTTTGTTCTCTATCAAATATTCACAAGCTTAATTTTGTATCATACACATAATTATATAATAATTATCAATTAAGCTTATACTAGTCTCATATCATGATATTAATAATCAACTAGGGACATATTTATTATTATATGTAACATATAAATATAATAATAAAGAAAATGAATAAAACATCTTTTTATCAATGAAAATATAACTAATAATAAGGTCCAATAAATGGCCTAGGGCACAATCACTAATAGGTGATTGCTTGGACATTATTGGAAAATATAATGTGAAAATTTAAATGCATAATGGTTATGTGCGAACACTTGGTGATGTGAGGTATGTACATGTTATTGGAAGAAATTTAATTTCTTTGGGTTGATTTGGTGCATTAAGCTATGGATATTCTACAAAAGATGAAATAATGCAAGCTAGCAGAGGTTCTTTGAAGATAATGAAAGGTAAGAAGACTTGTTGTAACTTATATAATAACTTGATGGGAGATACTATTGTGGGAAAAGATAGTGGTGGAGTACATAGTAATGTGAAGAATGTGGAGCGCGTGTACATATTCTAGGTACCCTATCGTATGCCATTTTCAAATCAATAAAGACCATGTGCAAGTCTCTTTGTATCCCTCCAATATCTCCCCATCAATCTTCATAACAAGTAGTTCACTTCCATGCTAGACCTTCCAAGCATAAGACCAAATTGGTCATCTATAATGTGGTCTCTTGTCTTAGTCTCCTCTCAATTACTCTTTCCATAGCTTCATAGTAGGGCTAGAGGCTTAATCCCTCTGAAAGTTTAATAGTTTTGTATTTCTCCTTTGTTTTTTATAAATATGTACTATTATGCTCTTTCTTTATTTTATTCTTCTGGCATCTTTTTTGACCTCTAGAATCCCGTTCAATAGATTTGTGAGCCAACTTATGCCCATCTCTACTAAACACTTCTAGACTTCAGTAGGTATGTTATCAGGACTCACTACTTTCCATTTTCTATCCACCTTCAAAGCCTCCTTTACTTCAAACTCTGGATTTATACAATAAAAAGTGTAATTTAGGTCCTCATCTCTTGTATTTAACTTATCTACATGCAAGAGAATCCCATTTCTTTCATGACTAACTTGTTGAAGTACCCTTTGTCTTTCCTTGATGTCTTGTTCCATTACTAAAATTTTACCCTCTTCATCCTTAATGCATTTCACTTGGTTTAAATTTCTTGTCTTCTTTTCTTTGCATTTAGTGAATGTATGTGTATGTATATATATATATATATATATATATATATATATATATATATATATATGTATATTAGTGTCTAGTAAATGGTATAACCCCTTAAACACTTTTATCATTGCTTCACCCACTATGTTCTAGTCCCCTTCTTAGCTATCTTATATTTTTCCCACTTTTTGACTTTTCTATGCAAGGAACATTATTAAAACACTCCGTTTTAACCTTAATCTTCTCTTGCATGCTTTGTCATATTACCAAGATTCTTTATCCTTTAATCCAAAACCTCTTGATTCCCTTAGTGTTTCCCCTTTGCTACCTTTTGGATCCCTTTTGCCATCTTATCCCACATTTCACTAGCAGATCATAATATCTCCGAATTCACTTCTCTATAGTCATTTTTGAAAGTTTCTTTGTTTTGAAAGGAAAAAAAAAACTTAATAGAAAAAAAGGTTGATTCAAACCTTAGACTCCAATTAGTGTTACATTATAATTTTTAACACTAAAACCTTCAAATTTTAAATCAATTCTACAACATAAATTTTTTAACACGGTACAATATCATCACAAAAGCAATAAATGCTGTCAAGACGAGGGCATAATCTCTGCCGCTATCCCCCACACTAATTGCAGGGAGACTTATGTCCCATCCCTGCCTCCACAGGGAAAAATTCTCTAACGATGAGAATCCAAATGTGATCCCCACAACCGTTTCCATTGCGGAAGGAATGATGATTCCACAAGTAGAGAATGGAGCAAAAGCTACTTCATTTATTGCTAGCAATTAGTCAAACTTCGAGTGTTGGATTGTTTTTATCGACAAACATGACTCACTTCTAGGACTCACTTTATCGTGACTCATGAGTACTCAGTATGGGTATTAAATTTGTATTTGTGCATTTAGTCTAACTTCGTGTTGGATTATTTTTATCGACTTACATAAATCATTTGCAGGACTCAAATTTGATCGAGTGCAAGATTTTTTTAATATTTGTGCAATGATGGCATATTGATTTAAATGAAAATAAGATCAATGATAAAACACAATGGTATCACTTGATCCTTGTATCTGATTTCACCTGGTGGGCCAAAGTTTAGCAATTATACAGTAACTATAGTATATCAAAACGCTACACTACTCTCATTTTAAACATGTTCATGTTATATTCAAAATACTTCATTTAAATAAATTGACTTTAATAGAATCGGAGTTCCAAATCTTGATGGCGTGGAGAGCATGTGATGGAAAAACTCAAGATTCAGTTAATCTCATTCCCTTCTACATCCAAGATATATATATTTTTTTGGTTAATAATTCATACTTTCTTTCTAGTTCACTCAGAAAATACTTTCAACTCATTATACTAAAAAGCTGGACAACTCCGTGTACTTGGGGGAAAAATGCCTTTAAAATTTGACACAGCGGTGAACTCTGCAGCTATCTTTGCCAGTATAAACAGGATGCTGTCATTCACATAAATGTTCATCATCCTTGGCAAGTAGATCTAGGAACTTCTCTCAGCCAACTGTATCTAAATCAACATCTGCATCTGTCTCTCCGTCTATGATGCCGGCCTCAACTTCAGCATCTGCTTCCAACTGGCCAGCTTCCTGACCAACATCAGTGTCTGAGCTCTGCTTCTGAAGTTCATCTGGTGTTGGGGTTTCCCCCTGAGTGCCTGGGACAGTGGCAGCATCAAATTCCATAGGTGTTGCTGTGACATCAGTTCTAATGCCTTCTCCATCTGCCTCAGTTGCAGGTGTAGAAATCTATTTCACAATATAAAAAGAAATGACAAGAAGGAACTAAAGTAATATCAAGAAATCGATTTGAGATTGGATAATTAATTATTACAGATCCTGAATAAAACCAGAAACTGCTACTCCGTACTCTTTCAACAAGAAAGAATGCACATGACAGCAAATCTTATGAGCATTTACAGAGGTGGCATGGATAATACTTATGATTAGATTTTTCAATTGACAAATTTACCGCATAAAAATATAGAGCATCACATAACAAATGGGGCGGTAAATAATTTCCATCACCAGACACTACTTGTCAGAGATACATTCAGAAAATATGAACAAGCAACACTAGATGAACATTATGCAACAAAATGATAACTACAAACAAGGGTAGGGTGCAAAAATACCATGTGATACACGGGGCTATGAAGCTAACATGACCATTGGGCAGCATACTCACCATTTAGAGATGCTTTTCACATCCTTATTGCCTTTTGCCCCCTCAGCCCTCATAATGTTCCAGTCCACATTTTCTAATGTGCTCAGGATCCCATTCTATTTTTTCTTTTAAATGAAATTTCCACTTTTTCTATATAACAAAGGAGGCACTGAGTGAGGCAAAAACTAAATCATTTAAGGAGCTATACAAATCCTTGGGCACCAAAGAAGAGGAAAAATGTATGTATAGATTGGCAAAAGTGAGGGAAAGAAGAACAAGAGACCTAGATCAAGTAAGATGTATAAAGGATGAAAATTATAATATGTTAGTTGCTGAACAAGATATTAAGGAGAGGTGGAAGAGCCATTTCAACAAGTTGTTTAATGAAAGACATGAGACTCCTTTTCAAACGGACAGGTTACTAATAAACCAAGACAAAAATCGTACTTTCTATAGTAAAGGAGGCTTTAAGAGGATGGAAAATAGGAAAGTAGTGGGTGCAAATAACATACCTATTGAGATGTGGAAGTGCCTGGGAGGGAATGGCATAAGATGACTCACAAAGCTATTTAATGAGATTCTAAGGATAAAAAGGATGCCTGACAAGTGGAGAAGGAGCATCTTAGTTCCTATTTACAAAAACAAGAAGGATATATAAAATTGTGCAAATTACAAAGGGATAAAACTTATAAGTCATACTATGAAGTTGTGGGAGAGAATAGTGGAGTTGAGATTAAGACGACAGATCAAGATCTCGGAAAACCAGTTTGGTTTTATGCCTAGAAGGTGTACCATGGAAGTATTGCGAAGAATGATGAAGAGATATCCAAGAGATTAGAAAGATTTACATATGGTTTTCATTGATTTGGAAAAGGCAGATGCTAGGGTGCCAATGGAAGTTCTATGAAAAGCCTCGAGAGAAAGGGAGTTCGGATAGTCTATATTCAAGCAATTCAAGATATGTATGATGGGGTCACAACTAGCGTGAGGACTCGAGATGGAGTAATAGAGGATCTTCCTTTACGTATTGGACTACACCAAGGGTCAATCTTAAGTCCATATCTTTTCACACTAGTCTTGGATGTACATATGAAACATATTCAAGACCAAGTGCCTTAGTGTATATTGTTTGCAAACATTATAATCCTAATAGCAGAGTCCAAAGAAGAAATAAACAGGAAGTTAGAGTTGTGAAAAGAAGCTTTGGAGGTATGCGGATTTCGTATAAGTAGAAGTAAGATGAAACACATGAAGTGTAAGTTTGTCAAGAGACACACATTCTAACTTAGAAGTGAAACTTGAAGATGATATACCACAAGTCACAATTTAAATATTTGGGTTCTATTATTCAGGGTGATGGAGAGATAGAGGGAGATGTTAACCATAGGATCCAAATGGTCAAAGTGAAAAGGCACCTTAGGTCTTATATATGATAAAAAAATACCATTGAAGCTTAAGGTCAATTCTACCGCACAACAATAGGACCGACTTTGTTGTATGGGGAAATGTTGGGCGGTAAAAGATCAACATGAAAATACGCTACATGTTGCAAAGATAAGGATGTTGCGATGGATGAGTGACTACACAAGACATGATAAAATAAGGAATGAATCCATTAGAGAGGAAATAGGAGTGGCGCCTATCATAGAGAATATGGTAGAATCTACCCTCAAATAGTTTGGACATGTTTGAAGGAGACCTATAGAGACCCCAATAAGGAAGGTGGACCAAATGAAGAATAATATCATAAAAAGGAGTAAAGGAAGACCAAGGAAAACTCTGGAAAAAATAAGCAAAAAAGATTTAAATGTCAATGGTTTTAATGTGAGTATGATTTGTGATAGAGCTTTATGGCGTCATTTGATCCATGTTGCCGACCCCACTCAGCGAGACAAGGCTTAATTGCTGTTGTTGTTCTATATAACAAATGATATGGAATTTTCAAAACTATAGTTTCTTTCGGGTAAGATTGGGTCTGTATTCATTTTTCTTTTCTTTTTTGTTGGGGTAAAGAAGAATTGCTCGATACATGCTTTCTATTGAAAGTGTGACAGTTAGATGGGTAACAGAGAGATAGAGGAATATGAAAGTATATTTGATATGTTGTGATATATTGTGATACAATGTGGTAATCTTATTTATTAGTCAAAGATAAAATCTAAGCAAAATGATAAAATCAATTTAATATCAACCTAAATCAATTTAAATCAATCTAAAATATACAACAACCAAGCCTTATCCTATTAAGTGGAAAAAAAAAATCAAAGAGACAATGACTGAATCTCAGTGATCATGACAGTAAGGTCACTTTGCTACTTACAAGATATTTATTCTTAACACTCCTGCTCAAGCTAAAGCTTACTAAGCTCTTACAATTAAATCCTTCACAATAAAAAATAATGGGCTAGATAGGGACAATCGCAAAGTAAACAGGGCCAAACTACTGGGAAAAGCTGTTTCACGAGGCTAGGCTACTAGGAAGGCTGTCCCACGGTAAGAAAAAGAGTGAGCCAACAAACACTTTTGAATTGTCTCCCATTCAATGCTATGTTAACATTGGACATCAACACAAATAACAATGGCAAAGGACATCAAGAAACAAACCTTACAAAAGGGTTAGGAAATGTCAAGAAGTAACATGAAAAATGAGAGGAAAATTGGAAATAAAAACAATTGTCAAGGGAGTGCATAGTTCACAAAACCAAGGACAGATCTGGAAAATGAACAACAGCATGAGCACAACAGTGCGTGCAGTCGCCAGAGACACTGCCGGATGTGCTGCCATGTGCGGCAGAAAGTGGCAGCGAAGTGTTGTGTGGCAGAATGCACACGGCAGCTTGGATGAGGACGTCATCGCCGGGGCTGGTCCGCACACAAGATGGCAAGGCCGGCGGTGAGGTCAGCAGCGACCACTGGTGTTGGAGAGTAGTGGCCAAAGGCGGTCTATGACAATTGGAGGACGCCAGAGCGATGTATGGCAACAAAAACAGAGAATGGAGACTGCCGGGATAATGTATGGCAGATGAGATAGAGGTGGAAGGCTTCCAGATTGATGTACGGCAATGGTTGAGGCCGAAAAGCTTGCGTAACGTGTAGAAAAAAAAAATGAAGCAGTGCCAAACCACAAGTGAGTAGCAAACACAGTATGAATCACAAATGAGTTCCAAACTACTGGATTCTCTGCAGCAAAAAATGGACACAGGTCATGGTGGATGGTACTCCTTTGATACCCCTCTAATGCCAGTGTTGAGATTGTGAGAGATAGGAAAGAAGAGAAGAGAGGATAGAGATTCTCAATAATATGAAAGTATAATTGGTATGTTGTGATATAATGAAGTAATCCTATTTATAAGCCAACAATAAAATATAGGCATAATGATAAAATCAATCTCACATCAACCTAAGCCAATCTAAATCAAACTAAAATATAATAAATTAGGCTTAAATATACTTTGGTCCTTACAAATATAAGTTGTTTTGGTTTTAATCCCTCTAAACTTTTTTTTGTTGGTTTTTAGTCCCTCATCTTTCAAATATTATGTTTTCGGTCCCTATAGTTAGTTTGTACTATTAAGTGGCGATATTGCTAAGGATCAAAGGAAGATTTTTAAAATATTTTTTAGGACAAAAAACAATTTTTAAATATTTTTAAGGATTAAATGCACATTCTAAACTACTTTTAGACACTTAAATATAGAGTGCAAGGACCAAATACATAATATTAGAAAAAAGAGGGACCAAAGTGCAAGGACCAAATATGTAATATTAGAAAAAGAAGGACCAAAAGCAAGAAACAAAATTTAGAGGGACTAAAACCAAAATGACCTATGTTTGCAAGACCAAAAAAATATTTAAGCCTAATAAGACATTATCTATCGTTAACACTTTCTACTTTTCTTAATTCTTTATGTTCTAGACTATGAAGAATGCCTTATCCTTCAATTTCTAGAAATTTCTTCTTACCATCTTTGTGAATTTCTCCATTTATTGGGCTGAAAACAAGCAGGACCTTTTCTAACCCATTCTTTAAACAATTCTTTTTGCCTTGATAAACCCATTTGAAAGTCCAAAGCTCACTTGAAGGTCAAATCCTTTATCTGGACAGTTGTGCTTAACAGAATTAATACCAATGATATGTTGCAAATTCGACGACCACAAAAGGCTATTTCCCCTAACATGTGTGCTATGTGTAATGCTAGCTCAAAATCAACCACACAACTGATTTTGCATTGCTCAGTGGCTGACCCTTTATGGAATTCTTTGTTTGGTCTTTTCGATGAATGTTGGGTGTGTCCTAAAACCACGGACCAATTCCTTTTGACTAGTTTTGTTGGTTTTGGGAGGAGAAAAGAGGCCAAATCCTTATGGCAGTGTGCTACCTCTGCAGTTATTTGATGTATTTGGTTAGTGCGTAACTCGGCATTTTCCATGGCAAACATTCAAATAAGCAGGTTTTGTGGGATAAGATAAATGCTTAGTGTCTATTTGGTATAAGACACATGACCATTTTAGACGGGTTTTCATCTTTGATACAATCAGAGATTGGAAAGCTTTGATCTTTTAATGTTTTAGTTTGTTTTCTTTTTGCTTTGAGGATGTCTTGTCATCTACTCTATATACTATTATTCTTTGCTTCTCATTAATGAAACTTCTTTTACCCAAAAAATAAAAAAACAAAACATTTTGTTTTAACGACTTCAAATTATCAAATCATGTTTTGAGTTAATCTACTCCATAAGCTTCCTAAAGATGTCCACAGCACAATTTTTTCCTCTTTTTATAGAAGTTGACAAAACAATTTTAGGTAAAAAATAAGAATAAGGGAAAGCTGGATCTGAATCAAAGAACCTGATTTTCCCCAACTTGATGGGCAGTGCCTTTTGTTTCTTCCTTTTTGCTACGTTTCCCCCTGTCATTGGGTTTAGCTTGGTATTTAGATTGAACTTCAGGTGGCAAAAGTTCTACCGGCACAACCCCTTCAATGCCATGGTCAGTAAACTGCAAACAGAATTAACATGATTTTCATCAAACCAAAAAAGTCCAGCAGACAAATAAATTGCACGGAGCAAAAGTTCATCTTACCTTAGAAAATCCCTCCAAGTCCTGTCGTGCTGAAAGTCGTAGACCCTTCCAACAATAAACCTGGATTGAAGGAAATATAGAAATATAAGATGCATACTCTATGGTTGATGTTATGAATTGTCTCTCTCTAAAGCCTAAGTTGTTAGGTAGAGACACATGAAAAACTTTTATATCTAACAGTTGAAAATGAGCTATCAGAGATGTGAGAACAATCTTGTGCCTACAAAATTTGGAAGGATTTCTTTTGGTTTAAGTCGGTTAAGGTATGAAAAATATATAATATCAAAATTAATATCATAATTATTTCTTAGAATATCATTGAGCATCTTAGACAAACTCTTAAGAGTAGTTTCTATTGTCAAGAGATAAAGACAGCCTTGCTGCATTATTGATTCTGTTCCTGTTTTGTGCTTTTCATTCTAAGTTTCTGAGGATACCTTGTCATTAACCTTGTCCTTTACTTTGTTTCTCTTAAATAAAACTTCTTTATCCATTGAAAATATAGGCAGTCAATTACCCGGTTATTCTTGTGGTGGTAATCAGCTTCTATTCCAGCAGAAGGATCCATCTGTAATTTCAAAATGCAAAGAATTAATTTTAATACTTAAATAAAAACAGAAAAAGATATAGCCCATAATTGGAAATATCATATAGCCAATCCTGCAATATTAAACATGGTGAAAATAGAAAGAGAAAAACTCAATATGTCCATAGCAACTCAAAAACAAAAGCTTACATCTTCAGCCAAGGGTTTCCAGTACTCCATAATCGAAGGTGTTTGAACACGCTGAGGATTGGTTAAAGCATTCTGGGAATTCAAGAAAATTTTCAGATAGAGAATTTAAAAAAAAAAGTAAGTCCACATTATCAACAGCAGACTGGAAGTAAAGAAATGTGTTTTAAGTAGTGAAATTAAAATTCAAGTTTGGCATCAACGCAAAGACAATATACAAGGGATGTGAAAAAGCTGATATGAACAATAAATTCTTGAAAAAAGAGGTGTACATGCAACAACCTCTGGGTTTTGACTACCCGGATAAGACAACAGTTTGAAGACTTCACAAAGCCATATATGGGCCAAAACAGGGTCTGAGGGCATGCTCAAACACTTGTCCGTTTTGGATTTATACAGAGCAAGTGGGGCCATTCCTTTTGTCCAACTTCAGTTGAACAATTGAATTTATGTTTTAATCTTAGTGGATGATATGTTATTATAACAGGTCCTCTACACACAGTCTAGATACATCAAAGATCTATTAGCTTAACCTCAAATGAGCAATGCTAGAAGCACTACAACTCCAAGAGTTTAAGGTTCCAAGTTATCTCCCCTAGTCAGTGACTATGTAGCCTACCTTCACCTTTATCAGTGTACGGATCTTTGGACAAGTTATCTCCCCCACAGTGTCAATAAGGTCTTCCACTCTATGGTGGAACCCTTAGAACAACATGGTATGAAGCTAAAATGAATTCACCATGCTATTGTGTGCTCCGGCTGCTCCTCCTCTCTGTGACACCACTCTAGTTCAGCTATTTTGTGCTATTAACAACTATGAAACTTGGTTTATGATAAGACACTGTGCCATTGTCTGATCCATGAAACCAGCCTCAGTTAGTAGGGCAAGGTGATTGTTGTTAATGGGTACTGAAAACACCCACACACACACACTTATTAAGTAAGTAGTTAGGAAGTAAAGTGTGCTAAATGCCTAAATATGAGAAATACTAAGGGTATGTTTGGTTAGGGGTAAAAATAGGGGTAAATTTTTATGGATGAACTCTATGTGTAAAATTACACATGAATCTCATTCATGGAAAATTTATCCCCATTTTTACTCACCAACCAAACATATCCTAAGCAGTAGTTATTTATTACACAATGCTCAGGACAATGCAATTTGCCTTTTCATTCTAAATAATAAGTGTACTAGGTGTAGTTACTTTAGGATCCTTGACATTGAAGATTAAGACATTCACTCCAGACAATTGCACACATCAATGAGATACTGATGATAGGGCTGAATTTACTAAAGGACTAAAGGTGTATCAGAGGAGAAAACATAGGGGTAGTCTAGGGAACGGGATGCTAGCTGACAAGGCTAATAAGGGAATATTAATGTATCAGGTGTATAACGGTTTTGGGAGTGAGGAGTGGTGGTAAGACACGTGGGTTGTTACGGGGAGAGTGAGGCAAAGGAGTGAGGGAGGAATTCAGTTAGGAATTGGATTGAGAGCTGTGAGCTGCTTAGTGCTCAAGGCCTCTCTCTCATTGTGGTTGTTCTATTCCATCTTTTCCATCTTCCTCAGTTTAATCCAGTATCCATATATTCCTGCACTCTATATTCTGGTTTTTGCTTCTATTAACTGATTTCCTCACTAGAGCTTATAATGAAAGTATGAAACAATAAAGCTCTGCCAACCCTAATGTTAATGGACAGATCAAAGTTCTTCCAAAAACAGAAAACTTAACATTAGTATAAAATAAGTTGAATAGTAGTTATCTAATAAAGAAAATCAATTATTTAGTGACTAAACATCCAAAAAGGATTCACCATGCTATTGATTGTCAAATCGTAGAGACTAGAGAAACAAAAAATATCAAAATTCATTATGCACTAATCTGCCACACTTATTATTTCCACCTAAGCGTATATTAACTTGAATGAATAATCATAAAAAGGGGAAGATTTAGTGACGGGTTTTGAATAAACAATTCAAAACGGGCAACCATGGCACTTCAATGGTATGGTAAAGAATGTCATGCCAACAGGCGTTCAGCCTCCACAACATCTAACTTCAAAGAAATATGTTTTGCATATTCAGAATTAACAACAACTTCTGTAATGAATGACATACTGGATTTTGATCTGCCCACTTCCACAACTGAGACAGTTCTTTGTTACCCAATCTCCATCTTGGTTTACTGAAAAGAAGGGGCAGAACAATGTAAGCAAAATCTGACACAGCGAAAAGAGCCAGTATTAATTAGCTGTGTAAGAATGAACAACAGAATCTAGAACAGCTGATTGCCAGACAAGAAATATATTCTCTAAACACAAAAGCACCTCAAATGCCTATGGTTTTAGCATTGTTGGATACTGTCCACTTGTAACTTCAACCCAGAAGTGATTTTCTTGGTTGAGCTATATAAGCAAAGAAACATTGAAAAGAAAAGCACTTCTGGTTGAACAAGCTTTGAAAAATGAAAAAAAAAAAGAAGTTATACATTTCTTTCAGTCAACTGACAACATCAAAATAAACCATTCGTTGTGGTACTGCAAACTGCATATGAACATGAGTTTCAATTAACCCATAAATAAACTGCAGCTATGGCTATTTTATACTTATATAAATTTGGCTACTTAGCGCAAGAAGCTAACAACCAGTTAAAAAGGCAGAATTATCTTCCTCGATGATCACAAAGATTTCTAATCCTATAACCCTAATGTCATTTTACATGATTGGAAATTTGTACATAACAACCATACCGCTTCTTGGCCCCATCTTGTATTGTTTTCTTCTCCGTCGGCTGTTTTTCATATGGTAGGCAGCCATCACGTTTCCACCACACCTAAAAAGTATAGAATGAAATTATGTTTCCCTAAATGGTAAACCTACTCTAAATGATAAACTGCACGTGCAAGAGAACATAAGAATGAAGAATTAAGGAGGATGCTCACCCAATTCTTTTCACGTTCCAATATATGCTCAATTTTGCACAGAAATTCCCCCCTTTGGGTGGAGTCAGTTCAAGAAGTTTTTTAACACGCCCTCGCATGATGAAATCTCATCTTTCTGAAATAAAATAAAAAAAGAAATATGGAAACCATGCATGTAAACAATGGAACCTCAATTAAAACGGCTGGTGTTATCTGCACATTTAGTGTAAGCAAAGAGTTGCTATAAAAAATAAAAAATAAAAAACTCACAAGCTGATTCCAGTACAATGATGCAGGAAAATTTTGTCATAAAAGGAACTTCCCAGGAATGAAAGGACATTTATTTGTCTCAAGACTACCATTAATATTAGGATGACAACTCCTCAGTTTTTCTAGCTCCTTAATGATTTCATCTATCCTTTTTCTCAGTTTCCTTATACCTCTGACTATGAGCTATCTTCTCTATAACCAAATCCTCTTACCAGGACTTCTGTAGTCTTTTTTGCACACACGACCACACCCAATCCCAAACCCACCTAACCCAACCCATTTGATACCCGTCATTAGGAGTGCTGTTTCAAGTAAGCAAACAGTATCAGATATCAACTAATAAAAGACAGAAGTGGCTTTGATAGCAAAAGCATAGCTAGAGGCCTGAAGCGAATTTTAAGTATAACCTAAAGAGTTCAAGGTAGACAGCCCTAACCATGCTTTCAGATGGCAAATCCTTGTCACCTTTTCCTGGGGCCTAAAAGCAAACAAAGGAGAAACCATGAGCCAATGCATTTTGAATACTAAATACCATCTTATTTATATATAAAATCACCTAAAGATGTTATTACCTTCAAATAATCAAACAATATGAGACATTGCACAAGAACATGGCGTCGAAAACTTGGATCCTTTAACTATTATGAGTTTCACCAGTAAAAAGAAACCAAAATAAGAGAGGAGCCTCAGTCAGCACATAGACATATTAAATGAAGCTTAAGCATGCAGTTTTAGTAGTAACTAGCAAGCATCAAGACTTTGTCAAACTGCTTACCTCTAGACCCATTAGTTTACTGCTTGTGAGATATTTTATGCTAAAATTGACAGCTTCTTCCTCCAAATTATTAGCATCTCCCTCTTCATCACTTAGAGGTTGCGCCTCGAATGTATTCAATACAACCTTTGATTCAACAAAAATTCTGATTAGAATGCCCAGAAGAGCAGAAGGAATTTAGCAACAGAAAAAACACCTGCACACATGACCAGACAAGAAAATAGAAATAAAGAAATACCGACAAACTGGAGGCAAATTTCTGCCACTTTGCAGGAGCATGAGCAGTGGTAGGGTTAGAAAAATATTCCTGCATTAAATAAAATAAGATTAATAAAGATTACTTGTCCTAAGCTTTTCCTTCAGCATAAATATCCCACAGCATGTAGTCAAAGTGAAATAACTGTGGCATTGATATGCAGTGTATACACACACATATATATAGGATAAGAGAAGCATTTTAATGTAAATGTGGAAGAATACAAAGAAATAGGAGAACAAGACATCATCTTTACAAAAACAAAACCTTACAAAAGAAGAAACCATAAGACCATGAGTGTTACACCAAATCTACAAAGCATAGACACTAGTACAGACACTAGACACAATGTGGATGCAGGACTAAACGTTGGCGATAAAAAGTCAAGAAGAAAATAAGCTTAACGTTGCAGAGATAAGAATGCTATACTAAATGAGTGGACACAATCAACAAAATAGGATTACGAATGAATGTATTAGAGAGATTGTAACAAAATAAATTTAATGTGCTTATGACTGACTTAGCTGGAACTTTATTAAAGACTGCCTTGAGGAGTTTGGTGTTCATAATAATATGCTGCAGCTCATGGAATTGTATCACTACCCCTGCTTATAAAATCCTCTGGAATGGAGAACTTATTGACATGTTCTCTTCTTCAAGAGGCATTAGATAGGGTGATCCAATATCACCTTATCTTTTTGTCATTTGTATGGATAAGCTATCCCAAATTATAGAAGAAGTCGCCTCAAACCATTGGCACGCCATGAAAGCTGGGAAAGATGGGCCTTCCATATCCCACCTAGTTTTTGCAGACGGCGTCCTTCTCATCGTTGAAGCGAACACCGGCCAAATGGAACTGATGCAAAACTGCCTCCACTGCTTTTGTGAATCAGCTGGGATGAAGATCAATCCATCAAAGAACTAGATCCTGTTCTTGAAGAATGTTAGCATAAACCTGATGAATGAGATTCTGAACCAATGTAAGTACAACCAGGTTAAGGAGATGGGTAGATATTTGGGAGCTTAACTCATTAATGGAAGGAACTCTAGAAGAGAGTTTGGACACATCCTGGATAACATCAACAACCGCCTAGAAGGATGGAAAAGCCACTGTTTGTCTCTAGCAGGTAGAATTACTCTTGCACAATCGGTTATTGGCCCATTTGCAAATTTTGCCATGCAGCATACCAAACTCCCCAAAAAAATCTGTAACCATATAGAAAAAGCCCAATGCTCTTTCATATGGGGTGATACGGACAACAAATGGAAAACACATCTTGTGGGTTGGAAAATTGTTTGCAAACCCAAATATCTGGGGACTGGGTTTAAGAAGAATGGATACCATGAATGAAGCCTTCATTCTGATAATTGGATGGGACCTGCTATCTCAGCCAAATTCCTTGGGCGCTCATAAGCAAATATGGGAGAGAATCCAATTTTGAGACTGGCCCAATTTCTAGATGCGGAGACTCGGCTCTATGGCACAGTATTGTAGCCCTTTGGCCCAAGCTCAACTCTAATCTTGTCAAACTGATTGGAGATGGTAATTCAATGGCCTTCTGGAAGGATAACTTGAATCGAGAATTTGGTGTGCTTGCTGGGTCTAACATCAACAACATTGATCCAAATCAAGCTCTTTGGACAGTTAATCAGTATGTAAACCAAGATGGGGATTGGGATTGGTCCCTTCTTCAACACCAACTTCATCATGACGTTAAGAAGCTTCAAGGAGCAAACTCCACCCCTCAACCAGAGGATGGGCCTAACAAATGGATCTCGGGGCCTAAGAAGAATGGAAACTTTACTGTCCGAAGTGCCTATCACAGCATCATGGGTATTGATGAGTCTAACACTTTTGATTGGAAGAAGATTTGGAAGTGGAAAGGCCCTCAGCGTATGAAAGTTTTCCTGTGGGAAGTAGCTCATGATCATATTATCATTGGGCCGAGAAGCAAGTGGTTCGGCACGAACCCAAACTGCCATCATTGCAGAAATACCCTCGACACCACCCTCCATGTGCTCAGAGACTGCCCCAAGGCTGCAATGATGTGGAAAAATTTCATCCCCCCTATCAACCGGACCAACTTCTTTACTTTGGATCTGAGAAGTGGATATACCATTGCATTGGTCAAACCATTAAAACAACTCTAGACCACCCTTGGATTGATTTATTTTATGTTGCCATCTAGAACATATGGAAGTGAAGAAATAAGGAAATTTTTTAACAAAACTTCCAACACCCTCCTATTGCTCATAAGTTGATCCTTTCCCAGGCTCTCGAAGTCAACAACGTTATAAATAATCACTGCGCCAGCCGCCAAAACAAGACGTCCATGCTTATCCGATGGGAACCTCCTCCCCACGTTGGATTAGGCTAAACACAAATGGTGCTGCCAAAGGAAATTCGGGAGAAGCTAGATGTGGGGGTTTGCTGCAAGACTCTTCCGGAAGATGGGTGAAAGGCTTCTGCAAAAGACTAGGTACCTGCACAGCCTTTGCTGCTGAACTATGGGGTGTCTATCTGGGCTTAAAAATGGCGTGGGAAGGAAATTTCAAGCTAATTCTCCTTGAATGTGACTCGAACGCTGTTGTGAAGAGCATTAAAGATAATTCGTCCTCAAATGCTGACTATTCAAAGCTCCTTCAGCAAATCCACAACCTTTGCCACTGTGACTAGAAAGTCTCTATTAAGCACACTTACAAAGAAGGAAATTTTGGAGTTGACAAGCTTGCTAATCTCAGTTTCCAAAAGAACAATGGCTTAACCATTTGGAACTCTCCTCCTAGTTTTATTATAGGGACTTAGGGGCCTCAATGCCCCGCCTTATCACGTTGTAATCTGCTCTTTCTTTCTAGGCCTTTTTCTTAGGCCCTCTAATGCATAAAAAAATAAATAAATAAACTTAATGTTGCGGAGCTGAGAATGCTACACTAAATGAGTGGACACACTCAACAAGACAGGATTACAAATGAATGTATTAGAGAGATTGTAGATCTCACCTTAGGTGGTTTTGGCATGTGTGGAGGACGTTTGTAAAGCCTGAGTAAGGGGAGTTTAGTAAAACTTTTCCTTACTATCCATATATCTATCTATCTATGTGAGGTGAGCCTCAATGCAATGGTAAAATTGCTGCCCCTTGACCTGGAGGTCACGGGGTTCAAATTCTAGAAACAACCTTTCCGCAAAGCGGGGTAAGACCATACATCTACTCTCCCTAGACCCACCAGGTAAGAGCCTCGTGCATTGGGTCGCCTTTTTATCTATCTATCTAGCTATCTAGTCACGTATACGTACCAAAACAACATATATCTATGTTAGTCCATTAAAATGGTAGAAAAAGAATAAAAAATGTGTTCAAGCCTAAAAATATATTTTTTTATTGAATGTGTATAGCAATGTGTCCAATACGTGTTGTGCACCCATATGTGTGTCAGCGTAGTAGTCATGCCCATCGTGTGCCGAACATGCTACTAAGTTGGTGTGTCTGAGCTTTTTAAACTTTGATAGTCCTCTTTCCAAAAGACACCTTAAAGATCCAAATATCTCAGCAATCTACAAGATAAGTACAAATGGCTGCCAGAGTTTGCCAATGCAACACTAGTTAATAGTTTGACATCATGAAGTTTATCTTCCCACATAAGTATAAACTTCTCAGCCTAAATATAAACTTCTGGTGACAGGCATTTTACAGCAGGAAGGAACACATTGCACAGATCTAATAAATTCAGAAAAATGTGAACCTAAGCAGTCCAGTTACTAACTACAACTACATGACTTAATTATAAATTCAACAAATTACAAAGACAAAGATCAAGCATAGAATTATGATGCAAAGCAACTGAGATAAGAATTGAAGGACCTTCATTTAGTGACTAGCATGAAGCAAGTTCTAATTGTACTATTGCAGTTCCTGATTTGATTATTTTTTTCAAGTGAAAGAGTATTTATGGCAAAATTAGACTGCAAAGCAAGTCAAATATGTAATGTGAAATAGCAAGACAAGCCAAGGCTCCACTCAAAAATATTTAAGAGACCTCCCTTTGGAGAACCAACTTTTTAGTGCAGATCTACCTGTAATCCCCAGAAAGTCTCATAAAAATTGAAATCAATACATATTCCTGAAAATTAAGGAAAAAGAAGTTATAGGCCAAAATAATTAACCTTAACTAACCACATATGTCAGTAAGAATAGAATATCAAATATTGATTAAGTAAGCTAAGAGACACAAGTGTGTACCTTCCACAGGTTCTTTCTCATATTTTGTTTCATTTGATGTGTTAAAAACTCCTTTGATGTTTAAGGCTTCAATGTTTATCCAGAAACAACATCAATCAAAGTCACATGATACGCATGAAAGCATGAAAACGAATAAAAAATCAGAAGTGAGATTGGCTTCACACAACTGTACCTGATCGCTCCGATAATGGAAAGAAATGAGCCAGAAACATGAGAATCCTTCCACAAAACACCACATCATTTGCCTATGACATCAAAACCAACACGCTAAATTATGGCTGTCATGAGAATTCCCAGTTGCAGCTATTCAATCATGTAGAAATATGAATTTTTTCTATTTAAGTAATACTCATTTAATACAGTACAGTGAGCAGTCTATCATATAGCTACAAGAGAGCAAACAATTAGAAGTGATTTGTTATCTCCAACGTTTCTAATCAATCAAAACTTTGACAAGTCAATATCTCTACAAGCGATTAAGTATCACACAACATCTCAAAACATACTGGGTTTCATAATTTTTTCTTGTTCATTGGAAAGCAACAAAAATTCAAGCCATTCTGACCAAAGATTTGGTTTATAGATTATGCAATTTCCTATAAAAAAGTGTGAAAAAAAGTATGAAATGTATCAAACACAGAGAGTTGAGAAAATAATAATAATAACAATAACTACTATGGAAACTGAGCTCCACATGAGTGGACTTCACTGGCAATGTTGGGTTTTGAGTGCCACATAAATCACTTCATGGACAACTTGCAGGCCAATCCCCGAAACTTGCAGGCCAATCCCTGACCTGAGAAAAATGAGGGAAAAAGGAGAACCAGGGAAATAGCCTGTCCACTCCATGGAGCAAGGCTCTATACAGCTGACCTGTCCATACCCCACAATGGAGGGAATTATCAGCCCGGAACTGGTTACCGATGGTTATTTCCAAACAATCGCAATGGTTAACGAGTTAAAACTAACTGATTTAACTACTTGCTTGAGTGATTAATTGTTCCTAAAATAAAAATATTATTACCAAGAGTTCATGTTTTACAATTTTACCTACAATCTACATAGTATCCTCGCTCACAATTATAATTGTAGACTGTATCACACAATGCTCTGAGTTGAGACAGCCACAAATCCATCACTTCATCATTGCTAACTACATCAGCCGGCGACAGCCACAATGTAACTATGACTGTGATGTGACACAGCTACAATAGCAATTTAAAACCTTGTTTGCTTGTAACAATGTTTAGTCAAACTGGTAGCATGCAGAAGCAAATGGTAAACCAGTTTCATATGGTAACTCAAAGATACTCCATGTGGCATCCAGCAAAGCATGAGGGTCAAAACTAGTGTAAAGAATAAATATCCTGCCATCTAATAGCTCAACTTTGAAATAACTTTAGCATTTATTGTAGCTTCGGCAACATCATGAGTTCATGGAGTAGCAAAATCATTAGGAGGTCAGAGAAACCCTGAATCATGAATAACAACGTATCATGAGCATGTCAGAGAAACCCAAAATCATAACCCACATTCTCCAACCTCTTTCCCAAAAAGAAAGAGAAAACGGAAAAAAAATTTCCTTTCAAGCCTCTTGATCTCCTGCAATCTCCATTTTCCAACATTTTTAGGCGTGTTGTCTCACATCTGATGCACTAACCAGCAACTGAGCAACCTAACAGGTTCCATGCCCATTTTCCAGCAACCAGCAGTGTCGCCAGAGGAGTGCAATCAGGAATGTCATGGTGGTAGATGCAATGGTCAAACCAGTTTTATGGGATTGGGCTGGCTAGAAGCTTGTTTGGGCGATTGGAAGTCTACTGTCATGAGTTTTACATGTTTTCTTTGAGACCCACTGTCATTTTCATGTTTTGTGTGTAGGGTTTGCACTAGAAAGGTAAGCTTAAGGGATTTCTAACTTCTTTTGGTGTTCAGTGTTCATTTTTGGCGTTTTTAATTCTGGTTTTCAGTGTCTTGGGGGTGACCATAATGTGTTGTTGAACTAACTTATTTGGGATCCATTTGAGATAGTGGACAATCCTATGGTGCTGCCTAAGGTGATTTATGCTTCAATTCCAATTCCAGATGACAAGTTTAATGAGAAGCACTATGCTATATGATGTAAGACCATCCACATGTTTCTTAATTGGGTTGAGAAAGAGGATCATTCAAGTGATGATCCTCCCATGACAAATACTGCAAGACACAAATGGATGCGGGAGTATAATCGGTTGTATGGCATGATCAATAAGACCCCTGATACCTAAGGCAGACATGTGGTTTCTCATTGATACAGTGAAGGAGTTATAGGAGTATATGGAGTTCATTCTACAGAAGCCAATCTCTTTCAGATTTATGAGATGGCCAAGGACTTTAAATGCCCAACTCAAGAAGAGAATTCCCTGCAGGCTGGCATCACTGAGATTAAGCAGACATATATAAGGAATTGAATGTTCTCCATGATGTAAACAGATGGGTATGCAGCAGGAACAGTTAGCAATAGCGAGTTCTCTGTCAGGCTTGTGCCTCAAGTTTAGTGCTTCCCCTGGCCAGATTTTGACTAGTTCTGATGATGTAACCCTTGTTGATGTGCATTATCAAATCCAATGGTGTATATTTATGTCATAATTGTGGTGAAGAATGTCATATTAAACAAATATAGTTGGAAGTTCAGTAGGAAACCAGCACAATAAGGGCCAACATTATGTGCAAATATAACACATTGTGATACACTAATGCTGTCACATCATCTGCTAACAGCATTTATAGCTGTTTTAATAGACTAATAGTCTCCTTAACTGAATCTGACTCAGCCTAGGAGATCTGTCTAGAATACAAACATAGCAATGGTGAGTAACCATACACCTAGCACCTATTACAAAAGATACACTAACATATTTGGATGATCATAGACACACGAGAGCATATATTTTGTATGGAGGAAAAGAGACAGTGTCTTAGTTCAGTTACTTCCATGTCTTCCTAGCTTGCAGACTAAGCCAACTACTGTTCTTATTCACTATTTCGTCCTACAGTCAATCTACTATAATGAGCAGACAATACTTGTCACTGACTTCCAAATGAATATAAACAAAATAACTAAATAAGAAAGCAAAAGAAAGAGAGACCGAGGGCACATAAAGGTGAAACATGAATCTTCAATGCAGGAAGCAAGAGTAATAGTTTAATATCTAGAACAGCGATCTAAGATTTAAAATAAATATTATGCTCGAATGAAAAAAACCTTGCTTTTGACTTAACAATATTAAGTCGCTAGCAATACTCTTCTATAAGAACATAACTGGTGTTCAACGGACCTTTGACAGTCGGCGAAGAAGCTGATTGCAGGTTCTCAGCATCACAAGCTTTCCTCGAGCAAAAAGTTCTTGCTGTATGTCATGCAAAGATAAAAGTTCCAGAAAAACACAGGTCATGTACTTATGCAATAAATAATTACAGCAGCAGAGCCAGAAACAACTGGGAAATATACCTTCCCCAATATATCTTGTTTACTCTCTATATAACCAAAAATATCTTTGCAGTTTTTCATTGTAGACATTTCTGTCAAGTCTTCCAACAGCTGAAAAATCATTCCACCTTCAATGTGTTCTTTCTCACAAAGATATAGTACTATATCTGAAAAGTGAAAAAGATATACAAACATAAGCAGGAGACAAACAGAGGATTTTATAAATGAGATGTAATGGCATAAGATGTAACCCTTACTCATTGGAACATTCCTAAAAGGGAAGAAAAATAGTAGAATATAAAATTTGCCCAAATAACCAAAATAAAATCAATAATTAAAAGACAAGGGTTTTTTGAAATCTGAGCAAATAAGAATCTCCAAGTAGATTCCCAATGATGCACCAAATAAGTTATATAATTCTAGTTCCAAATTGTTTCCTTAATTTTATAGTAAGCAAGACAAATCATGGAGATGCTATTCTTGAAATTTACATCTGAATTAAGTATTAACAAACCATCCTCCATGTCAAAACCTGCTGAGTGCTCTGTACCATCTCCAATTCAAGGAAAACAACCCAAAATGTGATGAATATGCATATAGTTAAGATTAATAGATAGCAAGCAATTAAAAATGTCAATTTGATAAGGTTAGAGACTCGAAGGATGCCAACCACACAGGGATTAATAGATAGTAAGCAATTAAAAATGTCAATTTGATAAGGTTAGAGACGCGAAAGATGACAACCACACAAGGCATTACAATGGCAGACATTCAGTGCTAAGTTCAAGGTTGCACATCACTGCTACACAATAAATACTTCAATTAACCACCAAACAAATTGCGCTCCCTATGTTTTTGTGTCAAAAATTATTATAAGGAAAATCATTAAATACTGTTGTCAAATATTGTTTGAAATATATATATATTAATGAGAAAAGAAGAGTACACAGATTCCTCACATGAAAGAAGAAAAAGAAAAGAAAACACACCAATCCCTTTGCATATTTACAAAAGAAACACATCTGAAAAAAAAAAACACTGGCAAAACACCTTGTAGAAGCAAAGAAAATGTTGCTGTAATGCTGAATATACTTATAGTATACATAGCACCTCAGATAATATGCATAATCTAAAGTTTTGTTGATTGGTACCTGGCAATATCTTTCCTTTCTATTTTTTGCTATTAATTTTCCTTTTCTAGTATTTATACTGCATATATGCTTCTTTACAACTTGTGCCTTATGCTCCTTACATTTGTGTGCCAAAAAGTATTATCAGAAAAATAATTTAATATTTTTTAATATACATACAGTAGGTATATAATTTAAACACATCCATGCTTAGTATTCTTTTTTAGTTTGTGCCAATAGCTACCATATATACTTTGCAATGTTATTTTTCATTTTCCAGCATTTATATGCCATATTTGTACTTTAAAGTTCCTATTAATGCTCCAGTTCAAATAATTCATTGTAGGAAAGTGATGTATACTACATGAAATTACCATAAAGCAACATAAAGAATATATTCTTGTAAGTAAAAATGGTTCACAGACCAAGAAGACGAGGAATGAGGCCTTGAGTAGTTTCACTAACATCAATTGATTGGCCAAATTGCATTATTTTCTCCCCAGACTGTACTGCTGCTGACTGTACCAAAGTCCAAACCAAATAATTCAGGTCATAAACAGACAGAAGAAGGGCACAATAAATGATTTAATCAAATGAAAAAGAAAAACAGACAGCACTAGATAGGCCCATGTCCAAAATTTCTTCACACACTTTTCAGTTTACATTTCACTTTATATAAGAAGTGTCTTGACAACACATCATACTCCACCATTTAAGAACCTAAGACTACATTTGCATGCAAAAGGTACATCAACAACCAAATCTTGTTCCACTAGGTGGGTTCAACCACATGAATCAAACGACATCATAGTGTCCTACCATGAATCATATTTACTTTTAAGCCATTTATATCTAAATCTCTTTTATATTTTCATCTATGGTTTTTGTAGGCCATCATCTACCTCCAACTATTGAACTACCCTCCATCTAATCTACTCTCTTTACGGAGACTTCTACATGCCTTCTCCACTCATGTCCAAACCATCTATGGCAAAATTCTACCATCTTTTTCACATAGCGCTACCCCAACTTTTTCTCTAATCCATTCAACCCTAATCTTATACATTGATCACAATCCTTATCTCTACAACATTAGGATTATTTATTACTAACCTTTTTACTGCCCAACATTCAGTCTTATACAACATTGCCAGTCTTATAGCTGTGTGGTAAAATTTCCCTCAAGTTTGAGGTACCTTTTTATCACAAATAACATCCAAAGCACTCCTCCACTTCAGCCACCCAAAGACTACCTTACCAATCCCAGATAAAAGTGGAGAGTTGTGTTAGGAAATTGACAAATAACATAAATCATCCTCGAATCTTTAGGCAGAGAAAGAAGAGTAAACATAAAATATTTAAACTGAAGCAATTCTATTGTAAGTGCAACCAGGAAAACCAAATATATCGTATCAAACTACAATATCTCAGCCAAACAAAATACACATAACATTACTGAGAAAGGCAATATGCATTGAAAGTGATGTGTACTTAATAGAACTAACATTGATGAGTGATGACATGTTGTAGGTTCATAGGCCAAATAAGGCTCTTTCACTTGATATTTGTGTAATGTGTTGTGCTTGCTCAAAATTTGTAACTTATTTGTTCCTACAGTGTTCTATTGTTTTTTCTTGGTGGCAATCTGTATTCCCTATTTTTTATGCATGTTGGGTGTGTCTTAACTCATTGGAAACCCATTTGCATTTTATCCACTTTCCTAACCGAGTTCACTCCTCACTCATTTTTTCGATAAAGGAAAATGCCTCAAACCAACCGATGAGGAAGGCAAGCAGAAACAAGTACATGAGTCTACAAAGAAACAACACAGCAGAAGCAAAGGAAAACCTAGAAATACATAAGAAAATTAAAGGAGCAAATATCAGAACCATAAAGCAGATGGTAGACAAGACAGCAGCAAAATAAACACCATTACTAGCCCTTGGCATTGCCCTCAAGGCTAGAATAGTGCCTACTTGATGGACTGCTTCTACCATACTCAAAACACCGACTTGCAGTTATATGCCATATTTGTACTTTACATTTGTTTGAGGATTTCTCGTCCTCTTTTCTTTATTTAATATTCTTCTCTTCTTGTTAATGAAATTTCTTCTTTCATCCAAAAAGATAGAGCTCAAAACCTTCACTCAATTTCCGGATGCCCTCCTTCTCTCCCTCTCTTTGCATTTTATCTGCCTTCCCAGCAGAATTCACACCTCACTTCTCTAACCAATACCCTACCACCTCTCCTCTTTCTCTCAGTGCCACAGCAATATCTAGTTATGCTGCAGTTCATCGACATGCATATCATTAATATCCTCATCCTGTCCTTGTTTGCACTTCTGACAGAGTGAAAACTAACCTTCTAAATGAACTATAGTTAACTCCCTAAGTAGTCTAACACGAGGGCTAGTCTCATACTCAGCTCATTCTAACAAATTTGGTTTACAAGACGAATTCCTGTTGCACTCAT
Organism: Dalbergia oliveri; assembly: GCA_030441495.1. Classification (NCBI taxonomy): domain Eukaryota; kingdom Viridiplantae; phylum Streptophyta; class Magnoliopsida; order Fabales; family Fabaceae; genus Dalbergia; species Dalbergia oliveri. Next base: position 24,814,051 of record JAMLFY010000012.1, on the reverse strand, counting down.
AATTGATTCTTTAACAGATTAAAATAAAGTTAAAAATATTTGTTGCTTCTGCAAATGCCATGCACAAAAAGCACACCAAAGGAAAAAAAAAAAAAGGCTTCAAAAGCACCATTGGTACTTATAATGTAGTAATGTATGCCATGGCATGTTCCCATTGGAATCTCCCGAGAAAATAAACACAGTAGAATTCCAATTCCCAAATATATAGTCACCATACACTAAATATTCTACAGGCACATAAAAAACACAAGACTAATCCATGAACAAGAACTGCAGCTGGACATACCACAAATTCCTGAAGTAGCATCCGTAGAATGTTTTCTAGGAACTGGTTCTCATCTTGGGCCAACTTTGTTTGTTTCTGCTAAACACAAGTCAATTGAATCAACCACAACTTTTAACAATATCAAATGAAAACTACCACAAAAGGAAAACCTCGGGCTGCTGCCATCAATCAGTCACCACAGAAACATCATGCAATGAAAGATAAAATTAGATATATCATATAATCCAAGATCCTTCCAAAATCTAACTATCTCTATAAACATTCATTCCAACCGAAGGATAAGTTTATAAACCCCACCCACGGTTCGTATGGAGCCTTAAATACACATTTGCTCCTTTTTTGTACCATCCAGCATCCCCCCCCCCCTCCTCCAACAACACCCACAAAAAAAAAAGAAACCCAGGGAAGTAATCATAAGAACATGCATAATGAACCAATTACAATAATCGCCAGCAATATACTCTTTCGCTAAATACAAAGCCATCACTACTAGTCTCTACTACACCTGGACTTTCCTCAGCTAATTCAACAGTGCTCCTTACTAAATGCAGGGCAAGATTTGGAATATCTCAAAAGAATGGATATACCTGAGGTTTTATGACTTCTTGAACTGTCTGCAAAGCAAACCTTTCGGGTGGCCCAGGCTGCATTATGGCCCTTTTAAACACCTCCTGATAACAACAACCAAACCCAAAGACATAACCAATGAAATTAAACAAAAGAAAAAGCAATATTAAAAAATAAAAAAAAGGAAAGAACATTCCAGAACAAAAAGGAAGAAAGACTCTAACGAAATTGCAGTTCCTCATCTAATAGAAGCTCTGATAAAACAAATTATGTTCATCAGCCATCACTTACACTAAATTGTCTATCACTTACACCCCCAAAAATCAAACTCAACAAATAAACCCTTTACAGACCGAAATTTCAATACAGTGACAGTGCTTCACTGAACAGGTGCATTGTGGAAAAAGAAGAAGGAAGTTTACCATGTTGAAGTCCAAAACCAAACCCTTTTCTTATGGAACCGACACGCCTCCAAGCTCCAATAATTATAAATGATTTTATTATTTTTTATTTCTGCCTGCAGCGCAGCACCAAAATAGTGATTCTGGAAGAGAGAGAGAGAGAGAAGGTAATTAAAAAGAATTTAATTGTCCAGGTTTTCGAAAGAACCAGGACGAAAAAATCGAACGCGAAGATGGGCGCACACACGTGAAGAATTGAATATTGTAGACGCTGTTCCTTGCAGTTATCCGGTTTCAAGCACCGGAAATAGCTGAGGAGGAACTGAAAAGAGAAGAATTTTGAGTAATAAGAGAGTGAAAGGGTGCCTTCTGCTGTGAGGAGCAGACACTGGACTGAGTCTGCGACACAGTAATCAAACAGCCTGCGGGCGCTATTGTAAACCCCTGAGGCCCCGTTTGGCCCGCTTTACATAATGAGATAATAATGCTTCATAAACTTTTAATATTATATCATACCTAATTAGAAATTATAAAATATATTACATTTTATATTATATTATATTATTATTTATTTATGAATAGCTCTAATGATATATAAATATTAAATAAAAATAAAAAAAATTTTCTAGTATCTTATAAAATTTATGGAATATCAATATATTTTATATAATTTGTGGCTAAAAATTTATTATGTGTTCTATTAACTAAATTTATTAATATTTTAAACACTCATAATTAAATCATAATCCTTAATTTAAAAGGATACTAGTACTCTTAAAGTACAAAATAAAAACCTAAAAATAAAATAATGATTTTTGTTAACTATTCAAATTTATTAAAATATATAATATTTTTGTTAATATTATCATTTATTTAAAAATAATTCTAACTATAAATAAATATTAAATAATAATTAAAAATTATTATTTTATTTTTATTGAATATTTATATATAATTAGAACTATCCATAAATAAATGATAATATAATATAATATTTTTAATAGTTTCTCATCAAATATCATATAATATTAAAAGTTTATTAAGCCTTATAACTCTATGCTGTTATGCGTGTCAAACGAGGACTTGGGGGTTTACAATAGTGCCTATAGGCTATTTGACTACTTCATTGCAGACTCATAGTCCATGTCCACTACACACAACACAAAGCACCCTTTCACTCTCTTATTCCTCAAAACTCTTCTTTTCAGTCATTTTCCTATTTATGGTGCTTGAAACCGTATAACTGCAAAGACAAGCATCTACGATATTCAATTCTTCATGTGAGTGCACCCATATTCAATCCCATCTACCAAAACTGAGGATCACTATGGAGAGTGTAAATTAATTTATGTAGTGAAAACTTATAAATCTTCTTTAAGAATCTTAATTCTATGTTCAATAGTAGTAAGTCTAGAATATAAATGACTTAATCTTATAAAAGTTTGATAATTTTGTGATCTTTTTCCTAAATAAAAAATATCTTGTATTACGTACCATAACGCTCAAAGGGGAACTCAGGTGATGAACTCTCACGTGGTCTTCGCGGGTACCTGCAAAAGACTTTGACGCTCAAGTAAGATCAAGAAATAATTTTAGGGGTCTCTAAGCTATATCATGTTACCTTTACTGTTCTTTTTATACTAGATGAGGCGTCTATATAGTATCTTTTAGAGCTAGCTATACAGGACAGATGGAATATGAATTGTAAAGTATTTCCCGAGCTATTCGAAATCAAAACGAAGTATGCCTGACATGGGTACCTTTCAGATCCTTCCATACTCCTAGAGGTCCCATCCTCGAATACTACCGGGCACCCAACTAGGAGTTCCGAGATCCAAGGTACGTTTCGAGAGGAGGGGACCACGGATATCAACAGTTGCCCCAACTTGATTATCGTCTTTGACCGGATCGAGTTAGTGAGTCAAGGCATCCTGGATTCGAGGTACATGAATTTCCGTTGCTCTTGACCATTTCCTTTTCGAAGGTTTCTGTTATCCGTCTTCTGGTCGAAACGGGGCGCAACCGAGAGGGAGGACAAAGGGTCCGATACGCGTTCGTCGTTCTCCACATCCTTATCCTCTTGGCGAGGGGTGTCTTTTCATCGCCAGCGTTTCCTTTCTCCGCCACGTGGACAATTATAGCGGTTACCAAGGCGTTATCATTCCTTTCAAACGGTTTTGCCCCTCTCTACACTATATATATAACACCTCTTCCTTCCCTTTCACGCTTTCTTTCTCTTCCAGATTCTTCTTCTCTTCCTTCACTTTTATTGTTGCCTCCGTTGCACTCCGTCGTGTGTTGTCGTTACCAGTCTTGCTCCGCCTTTTTCCTTTCCGTCATCGCCCCTTCAAGTACGCACATTTCTCCCGTGTTTTAATGCTTTCGAATGTTCATCCTATCTGCCCCTTTCCTTTGGGTTTTTTCTAGATTTTCCTGAGACTTTGGCGGTAGTTTTGTGTCTACCACCGTTGCCCATGGCCCTTCTAGGGCGGAGCCGCCCTCCCGGGTGGGGAACCACCTTTTAGTTTTCATCTCCATTTTTATTTCCCTTGCGAATTTCAAAATTTTCCCCCATTTTTCTTAGGCACTCGATGGTGTTTCCCTTGCAGGATATGGAAGACAAGATCATGATCCCGGACTCCTGAGACGAGCTCTGGTAGAGTAGTTTCTTCCAGATAGTTGGAATTCGAGCATTATGAACGAGAAGATGCTTGAAAGGTACAAAGAGTTCCCCATCTTCCCAAATGCCGAACTTGGCGCTCGCCACGAGATCGTGCTTCCAGGGAGAGAGAGAGAGATATGCGGGAGGCCCACGGTCAGGGAGAAGAATTTTTATGGATGTATGATACGGTGATGTCTCGTTTGAAGATCCTTCTCCCCTTTTTAGTTCGAAGTCTCACTATTCGTGAGGATGAATTTAGCTCCTTCCCAACTTCATCCGAACTCCTGGGCCATTCTTCGGGGTTTTCAAATGATCTGCGGCTTTCTGAATTCCCTTATAATAACGAGTATTCTTTTGTTCTTTAGGCTGATGACTTTCCAGGGGAAAGATAAGAACCCGCCCTGGTGTCCTTCCGAGCTTTGGTAAATAAGAAATATTTTGAGATATATGAGGAGTCCTACCATGGGTTCAAACGCCAGGACTTCAAAATCCGAGCTAAGCTTGCGAGTCACCGTTCTTTCTTTCTTCTGAGGGAGCTCCGTTATTCCCTCTCTACTGGTAATTGTCTTATTCTTCCCCGACGTATCGTCTTCGGAACCTTACTCCCGAGGAAGCATCGGTTGTCAAGTTTTTTACTGATGCTTGGGGAAGCATCCCGACCATGTGAACCTAAAACAGGTCATTGATGTGTCTATGGGGGATGCGAAGTCGTACATAGGTCCATTCTAGAACTTGGTACTTTTTTAGACTTTCAAATTCTTCTTATATACTGATTTTGTTTTCTCCCTTTATTGCATAGATGTCTTCAAGTAGGAGTTTGGCTCTCCTTCGCTCTCTCAACCGAACCCGGCCACTACATCTCTCCGGATTCCAAGGCGACTTTCAGGGTCCTCATCTCCTTTGGCTGGGCAAAGGAAAGAACCCGAGGAGCCGATGTGACATGGTTCTCCGACGAGTCAGGACCTCCTCCTGGATCCGAGGTTAACCCTTCCTCTCGTTCTTGGGAGATTTCCCAACCTGTCTCTTCTCGCTCCAAATTTTCATTTTAAGGAGTTTATGTCAACATCTGCAATATTGCCTTTCGACGCTACATTCATAAGCGAGACCGGAAGAGGTGCTCAGCTGGCTTTAAGAGGACCTGGTGAAGGTGGTGGTTACATTGGCTGCGAGGAGGAGTTATCGAGGTCCCCTTGCTGAAGCAATAGATCAACACCCAGAAGTCGAGAAGGTAGGACTTAAAGAAATGATACTAAATTCAAGGAATGAAGTGACGGCCTTCAAGGCGAAGGTGGAGTCGTTGGAAGCCTAAGAGAAAGTGCTAGAGGAGCGATGTCCGACGTCCAAGAAAGCTGAAGGACTTGGAGGAAAGTACAAGGCCTTGGAAGAAGACAAGGCGAAGGCTGATGCTCTCATTGCTGAAATTGAGGCCGAACGGCTAAGTTGGTCAAAGCCTGGTCGGATAGCTCCTCATTTGTCGCTGACGTGCTGGCCCAAGTTCGAGTTCTGGTTGGGATGATGTGGACCTTTCAGAGGTGGAATGTTCCGTCATGTTGTAGATGGCCATATCGTAGACATCCTAAGGAAGATGAGTAGGGTGCTTTTTACTTTTTTGTAATTCCCTTCGGGCCCTTTTGTACATATTACAAGTATAAATGAATCCCCTTTTTTCTCTTGAACTTCTTGTACTTATTTTTGCTTTGTTCGTGATATGTTCCAAGCCATGCCCCCAAGATGGGGAGTAAGGGCAAGGTATTCGGGCTTAGTGCCCATCTTTTTTTTTTTTTGCATGGTGATTATTTCAGACGAGATGTGGGATTTGAACCTTATGCGAAGCTTTGCTTGTCGCTTGGCGTCGAATGGGTTTCGAATGTGACCCATGTTGGTAAAGCGTGAGATTTGGATGGACTAGCTTTGATTCCATCGAACCAGCGTTGATTTTGCTTTGTTGCTTGACACCAAGCAGAGTTGGAATATGACCCATGTTGGTGAAGCACGTAGCTCGGATGGATGTCAATTTTGACTCCATCGAACCTTCACAAGTCTGTGCTCTTTGGTGCTTGACACGAAAGGGCTTGGGGATGACCCGTGTCAATCCGGTATGTAGTCTGGATAGATATCGAAGTTAACTCCAGTCTACGCGAGGCATTGCTCGTTTTGTTGCTAGGAGTTTGTTCCCCAACGCGCCAATGTTACGTACCGTAACGCTCAAAGGGGAACTCAAGGCTATGAACTCTTCACGGTGGTCTTCGTGGCGGGTACCTGCAAAAGGACTTTGACGCTCAAGTAAGAGATCAAGAAATAATTTTGGGGGTCTCTAAGCTATATCATGTTACCTTTACTATTCTCCTTTTATACTAGCTGAGGTGTCTATGTAGTATCTTTTAGGCAGCCTAGGACGAATGGAATATGAATCGTAAAGTATTTCCCGAGCTATTCTAAGATCAAACGAAGTATGCTCGACATGGTTACCTTTCCGAGATCCTTCGATACTCCTAGAGTCCCATCCTCGAATACTAACGGGGGCACCCGACTAGGAGTTCCGAGATCCAAGGTACGTTTCGATGGGAGGGGACCATGGATATCAACAACTAGTTATTTATCAAGTATTCTTAGTCTTAGTCTAAGTGAATATAATGGATACATGCAACAATAACTAAGACTATATATTAAGTCATTCTTGATATAAATCCAAAAGAAAATGAGTATTCTTTAAAGGTAATTTTAATTCATTTAAGTAAGTTCTTTCAGTTATTTGGAATTCTATTATTGTATCTGTTTCAATTAAATATATATTTCTTAATAAAACATTTTCTTGTATATCAAATTTTCAGATTTGAGCTCTAATGACATGCAATGGAATCATAAAATACTAAGGTAGTGGAAAACTTACAAATATTTGCTGATAAGCTTTGCAACTTTGGAAACTTTATTAAATGCTGGAGATTTTATACAACTAGAGGGATAAAGATGCAAAGTGTTTTTGAGAGCGAGTGCAAATGAATGTTTTTTTTTTTCGAATGCCTCTTCATTCTTACAATCTTGCTTATAAAGAGGACTTCAATACTATTACAATTATTAGTAATATACAAGATAAGGTCCAATAATTCTACTTTTCCTAAAGTTAATCATGTTGTCTATTACTTTTACCTGGATTGATTCCGTTGACATATGCTTTTCTTATTGAGAGATTCTCTTATTGTTTTGAGATGCTTGATAATAGTTTGTTTCTTCTACTTTTGCCTGAGATATTGTTGACACTTACTTTTACGTTTGTTTCTCTTTCTTGTTCTTCAAAAGTCATATTGATCTTCTATGTCTTCAAAAGAATGCCTTGGGCTTGAGTTGACATCTTCATCTTCTTCTGACTTGGATGATATGGTTTTTAGATGTTCTTTAATTTCTTCCTTCTAATGTTACTGCCTAGAGCCTAATAGTTGTTTCTTTTAGGCTAGGAACTATGTTTCTTTTTTAAATTATTCTTTATTGAAGGCGCTTGTATAAGTGCAACTCTCTAGTGGGCTATTTCTCACATTTTATGAATAGGCCTTCCAATCGTCAATGGCCTTTTTGCTTATTTTATTCATGTCATAATTATTCCACCATCTTACCTTGATTATTCTTATGAGATATTGGAGACTTGCATCTTCTGCAAATATGTAGTCCTAAGACATGATCTAACAAACTCCCATAGTTGCAATGAAGGATATGAATTTAAATTCTAGTAAAAATGAAGATTTTACTTTAAAATATTCGTAACTCATAGAGACTTCTTTTGGAAAAAGGGTTGTAGTTGGACCAAAATCCAAGAACCACTTAGGAAATTGTAGAGATATTCCTTTATGGAACTAGAAGAACCACGAATAGGGGCTTGAAGATAAGTACAAAACATAGTGATTATAATGCTGGGGTTGGAAATTCCTACTAAAGGCTTTAGGTTGGAAAAGACTTTGATTCCAATCTTGCAATGATAGAACTTGGAGAATCTTTATTTTTGAATGAGATGTTCCTTGAATCTTTGGATCTAATATATCGGTTAGCTCTATAGATTTAGTATCCACTAAAATAAACTCAGAAGTTCGGTATTTTTGCAAATGAGCTTAGTTATGAATAAGTCTGATGGTCTACCATTCAATGAAAGGGCACTCTTCTTTTAACTGAGCTTACTTATGAATAAGTCTGATGGTCTTATCAATGAAGAACTATAAATTTATTTTGAGTTGGTACTTTTGAGGGGCTTTTGTTTATTGTTGGGCTGCTTTTAACTACTTATGACATAGTCAAGGCTTTATAATGATATTGAAGCTTTTACAAATTGCTTTTCTAGGTCTAATGGTAGACCATAACTCTTACTTGTAATAGACTTTTTACTCATTCTAGACTAAGCCCTACAAAAATTCCCTTATAAGAAAGTCTAATGCATTTTTATCCCATTTTATGTGTACAATTTCAAAATCAAAACATAACAAATGAGATTGCCATCTTGTAAAAATATATTTTGAAATAAGATTTTTAACATTATTTTGTAAGACATTGAGAGATGCCTTAAAGTCTGTTTTTACTAAAACCTTTTATTGAATAAATCATCTTAAAATTTAGTAATACATCTATAATATATTTTTAATACTAATATCCAAGACTCATTTGGAGGAAAGTTTTTCACATGTCGCTTCCAAAGTAAGGTAGGGCCCACAATTTTCATAACTTTAATAATTTAATAATTTTTAAAAAAATCATAGCCGTAATTATTATATATCATTATAATATCATTGAAGATCATTAGCATTTAATAGTTGAATTGCACTGCAATAAACACATATCAATCACATAAATCATAATTAATTATGAGCTATCAATTATAATCATAATTAATTGAAAAATATCAATTATATCAATCATAAATTTATGTTCAATATTCAATATCAAAAGCAAATAATCTTGATCCAAACTAAGCATCAATATCTGAAAATTTTTTCAAACTTTATCATATAAATTGATCAAGATCGTTTTTCCTATAATATGCTGCTTTCATAATTTCAATTTTTTTTGTTTCTTTTTTTTTATTATTAGAAACAAAGAAAGACTCATCCAATGCAGGATAACAACAACATGATTATTTGCATTTTATCATTGCCTTGATGCATCAGTGTGTGAACTATTTTATAATTATTTGCTTTGGTTTTGTTCTTAATTGTTGTCCAAATTCATTTTTTATATATATTTCTATGGATTCCATGGTTTATGATTTTTTTTTGTCATTAGTTTATACTGCTTTTGAAATCAAACTATTATGCGCTTATCTATGCATAGTGTAATTTTGTTTTTCTATCAATTTTTGCTTTTTTGTTTTTTTTTTCATGCAATTGAAAAGAAAGAATCAAGGACAAAGATATCATAATTAATGCCTTGGCTCCTAAAATATCCACTAATAACAACAACATCAAATTCTTAGGAGATCCCTAAGTCATCTCCACATGCACCGATCTTTATAAAAGTATCAACATAATGTTGTCTTCTTGCATAGTGTGCTCTAAGAGAACATTCCAAATCAACCTGCACAAGTTTTTTCTTAATAACATGAATGATGTTGAAGAATTTGTACTGGATTGTGGCAAATCCTTAAAGACTAGCGTTGTTACATCTATGGAATTGAATAGCATAGGAAATCATGAATGCCAAGCTGAATTATTGTTAAGTTTTATTTATTGTTTACATCTCTGTATTATCTTCAATATGCCTTTTAGAGAAATTTTTGTTTAGAAGTTATTATTATGATCTGTGAATACTTATTCTTTTGGTACCATTTTAGTTTACCTAAGCACATCTATGAGTTTTGTTAAATAGTGATTCTCATGTACTTTCTTTTATCTTATTATTAGTGCATCATCCACAATTTTCATAAACTTAATTCAATTACTAATAATTTAAAAAAGCATAACCATGATTATTATATCATTAAAATATCATTGAAGAATATCATCATTTTATTAAATATTTTTTTTATCATTTAAGTAACAAATATGATAACTTATGTATTTGTTTTAATTTTTATTGAAACAAAATTTAAAATTGACACACTACTCAATTATGTTATTCTAGTTCTGATTTTATTTATTTTTACTTTTGAATGAAATTAAATAAATATTCCAGATTTTAATACCAATATTAATACCAATTTGTAATGCTGATTTATTATATTTTGATTTACTACGTGCTGATTATAAATGAGAGGTTAATTTATAATCAATTAAGGTGGCAAAAGATACTGATTATAAAATTTACAAGGTTATTATAAATGGATACTAATTTCTATAATTTGGTCTAATTTGATATAATAAGACCTAACTATAAATTAATACAAGAATTAATACTAATTTTCATAATCTGGTCAATACGTGATTTCCTTATCAATTGTAATTAACAACAATAAATTCATAATAGAGCAATAGGGCAATAATTTAAATTTTTAAATTTTAATAATATCTAAATTATAAATTTTCTAAACATATTCACAGGAATAAATTAAAGCAACCAAGTATATGAATATTCTTTAAGTTAAAATTTTAAATTTTAAATTCCAAATTCAAATTTTAAAATGGGAGAAAGGGGTTATTCAACTTCACAATCATATTATCTTGATTCTCTTTTTCAATAAGTCTTCTTAAATAATAGGCTATTAAAATATCTCTCCATCATTTTAATAAAAGTTAAATTTGATTATTCAATTTATATTTATTGTAATGCATAATTACTATCCTTTCATATCTACGTTTTTACTCCAACAAATTATTAATTGTTCCAAGTTTATACATCAAAATTTAAATTTAAAATTATCTTCCAAATTAATGCATATTCTATTCCAATTTAATATTTATGCCAATCATCATTATTTTTTTTATGAATATAACAATAACTATTTCTCATAATATTTCTTGAATGCTTAGAAGCAATATAGGGACATAGGCATATCTACAATTAATAGGTGGTCTTCTTTCACATTTCTGTAGTTGCGGTCTTCCTTCAAGGCTACAGGCTTCTGGGCAAGGCTAACCCAGGTAAGAGATTTTTTGGGTGTCCAAGATATGGGTCTCAAGGGTATTGCAATTTCTTTGTTTGGTGTGACCCACCTAGCACAAAGATTAGTAAAAGTGATGAATGGGTTATTGAGGAAAAAGAAAGAGCTGAATGAAGTGATAGAGGCACAAAAAATAAAGTTGTTGGTGTTGAACTAGAAATGGAAACTCAAGCGCTGAGTTAAAGGCATTGAGAGGGAATGTGGCTTTATACAAGAGTCAAGTGAAGAAGTTATACACAATAATAGCTTCTGTTGTTGTTATTTTGGTCCTAAAATTGTATCAATGGATGTAGAATGGTTTAGATTAAATGTTGTTTGGGTTTATGATGTATAATGTTTTGCCCAAATTGGATTAATGAAATGATGATTTAGTTGTTACTTGTATTTTGTTATATTGCTAGATTACATCCTCTATTGTTGTTGCAAGTTTGATTGTGATGTCATTCAATTTGAATCATTTTTTGCCTTGATGAACATTACTTGAAGGACCAATGCTGGAGTTTGATTGGGTTAAATGTATTTAAAAAAATTGTTCCTTGGTCCCAATTCTGTTCTAATACCCAAGCTATTCGAAAACTTCATGATTGAAACCAGGAATAATGGCAGCAAGAGAAGAAAAGTTCACAGAGAGTAAGAGAGATTGAATGGATCAATGAGGGATCTTGAACCTATTATTGAACAACTAATTACAGGAAGTTAGCTATTGGACTTATATAAAAAATGAACTAAAGGGAAAGCTGTTGATAGATATAACAAATTGATAACTAACTAGTTGTTGTATAACAAACTAGTTGCTTAACTAAAATAATCACTTGTCTAAATGCTTAATTCCTCCAATACAAGCTACCAAATTCGCATCATCTAGTCCATCTAATAAGCCACCTGGAATAAAGGTGAAGAGAAGCTAAATGGGAAACATGATATATACCAAGTGTTAATATTATCTCAAAAGGACCACAATAACATTACAGATCAATATTTTCTCGACAAAGCAAAAGAGCATCTTCCAAGGGGTATTTATCATATATGTTTATCTCAAATAAGGAGTACATTCTCATAGTTTTGAGTATGCTTATATTCTACCAAAATACACAATAGCTTTATACTCCATCAAAATAACATTGTGTCTCAAATTTGAGTACTTAAATACATTCAGCCACAAAACACCTAAAATACTTCAGAAATTCAAAGTTAAGTATTTCTTTTGACACGAAGCTTTAGCCTTTTTGCTTATGATGATTGTGGAAGTGGCTAAGTGAATGATATTAGAGGTGCTTCATTAGTAGCTGATTGTGGAGGAGTTTGACTGAATGAGCTTTGAGTCCTCTTCCCATGTGCTATTTTGCTTCTCCTTACAAGACTCCTAATAGCATCAGGAGTACCTACATCACCAAAATTGAACAAAGTTTCCTTTAAAATTCTAGTGTCAGGAGAAAAACAACATTTACCAGGTAGCAACGCAAAAACAAAGAAAAAAGCATGGCCCAATTGCAAAAAGTATATAACATGGCAAAAAGAAAAAAAAAAAACAAAGAAAGGGAACCATTTTCAGCATTAGTAGAACCAGGAGCAACTTGTGAACCATTTTCAACAGTAGTAGTACTAGCACTTGTTCCTTCACCATCTGCAACAAAAATACACTATTCTCATCTTCAACACAATTTTAAAACATATATTCAATGAAGGGAAAAAACTTAAAAAAAACTAGATTGTTTCTTTTTCTTCTTTGGCCCTTTTGCATTTGCATTTCTTGACCTCTTGCATTTTTTAATGTTATGAACCCATTGTAAGCAATTTTTACACTGAGTAGGATGACCACCCTTCCTAATCCTGTTTGAATTCTTAGCTCATCAGGCCTTTTCTAGCCTTCTTTAGCCTTCCAACTTGAGCTCTTATTGTAGGTGGCATAATTGGATCATACTCTATTTGTGGCCACTCTTTAGCAGATGGCATGGGGTTTATCATAGTCCTATATTTTTGTAGAAAAGTATCCTTCCTATAGTAATGGCTTACATAGCTATCTAGCATTTCCCTTTGTGCATTTATTGCACTGCAGCATGTGCATATGGGATTCTAGTAAGATCCACAATCTACAATGCAAATTCAGCAGCCAAGTTCCATCATAGTAATGATTGGTTTATCTTTAGTAGGTAATATTGCAGCATTAAATGATTCTATATTATTCTAAAGCATTTAGCATGATGTAAGAACTTGTGTCTTGACCATAGACGGATCTTTTTCTTCCAATCAACTTGCCCTCTTCATTTATTCTCCTCATCTCTCCTAGATGGAATCTAAATTCAACCCTTATTGTTGTTCATGCACAATTCCAAAGTAAGTCTTTCAAAGCTTGCCCTTTAAAAGTAGGCTTGAAATTTGCAAATAGGTGTCAAACACAAAGCCCTAAGCCCTTATCTCAAGTTCTTCCATTAAACCCTACATTTAAAAATGCAATATTAGTAACAATTCAACCCTAAATTGAATAATACATAGAACTAACCATATACCTTTTGCTTATTGTCACACCTTAATATTTAACCCAACACGCCCAGGATGCATTTAAGTTAATTATTAGCTATTACTCTTTTGTTCCAGTTCTTAATTTAAACTCTTGGATATACCTTAGTAAAAATACAAGTGAATATTTTTTTGAACTTTGAAAGCAAAATGTGGACCACACATACTGAATAAAACACATTGTTCATCTTACATTTAAAAGGGAAAGTCTAGAAACATGTCACAGGCATACACAAAACATGAACACCATAATATCATGAACATAATCATATCATCATATATTTATATATGTCATTTATATCAATTGTTCCTCATCACTTACCAAAATATACATGTGTAATAGAGTCATGCCCACCAACAAAGGTTGAGCTCGGTATAGTCATTTGGATATAAGCATGAAATAGTATGCATAAGAAAACTAAATACAAGCTAAAATCTCCTCCTCCTACTCCTCCTGGGCACGCCTAAAATAGATAACCTCTAATAAAAAAAACAAAAGAAGGCTTTCCTCTCCATTACATATGCACGGGCACTCCAAGAGGTTTACCGCGACTTCTACTACTATCGCTCTCTGAGGGAGGAAGGTAACCAATCCAACAGGCCTTGCATCGAGGCGTGGCAAGACGATGGACAGGTTGGACATGGGCATCTGGGAGGACGGGTAGCTCTTCTCTGATAGACACGACTCCTCTCATCAGTTGCGTAATAGTAGCCTCTATGTCGCTACCACCTCCCATCTCCATAGGAATGGTAGGGGTAGAACCATCGGAAGAATGCCGGGTGGGTGACTCCTCTTATGGGTTCAACCATGGCTCGGTGGGCGAGGGACAACCCAGAAATGCGAACAAGTGAACAGCACAATGACCCACAAAATGGCATGACTGGTTGATTGGGTTATAGTGCATCTCCCACTAGGGCGTCAATGTAGATCGCGAATGTCGCCATCAACCTGAAGACGAGACAAAAAGAAAGAAAGAGGGATGAGAAATTTATATAAGAATCTCATTAGGGCTTTCACATCCTAACATGTGTCATCATCTACGTCTTCAGAAACCTGGTTTCATTATAAAAATAGTAAGCATATATAAGGTTCATTTATTAAGTTCCAAATACCATTAGTCGAGGCCTATATATTTTAGCATGAATCTTAATGTTATGAATGTAACATATTAATTCATGAATGCATGTCAATGCCACAAACAAGATATCATAAGAATCATATTAACTGGGTATAGCGTAAAGAATGTAAATCCTTCTACCATGATCTTTCCTCATTATTGTTTTAGGTAACTTAAATTTCTTATTCTTTGATCTATGGGGACCACCCTAATACTCTCTCTTTTGAGAGTTATAGGTTATGAGCTCATACTTAACTAGTCGTCACTAGTCTACACTTATTCTCGATAAGCTGAATTCCTAACTCTAGAGTATGGGATAGGGGGCAGAGGATCACCTTTCATAATCATTAATTCCTGGAGTCTAAAGGGTTATCTTAACGGATCACCTCTCCTAACCATTAATTCCTGGAGTCTAGAAGGTCATTTCCATGTGTCTTATGTCACATTTAATCTTAGCATGTTATCTAGAGATGCAAACATAAATATATAATCCTAACTTATCATTTAACATTTCATACACATAAGACACTTAAGTCATGCACCTCAATTATTCAATCATAATCATAATATGCCACAAATCATCATGTCATTGATCACATAAGCATGCATCATATTCTTTACATATATCCATAAGCATGTTATCATCAATATCTCATAACAGTAAATGCTCCCACCTAGTATGCGAGAAATCAAGGACCGACTAAGCTAATGTATATGCTATGCTCAACAGGATATATACAATATACTAGAATAATCATTTTCATAATTCAAGAATCAAGCATGCATAGTCATCAATTCATATGCAATTTCTCAAGGATTACGGGTCAAAGTGTAAATTCCCCTTTTAACACATTTTCTCAACTAATGATTCTTAAAATTAATCTATGCTCTTATGGGACCCATGACACTTGGAAATCATTTAAACTCATCATAAAAACTTTTTTGGGCCATAGACCAAATTTTATTAGTCTTTAGGGGTCAAAGCGCAAAGTTTCTCATTTTTTATGCTTAACAAATGTTAATGCTTCTAAAACATTTTCTAAATAATATAAATGGTATTTTGAATACATGGACACATTCAAGATCATTACTAACTCTAATTAAATCCTTTTGACCAAAGTTCCATAATGATAGTTTAAAGCACAACTTGCCATATTTTGTAAAATGGTCCAAACTAACACTTTCAATTATTCTTTTAAGCACCTAAGACACCAAAAATAATTTTTACAACAACTATTAATGATTTTTACACATAAGGGCAGTACCAAACAACACCTTATAGAACCAAACATTACCAATCAGTAGCCATAAGTTTCAATTTCTAAAAGCTTTGAAAATCACACTTTTGATCCTTTCTAGTTACTAGTTTTTCCCAAGATGCCAAAAATAATTTTTACAACAATTATCAGTAAATTTTACACATCTAAACACTACCAAACAGCACCTTATAGATTTGATTAATGCATATAAGTATCCATAATTTTAATTTATAAAAACTTGGAAAATCATATCTTTAATCTTTTCTAGTTACTAGTTTTCTCAAAAATTATTCTAAAACATAGAACACACTTAAAACTATTTTATCTCTTTGGGAACTTAAATATAAATGTCAAAATAGTAGCAAAACTAGAGATTTCATTAATAGGTTGTTAACCACTTTGAGATCACATTTCCATTCATCTTGAGTTCCTAAATCTTTAAAAAATTCTTTGTACATCCTAGAAACAAGATTCAAGCCTCAAGGTAAAATAAAACTAACTTCAAAACCCAAAATCCCTATAAGGCCGAAATGCAAATTTTAAGATGTGTCAATGATCAAATTTTCCATTTAAGATGAAAGAGACAAGTCACTAGCTTTAGAGATTTAGGTGATGACTATAATCACAAACATGCCATGCAATCTCATTTCAACCTTCATCATTATAAGGTGATGACTTAGAAATATAAATATGATATGTAAGACTTGAAATATAAATATGAGGATGTAAGTTCACTTTTAATTCTTTAAGATTTAGATAAAGGGCTAATATGGCTTTCAAAGTCCCCTTGGAGTTTTTAGGATTCTATGTAATGATGGCGTCTGAATTAGAAAGAGGAGCACTAAGACTTGTAATTAATTATGGCATTAAATAAAGTTTTAAAGCGATTCGATATCCTTTACCTAATAAAAGTGAGTTAATTACAAAATTAAATAATGCTAATATATTTTCAAAATTTGACATGAAATCATAGATATCTATAAAAGAAGAAGATAGGTATATAACTACATTTGTAGTTCTATTTGGACATTATGAGTGGAATGTAATGCCTCAAGGACTTAAAAACGCTCCAAGTGAATTTCAAGAAATCACGAACAAGATCTTCTATCCTCCAATGGAATTTTTTATTGTGTATTTAGATGATGTATTAATATTTTTAAAAGGTATCAATCAACATAGACAACACTTAGAAAAATTCATTAAGATTTTAAAGAAAATAGATTAGTTATATTAGCTAAGAAAATGAAAATATTTGGGATATGAAATTTATCAGGGGACAATTACCCCTATTAAGAGATTATTAGAATTTACAGAGAAATTTCCAAATGAAATAAGAGATAAAAAACAATTACAAAGATTTTTGGGATGTCTAAATTATGTTGCAGACTTCATTCCCAATATAAGAACTATTTTGCCCCTTTGTACAAGCATCTTAGGAAAATCTCCAGCATGGGATGAAGAGATAAGTCAAACGGTTATAAAAGTCAAGAGTATTATTAAAAGCCTTCCATGTTTAGGGATACCAGATCCTTTTGCATCTTTAATAGTAGAAATTAATGCCTCTGATCTTGAATATGGAGGTGTTCTTAAACAAGCCCTTCCAAACTCAATAAAAGAACAAGTAGTCAAATATCATTATGGTATTTGGCATCCAAGCTAATAGAAATATTCAACAGTTAGAAAGAGATTTTATCTATAGTATTATGTATTACAAAATTTCAAGATGATTTATTCAATAAAAGGTTTTTTGTAAGAACGGACTATAAAGCAACTCGCAATGTCTTACAAAATGATGTTAAAAATATTATTTCAAAACATATTTTTACAAGATGTCAAGCTCTTTTGTCATGTTTTGATTTTGAAATTGTACACATAAAAAGGGATAAAAATGTATTACTAGACTTCCTTGCGAGAGAATTTTTGCAAAGTTCAGCCTAGAATGAGTAAAAAGCCTATTACAAGTGAGAGTTATGGTCTACCATTAGACCAAGAAAAGCAATTTGTAAAGCTTCAGGATCATCAAGACCTATGACTTTTTCATGAGTAGTTAAAAGTGGCCAACAGGAAATTAAAGGCCCTCATAAGTACCGACTCAAATAGATTTACAACCTTTCAACCGATAAGATCATCAGACTTATTCATAACTTATCCCATTGTAAATGAAGAGTGCTCTTTCATTGAAAAACTTGACTCCTTACCCATAATTCCTATAGAATAAGAGTGGTTTAGACTGCTGAAAAACCCTATACAAGCATATTTTCCCTAAACCTTTTCACTATGTCCCAGTTTATTTGCAAAAGAACTCAAACTTTCTATGAGTTTATTTTAATAGATACTAAAACTATAGAGCTAACCCATATACTAGATCCAAAGACTTAAGAAGCCTCTTATTCAAAAATAAAGATTCTCGAAGTCCTATCATCGCAAGATTGGAATCAAAGTCTTTTCCAACCCAAAGCCATTAGTAGGAAGTTCGAACCCTAGCATTATAATTAATATGATTATATGGATGCATGGCATCATGTTTTGTACTTATCTTAGGCCCCCATTCATGGTTCTTCTAGTTTGTAAAGGAATATCTCTATGATTTCCTAAGTGGTTCCTTAAGTGGTTCTTGGATTTTGGTCCAACTACAACCATCTTTCTAAGAGAAGCCTCTATAAGTTTTGAATATTTTAAAGCCAAGACTTCAGTTTTACTAGAATTTAAATTCGTATCCTTCATTGCAACTATGGGAGTTTATTGGATCATTTCTTAGGACTATGATTCAACCAAATTTGCAGAAGACACAGGCATCTAATATCTCATAAGAATAATCAAGGTAAGATGGTGGAATAATTATGACATGAATAAAATAAGCAAAAGGGCCATTAACGATGGATGGCCTATTCAGAAATAAGAGAAATAGCCTACCAAAAGTTGCACTTTTACAAGTGCCTTCAACAAAGAAGAATTTCAAAAAGAAACACAGCTCCTAGCTCAAAAGAAACATCTATTAGTAGTTCTAGCAGCAACAACATTGGAGGAAGAAATGAAAGAACATCCAAAAGCCATATCATCCAAGTCAGAAGAAGACGAAAAATGTCAATTCAAGCCTAGGGCATTATTTTGAAAATACAAAAGATCTGGATGACTTTTGAAGAAAAGGAAAAACAGCAATAGTAAAAGTAAGTGTCGGTAGCATCTCCATATAGTAAAGAAAGAAACAAAATATTATTAAGCATATAAAACAGGAAGAGAATCTCTCAACATGTAAAGCAGATGTTGGCAAAATTAATCCACAAGTTATAGACAACATGATTAACTTTAGGAAAGTAGAATTATTGGACCTTATCTTGTATACTACCAATAATTGTAATAGTATTGAAGTCCTCAATAAAGATTGTAAGATTGGAGAGGCATTTAGAAAAAATATCTGTTTGCATTCGCTTTAAAACACTTTGCATCTATGTCCCTCCAATTGTATAAAATCTCCAACATTTAATAGTTTTCAAAGTTGCAAAGCTTATTAGCAAATATTTGTAAGTTTTCCACTATTTTAGTATTTTACGATTCAATTGTATGTCATTAGAGCTCAAATCGAAAATTAGATAAACAAGAAAATATTTAATTAAGAAGTATATATTTAATTGAAACTAGATATAATAATAGAATTCCAATAATGAAGAAGCTTACTTGAATGAATTAAAACTAGCTTTAAAGAATACTCATTTTCTTTTGGATTTATATCAAGAACGACTTAATAGTCTTAGCTATTGTTGAATGTATCCATTATATTCACTTAGACTAAGATTAAGAATAATTGATAAACTTCAATTACAAGTTTTAGAAGATATTTTTGATTTGGAAAAAAGATAAAAAATATTATCAAACTTTTATAAGATTGAGTCATTTATATTCTAGACTTGCTACTATTGAACATAGAACTAGGATTCTTCAAGAAGATTTACAAGTTTTAGCAGCATAAATTTATTTACACTCTCTAATGATCCTTAGCTTTGATATCAAAGCCTAAGTCGCATGAGAGCTTATATTTGATCTAGGTACAAGTTTTCATTAAGTTTTTATTACTATCGATCTAGATATAAGTTTTTGTAGGTAGAAAAGTGCATGAGAATAGGGGATTGAATTGAGTTTCGCCTTTTCTTTTCTAAAAAAGCTTAAAAAAAAACTATCAAGTATAGAACTTGAAGTGTAGCATAAACAACATTAGAGATGTTAGAAAGTAACTTTCTAAACTATTACAAAGATAATAAAAATGTAATAAGCTTAAATTCATAAAACACGATATAAAGCACTACAATAAAATAAAAGAGAGATAGAGGTGAAAAAGATACTACACAAGAGTTTTATACTAGTTTAGCCAATCTTGCCTACATCCAGTTCTCAATAACTGTTGAGTTCCACTAAAATATTTCTTAACCCAGAAGCTTATAGTCTTTACTAGCCTTCCCAAGCTCTTACCCATGACCAATAGCTCACTCTACTTTTATAACCGAGTAGTCTTTAACAAGCCTCTCCAAGCTAAACATGTGACCAGCCAGTACACTCTCTTGGCACAACCTGAGTAGTCTTTGACCAGCCTTTCCAAGCTAACACTGTGAATAGTAAGTATACTCTACTATCACGTTACAAGTAGTATTTACTTAGCCTCTCCAAGCTAACTCACAACGATCACTACTAGATTGGCGTTACAAAGGTTTGTGTTTGAGTTTATCACTCAAACTAACTAACACTCAAGTTTTTGTAAAATGAACAATAACAGAACTGGAAACTTGAGTGACTTCTTTATATGATTCTTCCTAGGAAGAACGTATGAAAGAAGAATTTTACAAACAAGAAACTGATTGCAAGAAGTAATGAACTTTCAGAAAAATGAGAAGAGATTTTTACAACCTTTCAGCTCTTTGTTTGCATTCAATTATAAGCACAACATCTCTATTTATAAATGTTCTACATTTATGACCATTGCCCTTTGATCTATTGTCCAAGTGACATGTTTGATCTTCTTTTTGTGTCTTGGAGATATAGTCTAGAAGAGTAGCTCGCGTTGTCAGAGCGATACAGAAGTCGTCGTGAGATAGAGGTTTCTGATGTCATCTTCAGAAACTACTTTTTACTTTTTGAACGAGGTTTCTAAATTTTCCTTTCTAGAAGATACGGCAGTTGACCATGTTGGCAAAAGATATGTCACGTCAGTCTATGACTGGTTTGACTTGAAATTTGAATTTCAAATTTCCCTCTATTTCCTGTTGAAGTGCACCATTTCATTGTGAAACGTGCTTCTAAAGTACGTATCAGTTCCTTGAATTTTCTTTGATCATTCAGTCTTTAATCAAAGCTTGTAGATGATGATATGATTGCGATCTTGATGATTGAAGGTTATAGAACACACTTGCTTTAGAGTTGAATTGAAATCTTCACTTGAGATGTTCTTTCTGAAGTCGTGTGCTACTTTATGAAGATCTGAACCTTGGTTTCTTGTACTTGAGAAATTTCTTCAGTCCATTGAGCATATGTTTGTTCATTCCACGATATATTTTTCATTTTCATTATGTCTCAATCTCTTCAAATGAGATTAAACATCTTTCCACATGTCATGTGAAAATATTTTCGCTTTTAGAACTGTGTTATGCTAGTATAACCACCTGTTTTATGCTTCAAGAAACTCAAGGAAAACATTAGTCCTTCTTCAAAATATTTTCCCTAAATTGGTTGTGTTATCACTCAAAACATTTTGCAGTAATGCCTTCTGAAGGGTTCTAGAGCTAATAATCTCCCCTTTTTTATGCTAATAAACCAATTTAAGAAAATCTTTTGAAAATATTTGCAAAAAATATAACAGGATATATGTCTTGATAAACTAATTTTCTTTCAAAGCAACATATGATATGATTCTCAAAGAATCATTTTCTTAAGACATGATATGTATGAAATCACGAGCACTTCAATACCTTAAGTGACTGAAATTAGAGTTGTTTATATTTTTCACAAGATTTTTGAGTTTACTTAAAGTGCTTTCTGAGAAGTATTAGAGCAAGTTAAGAAAAAGATATGAGCATTTAAGCTTTCTAAATAAACATTCCAAAGAAAGATGCAGTTTTGTTTATAAAACCACGTAACATAGATTTTGCACACAAAAGAAGTTTCTAAAGCTCATAGGATCCTGATCACAATTGTATCAGAGTATATGAAAGAGGTTTGAAAGCTCAAAATGACTAATCACAATTGTATTAGAGCATGTTTTTCAGAGCTTGTGATATAATTTAGAAAGCTTCATATTTGCATGACAGAAAACATAAAGATTGTTTAACATGGCATACAACAGAGTAGTGTATATAACAGAGCTTAAGGATATATGCAAGAGCTAATCATACGGATAGAATACATGTAGCTAAGTATCAGAGCGTGCTAATGATTTGAGCATATATAAGTGAATGCTAAAACTTATAACGCATACATCACAACAATAATGATTAGCTAATCAAGATATATATATAGCAGCAGATAATATATGTATGCCATGTATCAAAAGAAATATCTTATCAGAGCAAATCATAGTATTAAAATAGATACTTGAAAGTTTAGCAAGTATACAAAAAAAAATGAATTGTATCAGAACAATACTTAAAACAAAAACAAATGTTAAAAAAAATGAAAAAAAAAATCTCTAAGTTTCTCCCCTCTCATGATACTCCCCTTAATTCCTCAATACAAGATTTTCTTATCTCTATCTTCTCCCCATTTGTCATCACAAAAAGAGGGTGTGTAGAAATCTAGAAATCACCATCATCAGCCCGGGCTTGACCTCATGAACGATTTCCAGGCAAGGCTTCATGTCTTCATGGCGAGAATCCATTTGATCCAGCTACTATTCATGAAGCGCTCCTTAGTTGTAACTACACTTTAGAGTAGCTTGGTAGAGGTGTGGGTTGAGGTTGGCTTGTAAAAGGATCAGCATCTTGAATAGGAGATGGTGTAGGGACAGGAGGAGCAAGGATGAAGGTTTTTCAACTGGAGGGGATTGAAGTAGCAGTATGAGTTGAGCTTGTCTTAGTATCTTCATTGCTCTGCTCATCCTTTGAGGATTTTTCTTTAGAATATGAAGATTGAGATGAGGAGGAAGGTTTTTCTTCCCTTGGCTTGATAACATGTACATTTTTAGCCATTTTTAGCTTGATTCTTCCTCAAAGTCTGAGGACATGGAAGATTGAAAGGGTTTCTCCTATATCTTATAATTATTTTAGGTTTTCCATCGTCCTTAGAGCTGTTTTCAAGAAAGATCACTTTTCTTTTTCTACTTTTTCCCTCAGGATCCACCAGCCTTTCAAGAGATGCATCTCTTATCCCCTAGCTCTATCTTCTGACATGGTTGTGGGTGCACTATGGTTCTCCTTAGAGTTTTGAAGGAGTTCAAGTGTACTAGGACCTTTCATATAGTTGTACTACCCTTTACCAACAGGTAGTTCAAGTGTTCAAAGATCCTGTCGACAAGACTCCATAAGGAACGAAAACAGTTCTCCTTTTCTCTAGAAAGATGGCCTAGAGCATGTGGTCCATAATCATTTGGGCAGATTTACTTTCTCTTAGCCATCAAGCAGAAAGTTGCATACAATCCATCCCGCGTACATCAATACTTCCTAATCTTGGAAAAATGGTGAATTGGACTATAGTGAATACCTTTTTTACCCTTGCGCTCAGCATGACATTGTTAATGTTACTAGGGTTGTAATGCGTGAATCAGTGAGACACTTTGAGAATTCTTCATGCTTACCCTAGTGACTTGTACTATTTACTATCAGTTAGATAGTTGACTCTAAAATGCCCTAACCACTAGACAAACATGACAACCCAATCTCCATGCAGGTGTCTTGAATGGTGGTTTTGAGGTGCTGTGGTTCTTTACTTCAAGGTAGGAGTATAATGCGTTACATACCAAGAAACACCCTATCTAAGAGGTCTAGAAAGTCTTCCTAGCCTTGAAAAGTAAAGACTTCCTTGATAATAGAAACTTAGTTCATCAAGGAGTTGTTTAATCTTTTCTCGGAGCAATCTTTCTCTAAGAAAAACTTTCTTCATAAAGATCCTACATCATAGGTTCATTATACATGATGAAAGGTCCCCTCTTAGCAGTCAACAGGTCTAGTTCTCTACCTTAAGCCATTTTAGGTTTTTTTTTAGGATTGAATTAGAAGGTTAAAGGTTGTGAGGGTTTGGTTTTATGAGGGTTGTAGAGAAGAAGGTTTTGTGAGCAAGAGAATATGAAATGGTTATGGCTCGAGTATTTGAGGTTAAAGATGAAGATGTGAAGTATGATGTGTGAGGAGTGGTAGGTTATTTAAGTGATGGGATGTAATGACTAAAGGTAAAACGATGGGAGAGAAAAACTCAAAATGAGTAGGAAATATCCCACATTTTTCATCTTTCAGAAATAGTGGTTTCTAAAGCATGGAACCATTTTATGACCTCTACTACACTTTTGGCCAATCAATATAGCACTTTTTTCTCAGCATATACAACTTTTGATCCTGAACCTCGTGAGAGCATATACCCTATTTTCTGATCCTCTGATCTTCTTCCTAAATGTCTCATCTTCTCTGAGCTTGCATAGTGACTTTCTAATCTTGTAGCTGATTTTCTGGTTGGAAACTGATTGTCTGATCTTGCAAATTGATATCTTCACTTTGGGCTTTAGTTTGGAGCCATGAAGAGGAGTGTTTAGAGATGTTTATGCATGAATGCTTATGTAGATTTAAAAACTTTTAAGGTTCAAAAGCATTTTCAAAATACAAAAGTGATCTTCAGCTAATGATTTTGTGAATATGTAAGACACTTGTTCTCTAGGATTCACAAACATTAACTCAACATTTCCTTTTTGAACTTGATCCCAAATAAAATGATGTTTAACATCGATGTGCTTGGATCTAGAGCACTGGATAAGATTCATAGCAAGATTAATAGTATTGGTATTATCACAGAAGTAGGGATTTTGGAATACCTTAGGTGATAATCTTCTAGTTGGTTCCTTATCCACAACATCTGGGTGTAGTAGTTTACAATAGCTACATATTCAGCTTCAGCCAAGAGAGCAATGGTATTATGCTTTGTACATGACCAAGTGATGAGGCTTTTTCCAAAGAAATAACAACATCCACTAGTGCTCTTTCTCTTACTCTATCTCTAGCAAAGTCAGGATCATAGTACCCTACAATCTCACAGGATTTACCTTTCTCGTACCATAAGCTAAGATTAGTAGTACTAGATAACTATCTAAAAATTCTTTTAATAACATTTAAGTGTGATTGCCTTGGGTTAGATTGGAATCTAGCACAAATCCCTACACTTAACTGAATTTTCAGTCTACTTGCTAAGATGCAGAAGTGAACCAATCATTCCTCTATGGCTACTTTTGATACCTTTTCACCATTCTCGTAAGCATCAATGACTTAAGATGGATGCATGGAGGTACTCATGGGTTTGGCTTGATCCATGTTAAACTTTTTCAAAAGCTATTTTGTATACATTTCTTGATGGATTAAGGTTCCTCCCTTTTGTTGTTTTATTTGAAGACTTAGGAAAAACTTGAGTTCACCCATCATGCTCATTTTAAATTCACTATGCATTAATTTTGAAAACTTTTCACATGGAGAATGATTAGTGATGCCAAATATGATGTCATCAACATATATTTGGACTATTAAAAATGATTATCTTGTGTAAGAGTAAAAAAAGTAGTATCAACATTACCTCTCTTGAGCCCATTCTTCAATAAGAAGGTACTTAGCCTTTCATACCAAGCTCGGGAGCTTGTTTTAGACCATAAAGTGCCTTTGTTAACTTGAAGACATGGTTGGAAGGTTTTCATTCTTAAAACCAAGAGGTTGCTTCACATATACTTCCTTAGAGAGGAATCTATTTAGGAACACAGACTTGACATCCATTGGTAAAGAGTGAATCACTTGTCCAGTAACAACAAGTAGCATTCTTATGGCTTTGAGCCTAGCTACTGGTGCAAAGGTTTCACTATAATCAATCCCCTTTATTGATTATAACCTTATGCAACCAATCTTGCTTTGTTCCTGACGACCTTGCCAACTTCATCTAACTTGTTCCTGAACACCCATTTTGTTTCGATGATGGTCTTTCCTTTGGGTTTCTCAACTAGTGACCAGAATTTGCTTATCTTGAAATGGTCAAGTTCCTCTTACATAACATCCATCCAACTTTGATAATTCAAAGCTTCTTTAATGCATTTAGGCTTAATGGTCAAGATAAAAGCACAGTTGACATTTTTCTAAAGGAGGATCTTGTTCTCACACCCTTGAAAATGTCTCCAAGAACTTTGTTATGAGATACTGCTTTTAGATTAAAAGCTCCCTTGTAGGTTATGTGACCATGAAGTTCTTCAGCATCTCTTTCATCTTCAGATTGCTCTTCTTCATTGTCAGAAATGTCACTTTCTGATGGCTTTGGAGTTCTAATCAAGCTTTCTGATGTATCCTTGTTCTAGAGCTTACTTTCTGAAGGTTGTGCTTTCATTCTGCTTACTTTCTAAGGGTTCTTTAAGATTCAGCTTTTCAAGGTTCTTTTCCAGCTCTTCAAGATCATTAGCAAAGTCCTTCTTGTACTCCTTGAACTTGATGCGAATGGTCTCTTCAATGCATAACGTTCTCTTGTTGTATACCTTGTAAGCTTTGGAGACCGAGGAGTGTAATATTCTCCTAAGTACAACATCATTCTTAAGCCATGACATAGACTTAGAGTTGTTACTTATAAATTAGTCAACCTTACCTAAGTATCTATAGCGTACTAAGCAAATGAGCAATAAATATTCCATAACTTTACATAAATATATAAAGAGGAAACTAAATATTTGTAGATTACATATTCAAATACATGAAAAACCTCTTCTATGAGCTTTAATACACATATGTCTTCTTACATATTTACAAACATACATATACATATATCAAAAGAAAATTAATAGCAGTCTACCATCGAGCTACTACAAATCAGACACTTCCATGATAACTTCATTGTTCCTTTGAGCAATCTGGAGACGACATGGGAACATACAAATATAGGGGTGAGAATTATAAAATTCTCAATAGAATATCCCCAAATACACAATTATAAATGTCATCATCATCGTCCCAACCACTTTGGTTTATTAGAAAAATGTGATTAGGCATTACATACCAAAGATTCATTTTTAACTTTCAAAGTCATATCTCCGAAGTAGGTTTATTTTAGCATTCAAACACTTCATTCATATATATAAAAATGTTCAAGCACATAGTAAATCCTCATATGCAAATAATTCAATATGACATGAGTATATGTACATGATAAATGCAGTGATCTTTCCGTGCCTTGACAAGTCAAAGGGATCTCATATTTCTCTTGTGACCATAGAACTCAATTCCATGCATTTTTCTCTTTTCATCAACATAGTAAAGACTTAGTTTATACCAAATGGTATCTGAGTGGACAACACCACACATGGGTAATAGACTACTTATCAGGATCAAGCTCATTCCTATACGTGATCATCAGACTTCATTTTTTCCTCTCCAATCACTCACAGATCTATTCCTAGCCAATACGTCTACCAACTCATAATATCTCTAGGGAACTTCCTTTTTTGGCCTTCCCGTCATTCAACATAAGTTTTGTTTTTGTTTTGTCCATATGTCGAACAAGCATGATTGAAGTTCATATATTCTCTTTTGTCACATATATGCATCATGTACTTTTCTTTTTCCAAATGTATGCATTAGCACACATATAGGCATTTATTAACAAGTAATTTTAATCATGCCTCATAAACCAATCTTTACTTCCTTTGGCATGCATTTATATATCACAAGTCACATGCTCAAATATTCACAATCAAGTATTGATGTCATACTAGAACCAAATGCTATTATATCATTAATTTCAAGCATTGGTACAATTTTAGCACATTGGTAGATGTAGCAAGAATTAATTTGCATATCAAACAATCAAATTAAAGGCTACAAAAATTATCCGTGACACTTCAATGTGTGTCCAAGGTCCTGTAAAAAATTTAGAGCAAAAATAGTTCTCTAGCTATGTTAACAAAATTCTACAAATTAGTAGGTAAGAAACTATTTATTCTCAATCACAGCCAAAGTCTCAATCTTATTACCCTATCAAATGAATAGATAAAATCCCACAAAAATTCAGGGTTGAACTTCAAGATATTCTTTACACCCTATAAAATTTTCAAGACAAAACTTAGTTTTTGACATAGTAAAAAAATTAGACAAATTAAGTGCTCTATAATTTAATGTCTAGACAAGAACCCTAACCCCTTGGCTTCTGAATTTTTAAACATAGCAAAAGTGTTTTAAGAAGCACAAAAAAATTATTAAAGACACTTTCATAAGTTAACTTCATACATAAAAATTTTGGCTCATAATAAACTCTCCAACTATGTTAATAAAATCATATAAGTTGAGTTGTCTGCTAATCCACAAATACAAGCAGCATGGTTAAAAAATTATTTTGACAAAAGGATTTTCTAACATCATTCAATCCTACCGCCTAATTAAACACATTAATATCTATGTGTAACCATGACAAAAAAACTAAAAATATCACATTTAAACAGTGACAAACTTGCGAAAAATCAAATGAAACAAAAAAAGGTTGAAAAGCCCTATTTCTTAAAGCTTTAAGACTTCTAACTCTAAAAGATCTTCTAGAAATAGTTCACTTCACCCTTAGCTCTTCAAATCCACTTTAAAAGCTTCCTTGACAGTGGGTGGTGAGATATCAAAGTGAAATGAGGGATTCAAATTCCAATTGGTTGATTTGGTAGATTGTGATGAGTAATTGAAGTTTTGTGAAAAAGATTTGGGATTTTGGTGATTTAAAACTTAAGGTTTTGGGCTTGGAAGTTAAGGTTTGAGAGAAAACACCATGGGAGGTTATGTTGATGCTTCTTGGCTGAAATTGCAAAGGGTGGAGTGATAAGGTTGGCGGTTTTATGTTTATCTTGGTATAAATGTAGTAATTATGTAAGTAAAGTGTAAATTTCTTTCTAGAAAAGAAAAAAAATTAAAATGGATGGTTAGGATTGATTTTCTTGGTCAAAGAATGAATCTTGGCCATCCACTTGGCTCAAGATAAGTGGCTCACTTTAACTTGGTGAGCAAGTAGCTTTTTTAGTGTTAAAATTGCACACCAAAATTTCACCGAATGGATGAGATATTGGTTCCGGTAAAATATAATAAATGAAAGGCTACATTTGAAACTTGCTTAGCAAGTTTTAATCCTTCCATCCACTTGGCAACATGTGATTGGTAGAAGTTACTTGGCCATAAAGTAACTTTTACGGTGTTAAAAATCGCACATTAAAGCTTTACTAAACGGATAAAATATCGTACCCTGGAAATTAGAATATTACTCGAAATTAACCTTGGGTCTAATACTCTATCCCAATCCTTATCTTATCTTCCTTTGGTCCAGGGATCTCTCAGATTCCCAATTCCAGGGTTACTATTGTGCCTATGGGCCGTAAGGTTACTTTTCATACTCGAGTTTGAAATTACTATTCATGCTCGGCCTAAATTTTTTTTAACTCTTCCATTGGGCGATCCTTATCATTGCTACGTTTATCAAATTTTTAAAATTCTGACTAATAAAGTTCAAATAAATTTTTGAATAATTTTTGAGGTGTTACAAGGAGTATCCTAGGAAAATCTCATCATCAGATTTAGGATCAAACTTTGTGAGTTTGTCCTTAGTGTTAAGAACAAAGCAAGATGAAGCAAATATATGGCAACAAGATATGTTGGGTTTTTTACCTTTCCATAGCTCATAAATGGTCTTCTTGAGGATTGGCCTCAGAAAGATTCTATTTTGGATATAGCATGAGATATTTAAGCCTTCCTAAAAACCTTTTAATAAACCACTTTCTAAAATCATGGTTTTGGCCATCTCATGTAAGCTTCTGTTGTCCTTTATGCAACCCTCTTTTGTTAGGAAGTTCTAGGAGCAAAAAACTCATGAGAAATGCCAGTTTTTGCAAAACTCTTTGAAAACATGATTTTCAAATTCTCTTCCATGATCTAATCTTATAGAGATTATTTGATAATATTTTTCAGGACAAACACGTTTTGCAAAAACCTTGAATCTTACGACCATCTCGTCCTTAGAAGCTAGGAAGATTACCCATGTGAATCTAGAAAAGTCATCCACTATGACAAGACAATATCTTTTCCTAGCAAGGCTTGCAGTGTTAGTGGGTCCAAAAAGATCCATATGTAAAAGCTCAAGTGGCTTAGCGGTTAAAACCATATTTTTATTATGGAAAAAAGCTTTGGTTTGCTTGCCTTTCTCATAGAAATCACAAGTTGAATCCTTGTCAAATCTGATCTTTGGCAGGCCTTTAACAAGCTCTTTCTAAGATAGCTCAGAAATAAGCTTCATATGAGCATGTCCAAGCTTCTTATGCCACGTCACTTATCATCCGAAAGGATGTGAAACATTTTACATCTTGATCTAGAAGGTCATCCAAGAATGACACATACATGTTATCATGCCTCTTGCCATATAAGATGACTTGTCCAGAAGTAGGATTTACAATATTGTAGGCATAATCATTAAATAAAACATTAAAAGCCTTGGTCACAGAATTGGCTGATCTCAAATTATGAGCCAGACCATCAATAAGCAAAACATCGAAAATTTGGTGGGATTCATCCTTGCCAACATTTCCTATCTCCTGTGACCTTGGTCTTACCTCCATCAGCAAACTTGACTTGGTCCAGAGTTCTTAGGTTTTAGATTTCTGAACTATCTTTGATCCGGACATGTGTCTGGAGCAACTCACCTCCATTTACCACTTGTTATCCTGGTCAACGTGAGTCATCAGACATACCTGCAATAAAGACGGTTTTAATTTAGGTACCTAGATTTTCTTGGGTCCTTTTTGGTTAGTCTTTCGAGGGGAATGTTTCCTAACCTTTTTGACAGATTTCTTCGTCATGAAACACTTGTCAGGAGGTGTCTTTTCTTATGATAGAAAGTATAAGAGACTTTGTTCTTGACTTTATTTGATGAGGTTGCCTTTCCTTTCTCATCCATTTCCTCTTCATACCCTAACCATGTTTTTTTTAAGATATGGCCTTTGATCTCCAAGCATTAGTTCAAGATTCTTTGAACCATTTCTCAAGGTTAGATTTGAAAAGCTTTGAAGTCCTTTCTAGTTCAGAAATAACTTTATGATTTTTCTCATTCTTTCAGAGACTTCACTTCTAAGGCATTGAGCTTTATATTTAAAACTTTGTTTTCCCTATTTATCTCTTCCTTCTCAAGCTTTAGATTCTTAGCATTTGATTTGGCCATTTCAAGTTCTAAAATAGTTTTCTGATGCTTCCTTTTCAAGGTGAAATAATAAAAGGAGAGAGTTTGAGAATTTTCAAGCTTATCCTATAAAGCAAGTAATTCATTATATGAAAGATCAAGTTTAGAAGATGTGTTTACCTCAAGTTCAACTTCTGACGTATATCCATCAATGAAGCATAGATTTGTAACATCTTCTAGCTCGTTATGGCTTGTTGAGTCATCCTTCTTTTCTTCTACGTCGCTCTAGGTAGCTAGCATACCTTTCTTCTTGGAGGCGAACTTCTTCTGTGGTCCTTTGAGCTTAGGATATTCAGGTTTGAAGTGTCCTTTCTCACCATAGTTGTAGCAAGTGCTGTTTCCAACGTTCCCTTGCCTTTCTTATCCTTCTTAAGGTTGATGTCTCTTCTTCTCTTTGTTTTGCCTTTCCAGGCTTTGGATATCTTCTCACTAGCATGGAGATCTTGTCTCCATTATTATCTTCAATATCTTCATCAAATTCTTTCTCATCAATGGAGGCCTTAGTAACTTTCATTACTTTGCCCTTATTTTGTTTTTGATGAGATGATTTTAAGGCCATGAACTTGCTCTTCTTAATGGATTCACTATACAGTTCAGAGACCATTACTTCATGGATTTTGAGTGACCCAATAAGTGCATCCAAGCCAAGAGTTTGAAGGTCTTTGGCTTCTGAATGGCTGACCTTGGGCAGCCATTTAGCAGGAAGACTTCTTAAGATTTTTCCAACCATTTTCGAGTTAGAATATCTTTTTGCTTAGACCTTTTTGTTGGTTTATGATGTACATAAACCTTGTGGTCTTTTCATCAATATTCTCTTGATCTGCCATTTTAAACATCTCATATTGATGAACCAACATACTGATATTTATTTTTTTAACTTGATCAATGTCTTCATGAACTATGTGTAGCCGTTCCATATCTTCTTGGCCATGTCACAAGTAATGATTTTATCATACTCAGCTTTGCTTAGTGCACATGTGAGTAGGTATTTAGCTGAATTGTGACTTTGTGTTGTTCTGTCCACCTACTCCTGGGGACTTCTCTTGAGATTGAAGGTGTATCATCAGTTTCAAAAACTTCTTTTGTTGGAACATAATCTCCTTCTTGTATGATCTCCTACAAGTCAAGACTTGTGTACTTTGTGAACAACTCTATACAATCTCTCCAAGGATATAGTAGTCCCCATTATTAAAGAATGGTGGTCTATTGATAGAGTGTCCTTCTGCTATGTGAATGTTTTGTGCCATATCTCCTCAAGATCTTTGTTAGAATGCTCAACCCTTTAAAGGCCTAAGCTTGATGCCACTTGTAAGTAGAAAAAGCACGAGAATGGGGATTTAATCGTGCTTTGCCTTTTCTTGCCTTTTCTTTTCTGAAAAAGCTTATACAAAAACTATCAAGTACAAAACTTGAAGTGTAGCAGGAACAACATTAGAGATGTCAGAAAGTAACTTTTTGAACTATAACAAAGATAATAAAAAGGCGCAATAAGCTTAAATTCAAAAACATGATATATAGACACTATGCAGTAAAATAAAAGAAAGATAAGGGTGAAGAAGATACTACATAAGAGTTTTATACTGGTTCGGTCAATCCTGCCTATATTCAATTCTCAACAACTGTTGAGTTCCACTAAAACCTTTCTCAACCTGAGAAGGTTGGATAGTCTTTAGCCTTTCCAAGCTCTTACTAGTGGCCAGGAGCTTACTCTATAAATGAGTAATCTTTAACCAGCCTCTAAGCTTAACCTATGATAAGCAAGTACAATCTGCTTGTTGCAACCTGAGTAGTCTTTGACTAGCCTCTCCAAGCCAACACCGTGACAGTAAGTACACTTTGTTGTCACATTACAAGTAGTCTTTGCTTAGCCTTTCAAGCTAACTCACAAGGATTACTATTGGATTGGGGTTACAAAGGTTTGTGTTTGGATTTATCACTCAAACTAACTAACACTCAAGTTTTCATAAGATGATCAATAACAGACTTGGAAAACTTGAGTGACTTCTTTCATAATTCTTCCTAGGAAGAATGTATGTTCTATTAAGAATATACAAAGAAAATATTTACAAACATAATGAACTTCACAAAAAAAATGAGGAGAGATTTTTATAGCCTTTCAGCTCTTTGTTTACGTTAAAAAGTCACTTTGTTATAAGCACAACATCTCTATTTATAGATGTTCTGCATTTATGACTGTTGCCCTTTAATTCTGTTATCGAAGTGACACATGTTGATCTTATTTTTGTGTCTTGGAGATGCAGCCTAGAATAGAACCTTGCTGTCAAAGGTCCAGAAGCGTTGTGAGATAGAGGTTTTTGATGTCACCATTAGAAACAACTTTTTACTTTTTGAACAAAGTTTCTGAACTTTCCCTTTTAGAAGCTGGTGTTGACCATGTTGGTAGAAGAGATGTCACGTTAGTCTATAGACCGTGTTTGAATTGAAATTTGAATTTCAAATTTCCCTCCATTTCTTGTTAAAGTGCACCCTTTCACTATGAAACGTGCTTTCTGAAGTGTGGTATCAGTTCCTTGAATTTTCTTCAATCTTCAGTTCAATCAAAGCTTGTAGATGATGATATGATTGTGGTCGTGATGATTGAATGTTGTAGAACACACTTGCTTCAGAGTTGAATTGAAATCTTCACTTGAGACGTTCTTTTGAAGTCGCGTGCTACTTTCTGAAGAACTCAACCTTGGTTTCTTGTACCTAGAAATTTCTTCAGCACGTTGAGCATATGTTTGTTCATTTGAGATATATTTTTCACTTTCATTAAGTCTCAATCTTTTCAAACGAATTAAACATGTTTACACATGTCATGTGAACATATTTTCGCTTTTATAACCGTGTTATGCTAACCTAACCACCTATTTTATGCTTCAAGAAATTCAAGGAAAACATTAGTCCTTCTTCAAAATATTTTCTTTAAATTGGTTGTATTATCACTTAAAACATTTTGTACTAACGCCTTCTGAAGGGTTATGGAGCTAACAGTTTTATTATTAATCTTTGCTTTAATATACCACAAATTATTTATTTATTAAAAATATATAATATTATCATTTATTTACAAATAATTATAACTATAAATAATTATTAAATTAATATTTTTTAGTATTTTTATCATAATTATTTAAAGTTTAATTTACTAATAAATATTAAATTAATTTTTTATTATTAATCCTTACTTTAATATACCACAAATTATTTATTTATATATTTTAATAGTATATAATTATATATTTTTAGATTAAATAAAATTTATAATTTATTTTTATATTAAATAAAATTTATTATTCATTTAAAATATTTATTAAGGTATTTAATATTGAATATTTTATTTTAATAATTATTTTATTTATTATGATATTTAATATTATTTAATTAAAAAGAAAAATAAACCTTATATGTTGAAAGCTAAGCAAGTCTTGTCCTCCTTCCCTAAGCATGAGTGAGCTATCCATCGTTTTAACGTATAAGAGATGTTTGATGGATAAACTTATTTTTTAATTACCCTAAGAAAGAAACCATCTCTGAACTCTTGTTTTTTGCTTGCTCTTAGTTGCAGTGGCCATAGTTCAAGGCCAATGATTTTCTTGGTTTCTCAAAAGTCGATCTCTCAACTCTAAAGCACACACTCCTCTTCTTCTTTCCTCAATAATTTCATTGCATGCACCACTGTGTCCCCTGCCATGAGTGACTACCACATCATCCTCATACCACTGCCATCCATCAATGCATTTCACTTGGAAGTGGAGACAACACCGTTGTCAAGACGCCATCGTACAATATCACTACCACATTGATCTTCCTGTGCTCATTAATTTTTTTGAGATTGTCTAACTTTGGTTTTTGGTTTTGGTTTTTGTGATTTGGATTTAAGCCTATGAGGTTATGACTTTCGAGTTATAAAGTTTTTTTTTTTCTGTGAGTTCTGTGAGGCGAACTAGTGAGACTTATGGACTTATTCGAGGTAGACACAAACTAGTATATATTGAAGTCCATATAGAAAATGGACCAGCTTGGTCGGCATGTTTAACTATAGCTTGTCACGGGGCTAAATGGATCTGGGCTCACATACCCAGCTATAAACATGTCTACCCTTATGCCTTGGTAGTATCCTCCTTGATAATTCCCTTTTACTTGACCAATTTGTCCATTCTTTTGAGAAATTCTCTGTGTAGTTGAAGTACTTGGAGGATATTTTCGTACCCATTTCATCTTGTGTCCTTTAAGATTAGTGTAAGAACTTTTAAAAATTTTGGGAACCTATATAATGTTATTTCTCATATACATATTTTCTCTGGAATGACACAAATGAGAAATATGTCCTTGGTGACCACAATAATTGTAAACAATGGTATTGGATGATGGTTTGGTATTTTTAATTTTGTAAGCCTTTGGTATATTGACTTAATGACATTCTAAACTTTTCTCATTGCATGCCATGTTAGATTTTCCATATTTTGCATCCTTAGTTTTCTTTTGATCATCAAACATAGAATGCAAGCATGTAAAATTATCATGTTTGCCAGTTTTATAAAATAAGTTCTCAACTTGATTTTTATGATCAATGCAATTATCAATGATAGTTGAGAGTTTAAACTTGAAAGTAATTTTCTCATTAAGAAAAGAATATGCACTTTTCAATGATTCAATTTCATTTTCAATAGAGGAAAATTTTATAGACAAATCAAGCTTTGCTTTTCTAAACATAACAAACCATCATATAAGTCATCATATGCACATTGTAGTTCATCAAAGGAATGATAAAAATTAAGTTTTGCATTGTTTACTTCAAGGTCTTCTTAAGCCATGTTAGAGATTACTTCAATATTACACACAATTGGCTTTTTAATAGAATAATCTTTATTGTACTCATTGTCCATCAAAACTTCAAGAGCATCTCTCTTGGTTTTTCTCTACCTCTTCTTCAATTTGATTATAATCATCATCATCATCATCATGAGGAATTGATCTCTTTTTAATGCACTAACCATATTCTTGAAGGCACTTTCCTAAACAAGCTTACCCTAATGGCATTTGATCTTCTAGATTTCTATATTCAACGTTGTGTAGAAAATCATTAGTTGCAAGATAAAGAGCATCAAGAGTATCCCAAATATCTTTAGCACTAGTAATTTTTAATTCTAGCATAAATATCGTGATTTAAACTAGTTCTTAAAATTTGCATTGCTCTAATGTTCAATGAAAAACATTTCTTATCATAATCATTCCATTCTTGTTTTGGTTTATGAATGTATTCATCAAGGACAACATCCCACATATCAATAGATTGAATACTATCAAAGAAAGGTGGTTTATTAATTTCAAAACCTTCCATTTTGAAAAACTATTAATGGTTGCCAACAATAAGGATCTTTCTCTTTAAGCAGTTAAGCTTTTACCAAAGCATGAAGCTTTGATACCACTTGTTAGCCATGGCAACCATTACCCAAGAGGAAAGGTGAATTGGATGATTAATGAACTATTTGAACTTTTATAAATTTTTTTATTTCATACACTTATATTATAAACATAGCAGAATAACTCTAACAAATATCCAAATATTATGAATTACTCAAGTATGATTTGTATTGAAGGAGGAATAAAGAGAACCACAAGATAATGAATCACTAGCATATTCATGCTAAGTTTTAAACTTTTTCCTAATCTTTTCACTCTAATCCCCTTTTCAATCTTATTTAAAAAATGTATTGGAAATTTGATTTAGTGTATGAGAATGGAAATGATTTAGTGTAAGCAATTTATGTGTTCTATCAATATAAATGAACAAAACAATAAAACAAACTTACAATAATGTAAAGAGATAAGGAAAGCGAAGTACAAACTCGATTTATGCTTTGGTCACCTTTTGTTGTCTACATCAGTTTCAAGCTAATGCTTGAGAGTTTCGCTAAATTCCAAGTTTCAAGCCTTTACACCAAATAACACTCTCACACTTGGGATCCCTCGCCTTTTTCTTTGAGTCTCAAGAACTAAATGATGCCCTACTCTTTGTTTTTTGAAGGGATGCCTCACCCTTTTACACAAACTTAGTGTAATATCCCAAAAGTGGATGCTTTTAGAAAGGATATGCCTAAGCTAAAAAAGGATTAGATAAAGCCTAAGAGACATTTAAATGTGGTAAAAAAATAAAGAGATTGTATATCAAAAATAAATAAATTAAAAGAATGAATAAATATAAATCTCTATTTTAAATTTCTGTGAAATAATAAATCATGTAAAATCTAAATTATAAAAGAAAATATCAATCCCAAAAGGAGAAAATAAAATACAAAATTTATAATAGTTTTGTGCATCAATCTTTTTCTATGCCAATATTCAGTTTTTATTTGAATTTGATATTTAATCTTTTTGTGATATTCAGTTTGTGTTATGATGTTTGATTTTAAATTTTGAAAATATTATTTTATCGAAATAGATTCAATATTATTTATAATAGTCAGTACTACTTAATTTTTAAACTTTGAAAATATTATTTTATCAAATCTATTAGATTCAATATTGTTTATAATTATTGTTGATATTAATATTTGGATTAGTATTGTAGATATTGTTAGAATTAGAAAAGATATAGCATACTAAATTTTCCTTTTTATCACATATGCTCTTTATAAATTAATTTTTATATCCTTTCTAAGATTATGATTTATTTAGATATCTATCATTTATATTTCTGGTGTAAATGTCAATTAGGATTTGAGAATATATGTGTGTCTGTTGTGTATATATAATGTGTGAAGTGTCAATTTGAGATTGGTTTCATTCTTTCATTAGAGATTGTAATTATTCTATAAAGATTTGATTATTAGTGTATATATATAGTATTCACATATACTACTTTTGTAATAATGATGTTAGCATAAAGTATTTTATATTGATAATAGATATAAATTTTAGCAAGTTATAAAATAGTCAAATACTTTTAAAAATATAAATATATAGAATTAAATGAATATGTTAGAAAAAGATATTTCCAAGTATACATATCAGTTTCATGAAAATTTGAATATAGATAAATTGATAGTTGAAGAATTTTCAAAATAATGATATTAGATATTATTTATATTTAACATGTATTATAAAAATAATTTGTTAGATATTATTTTTAGAGAATTATTAGATATTTTTTAAGAAGTTATTAATTATTAGAATTGAGTGCAAAATTTATTCATCATGTAAATTATTATTATTATTATTTCAAAAGAGAAACAAGTACATAATGTGAATACACCAAGATATATGTTATTTGTTTTACAAACCTCATTAGCTTTTTATTTCAATATATATATATATATATATATATATATATATATATAGATATATATATAACAAAAGATAATTAAGAGATATGTTGGGGTAGTTTGAATTTGAATTATCCAAGTAGTTATAAAGATGTGATTAATTTAATATAGCTATTATCCTTATCTCATTGTTGCTTATATCACATAGTTAGTTAGGATATATTTATAGAAGACCTTTAACATAGCCTTGTTCTTACACTATCAAGTATGACTTTTGTTTAGTATTTTACAAATACCTTGAGTGTAGATGTCCAATTGATGCAGTTTTTATAGCATTAGAAAGATAACTCAATTATCTACAAGTGTTATTTCTAGTTTTGTGGCCAAATTCTAACCCAATGGAAGTTAAAGCCTTAATAAAAGTTAAAAATGAAAAATATAGAAATAAAATTGAAAAAAAGATAACATAAAATTTGTTAGTGATATCTTCCATCTCCTAGTATATATTTGACATATTATAGTACTCCTAAATATTCTTTAAAGAACCCTAGCCACCCAAGGATTTTTCCCTAGAGAGAAAGACACAATTTCTCTAAACCCTTTTGATTAATCTCTTCTAGTAAGTGCTCTCACCCATATCATTATAAGGTCATGAGTTTAGCAAATCTTTAGTTTATTGTGGTATAGTTTTCTTTTCTCGTTCAATTCCATATTATTCCTGATTCTTGTCTATAATTCCATGGTAGTTGTGAGTCCTATTCCAATTTCCAGGATCATGTAGATAGTGGTCAGACATTGCAACGAACGTGAGTGAATTTAAGTTTATAGCCATATTTTTGTCATTATTAGTATTTCCCCAACGTTATATAAATTGTATGAAATTCTAGAATGATTTATGCCAAATACATGCATTCATGGATTATGTCAATTTTCAGAAAAATTATTGTTTTTCAGTTCTCATGAAAACCTTATTTTAGAAAGCTCATGGGACTATATTTGATACCTTCCATGTTATAGAATATCTTATTCTCAACTTATGAAATTATGAGACCTCGGTTAAATTATGGATTTCCTATTAAGATTTGAGAATATCAGCTATGATTTATTGAAAGTGTTGAACAAATATGATTCATAACAATTGTCAGTTACATACTGTTGGCTTTTAAAATCACTATGTCTACAAGCTAGTGATTCCTTGGGCATATTTTAGTACCTCAGTTATACTAAAGTTAGATTGTTAGAATTATATGAATTCAGAGCTTTCATATTTATTCAATTTAATTACAAGTTATTATTTTTTAGTAATTAGTGAGAAACATAATAGTGAGTTAATGGCTACAAGATTGATCGTTAACCTTGGTACCAAGTGGTCTGCTAGGACTAGCTCATCCATAATAAGGAATCCAGTATGGTATCCATTTATAGGACTTAGTTAGGTAACCATCATATTAGCCATTGGTTCAGATTCAGCTATTAGCTCAAATATTTATGTACAAAACATCTCATGTTTCTCTACTAGTTATTGCTATGGATTTAGTTGAATTTTATTTTGTTTTCAGGAGTTATATGCATTTATATATATAAAATATTTTTATTAGTTGCATGTATATGTTATGTATATTGTTGTCCTATGTGGGTTGTGATTGGTGGAGACTCGCTCATTGAGTTTTAATGAACTCACCCTACCTTTCCTTCCCCTTACAATTACAGTTCCAGATCAGTTATTATTCAAACTTAGTTCGATAGCTTCCAGCTATTTTGGTGTTGAGCTTCACTTTGTAGTGAAGTTTAAATTAGGATCATGTTAGAATAGAGTGCTCCAGTAGTGTCGGGTCCTTGGATATCGTTTAGCATGCATGGTTAATTAAAGTTATATTATTTTATCATAATGATATGTTATGTAATTTTCTTCCAGGAACATGATTTAAGATTATCTATTTCAGTTAGATTTTGGAACAATTTGGAAGAATTAAGTATTTTATTAATCAAGTTTTCAAGAAGTTTTAAAGAATTTATTTATTTAATTATTTTTTATTTTTATGATTTATTATGAGCACTAATTTAGTAATTTACTATGCATAATTGTATGAAATTAATTCTAAAAGGCTTTTATAAGGGATAATATCTCTTATGTGCTATCATGATTTTTAGGTCATGACACTTAGTAATGGATACAAAAATTTACTCTCTCTAGATGAGATATTACAAATTAAAACACTAGAAGGTTTCTCAAATAATAAGACTTTTTGGCCACAAATTGATGAAAAAATTGATGATTGAAAACAAATGTTACTCAATCCTTGTGAATGATTTTCTGTGTGTTAAAATGTGTTAACTAATGGGTATTTATATGGCAAAAATCATGCAGATCGGTTGGGATTTATTCAGAAGTTGTGTCTTCGAAACATGTCTTTTTGCACATTTCTAGGTTAGTTAATCGATTACAAGACTTGATAATTAATTACACAGTTTAAAATTTGAATTCTGGCAATGATCAGAAGTTTGTAATAGATTACAAGGATTGTGCAATCCACTACACAATCTAATAATTCTGACATAGTGAAGAAGGCTAATCTACTACATGATAGGGTAATCCATTACATAGATTCTAGAATTTGAAAAACTATAGATTTAACATTTTAAAGTTATTCTTTCACCTTAAAAACACTTTTCAACATCTTACAAACATCTCTTTTCAAATCAAACACATGATTACCCAAATAAAATCAATATTTTTGTTAAAAATAATTAAATCATTCTTTCTTTCAAAATCAAAATTTTTACATAGAATAAAAAATGCTTGATCAAGATTGAAGAAAAACTTGATTAGCAAAAATTTAAACATAAATAAAACTTAATCATGATAGTGGCCAAGTGATCTTTCCAAAAGAAAAATCTTTTAACAAAAGAATCTAAGTCATAAGAAATCTAACCGTCGAAAATTGGACTTGTTCTCCTTCAAATGACCTCATTTTTGTTCACTTCAATTATTGTCTTCTTTCTTATTCAAAGCCTATTTTTGATACTTGGACTATCCTACACAAAATAACTTATTTGAAAAATATCGTTAGTCCAATTTAAAACATCTAAGTATGCATAATTCATAGATATATAATTTAAGCCAATCATGCATAATATTTATTAGTTATCACTTCTTGTCCATTATTTATGGTTTCTATGAATATAACATAATGACATATCTAATATTAGTCCATCAAAGCACTTATAAAGAGTTATTTGATATATTCTATAAAATATTTTACTCAAATATCATTGTATGGTTTGTGAGTTAGATACCACAATAAAGAGAATGTAATCACACATGATCCAATATATTATATTGAATATCTTTTGTATTTATTATCAAACCATCTCACTTAAAACCACTAGGATAAGCCTAGTTCAACATATTTAAAATATTTGTCATTAAATTTTTAATTAAAATGATTATTGAATTCTAAATTTTGAATTATCTATCATTTTGATCTATAAAAGCGATTACGATAGATAAGTTTATTTAATATGTTGTAGGCATCAAACAACATGAAATCAAAGCAGAAAAATTAAATTCATTATTATTTTTATAATTATTTTTATTATTTAATATATAATTTATGAAAATTAAATCATGAAAGGGATACATCAAACACACCTGTAATAAAATGAAGTGGAGTTTAGGTTTTTTAAATAAATAGAATAAAGGGTTATTTCTTGAAATCTTACTGGGTTAGTATATTTTATTTATTTATCAAAGGTATGCTAGTAATATTGACATTCTCGAGGCAGAGCTTAGGGATCACACTTGGACTTCTATTTGCATGGGAGTAGGGTTATCGTGAAAAATGAATAAAGTTTTTTTTGTAAGTTTGACTCCATGGAGGTAGTAAACTTTTCGATAAAAGATAATTTGATTCCCATTAGTTTTGGAATATTTGATGGTCCTTCTATTTTTGGTATAAAATTACGTAAGAACCCTTACATAATATCTTCTCTAACCCCTTTTTCCCAATTCCAACTTCTCACTAGTCACCACTGTGATGCAAGAGCACTGTCTCTTTGTTTTGCCATGATCTGAAACACACGTTGGACCAAGATGATGCATTTACAACATCACTAATTCCCATGCCTTTGATTTTTTTATTTTTTATCTTCGTTTGGATTTTTTTTTTCCATATTCTTCTGGAACTTATTTTTCCATGGGTGGTGGCTACCATGATAGTTTAAGCTCCCCCATAGACATCCATATAGAGACAAATCAAAGTGAAAACAACAAAAATGTTCACTTTATTGGAATGTCCGCAGTGTTTTCAGTTGGGGTAAGAATTGATTTTTAATTATTAGATCAAATGAGTGAATGATCTTTAGTTTTAAGGTATTCATTCAAAAGATTGTAAATTTGCAACAGTCACCCCCTCCTCGTGTAATCTAAACTCATTCCAACAATTTTAATCTCTCTAAGTCCTCACCATTCTCACAGACCACCTCAGATCTATGGAAAAATAGTGTCATAGATTGAACTCCAATAGTCACCTTTGGAAGGCTTGTGCGATACTGTCTATTGGTGAAAATGCATGGTTAGGTGGGTAGGTGGTGATGGCTATGACAAAGCGATGGTTCGGGTGGCGGCCATGTTAGAGGGCGACCTTCTTCCGGCATTGACTACAGTCGGCACAGTATCAACAGTGAAAGGTGGAGATGACTGTGGGTGAATGCAGAAAGGTGAGTGGTTGATTGAGGAATTGAAAATCAACAAAGAGTTAATTTTGTAATTTGCAAAATAAATTTTATTTTATTATCTTTTTATTATTATTATAATTTTTATATAATCATTGTATTTTTTTTAATCTGAATCATTCAATGAAATCTAATGGTGATTAATAATGGACCATGATACGGTCCAAAACCACCGTTGGATCAATTTATTCGCTTCCAAACTTTTCATACTCTTTCATTCAACAATTGGTAATTAGAGGTTTATGGTCAGGAAACATAAGAGGTTGACCTTATAATTTATCCATGTAGATAACTCTTTTATGGTTATTGGTTAGATGAAAGGGTATGAAAAGTTTACTATCTATGGAGTCAAACTTGGGATATTCTTCAAATGGCAAATTATAAGGTAACCTTATTGTTAGTCAATTGTGGGTCACATTATTAGCATTAAATGAATACCATTTTGTTATGACTAATTTTCAATGATCAATAAATAATTATGATTAACCCAAACATTTTAGGTCCATCATAAAACCCACCTTCTTCAAATAACTTTATTCACAGAAGAAAAGATATGAGTTTTATGATGAATATCATATGTTTGATCATCAATTCCCCTATTTATTATCATTAAATTAAATCATTAGATAAAAATAATATCCATCTAATGACTAATAATAAAGGTTATATAATAGACCACATATCAGATCCACCTATAATTCTGAAAAAAATTATTTTATGGCAAAACTTTGCACCCGTGAAATCTGCTTAAGACGTCAACGTCGTGGTACCTAACTTAGCGAGAATAGAAAAATCAAACGGCTGATTTGCATGTCTAAATCGATGTAAGTCATGTAACAGTTTTGTTTGGTTTTACGACGGCATTAGCGTGTCAATTTATCTTTTATTAAACCATATGTACATATAATTAATTTTAGATTTTGGCACAACTGAAAACATGTTCAATAATAAGCTAATTGGTTTCATTTTCAAGGTCCCAGTAGTACGGCATTATGATGTTATAAGAAATTTGGTCCCCTACTTCTGGAAAGCTCTTAATCAACCCCTAGGACCACTCTCTTTTAATTCGTTCATCATTTGAAACAAACTCCTTGTTTTGTGGCAAATCTTTGAATTC
The DNA here is from genome assembly GCA_030441495.1 of Dalbergia oliveri. Taxonomy (NCBI): domain Eukaryota; kingdom Viridiplantae; phylum Streptophyta; class Magnoliopsida; order Fabales; family Fabaceae; genus Dalbergia; species Dalbergia oliveri. The sequence goes on along the minus strand of JAMLFY010000012.1, from coordinate 24,769,654 downwards.
CGCGGCAATTAAGCCCTTTTTTTAAGTTTGATGATGAATGCTAATTATATCCACCGTGATGAATGTTAATCTTCTATTTCTGTGTCAGTGTGCTGATAGCTTGTTTAACTCCATTTTCTTTCATGGCCACATATGGGAAAGGCCTATGAAAACCATTTTCAAATCTACTTGCAAATGCTTACTTGATTACTTATCAAGTAATTCAGTATGTTTTCTTTAAATAAAATTTTATATTTAAGTCAGGTAAATAAGAAAAGAATTAATACAAAGAAAATTTTATATACAATAAGTCGACCTAACTCGAATGAAAAGCTCACTAAACTTCAAATAGTGGTAGTTTCAATAAAAAGAAAATATACCTGCAAACAAAAAGTAAATCATGGTGTTTTAAAGTTGGAGGAGAAAATTACACACTGCAAAGTCACAAATTTGAAACATATTAAGCATTTTGATTTTGTATTGATAATCAAATTCAAAGGGGTAAAGGTTATTTTGAGTCTTGAAATTATATGTGTATTTAACTTTAATTCTTGAAATTAAACAAATAATATTTTAGTCCATAAAATGGCAATAAATGATTCAAGTTAGTCCCATGATGGCAATGTTCACGAAGACCAACTTATATCATCAAAATGAGTAATTTGAATCTTTTTTGACAATTTCAGGGATTAAATAAATATTTTTTGTTTTAGGAACAAAATTGAAGTATATATGGACCAAAATGAATATTTACTAATAATATTTATCAGTAGAAAGAAAAAACTTAGGATGGGGATTTCATTAATCACACTTCAAAAATAAAATAAAAATTCATTAATCAAACAAACAACACGTAAATCTTGAGGGTTAATGTATACTTCCTCTGTTTCACTCTATCTGGCAATTTTTTTTTTGTTTAATAACATTTATCCATTTCAAATATCAAGAAAATATTAATTATTTTTTCTAATGATATAATTAATTATATTAATTATATGAATAGGAATATATCTATTTTAACAGGAGTAATTTTATTGATTCACACAACTTTATACTATTATCAAGATTCATTTATTATTTTTATAACATATATATTTTATTTGTTTTGTACAAATAAAGTAAAGCAGAGGGACCGGGAGTGATGTTAGGATAAAATGCAAACAAGTGCATGTTACCAAAATCAAAACGCATATAAACTCACGGTTAGGATTCATCTTCAACACCATGAAATTCCGAAAGAATATTTTTCCTTTCTCAAAGCTAATTTTATTTCATCAAAAAGACAACTTAAACCAAAAAAGAAAAAAAGTTTTGGTTGGACTTATTCACCTCAGAGCTGGTTTTGGGTCACAAAATCCCAAGAACACTGAATATTAATATATCATATTCAAAGTGTTCAATATTTCATAAAACCATCTCTCTACCAAACATTTAAGGTGATGAGTAAATGCACATAAATAATTTTATATATAACACACCCATCATCTGAATATCTCTTTTGAATTTAAGCGTGAACATTGTTTTATAATGAGGATAGCAAGGATCAAACCATTGACAACTTGGTCCTGGAACCTCCTACTACCATGTAATGAAACTATTTCTTCCAAAAGCTTGAGCTAGTGGGTAGAAGCACATGAACAATTTTATTTCTAACACAATATTATAATAGGTACACTATTTTTAGACGTTGTTGACACATACAGGAAAAATTATGTATTAATAATGAGTTTAATTTTTATGCACCTTTAATGTAAAATTATTTTACACGACATCTAATATGATGCTATTATATAAGTAAAAACAATTGACTTCCACTGTCTAAAAAAGAAACCATCGTTGCTTGTGTGACACCATGTGATTGGATGTTAAAGTAAAATTATTTTACATTGACAATGTATAAAAATTAAACTCATTAATTATTTAGGATTTAAGTTGTATTATTGATAAATTTACTTATAAAAAAAGACATTGAGTGTTGAAAAATAGATATATTAGTTATTTTACTAGTTAATTTAATTAAAAAATTATATTTATTAAATTACTTTATCATGTCTATTATATTATGATTAAAATCTCTAACTATTTATATATTAATCTAAAATGTTCAAAATAATATCTTAAATTTGAGTAGAAAAAGAGTAAACATAGATTTTGGTCCTAGAAATATTCACGTGATTAATTTAGCTTTTGAAAGATTTTCCATACTGCTTTAAAGATCAAATGTGACATCACGATAATCCCTAAAAGCTTTTTTTTTTTTTGCATCAAATAGATCTCTGAAAATTAAAATGTAAGATCATTTTAGTCATATTAAAAGCTTTTCGATCAAGTATAAGTTTTAGAGAGACATATTTGATCCTAAATAACTTGAAGAAGAACTAAAAGACTATTTGATCCTTTTATAATAAATTATGGGTATCAGGGATACCAAACAATAGGGTGTCGGTTGGCTCAAGTTTGGTGAAAAAATGAATCAGTTTGATTTGAGTTCATAGATTTTGGGTAATTATACTCACCTCTCCTTGATATTTGTGGAAATGCAATTCACACCCCCTCTAGTTGTCTAACCTACACTCACACCCCTTCTTTTTTTTAATCAAATTTTAAGTATTTATATTACACTCACACCCTCACTAACAGAGTCAATTTAGTAAACTTAATAGAATGACATTTTTGTGATATTAACTATTCCTAATTAATAAAATTATAAAAATACCATTACTTGCTCGATGATAACAGAGAGTGGGAAGGGTATTTTTATAATTTTATTAATTAGAAATAGTTAATATCACAAAAATGTTATTGTTAAGTTTACTAATGGTGCTCTGTAGTAAATGTGAGTATAGTATAAATACTTAAAATTTGACAAGTAAGAGGGGTGTGAGTTGCATTTCCACAAACCTCAGGGGAGGTGAGTGTAATTTGCCTTGGATTTTTTGTGACCAAACCCAAACTGATTAAAATCGGTTAGTTTTATTCAAATGACCCATTTACCCAATTGTTATTATGGTATTTCAATTAAAATGAAAAAAATACAATTTATTTTTTAAAAGGTGATAAGCTTTATACCTCCTAAAGTTTTAGTAATTTCATATACATATATATAGCTTAATAGCATAGATATATAACTAAAGCATGATATATTAACTAAATACGTTATATCAGAAAAAATATTATACACAATATATGATCAAGTCAGGTCATCAAGTGATAAAGTTGAAATTTATGAAACTTGATATTAAAACCAATTATTATCAGGTTTAATTGGTTTTTACCCAGATGACCCAATGACTGAAATCAACCAAAACTGATTTAATTGGTTTGGTTTGTGTTGGTTGGCTCATCCAGTTCACCCAATCCTCTTACACTCCTATCAAACAATATTTAGAAGGACTAACATGATATCACAATTTAGCTTAACAAGTCATTTCATGTCAAGAAAACTTTCAAGGATTACTATGACATCATATGTTAGCTTTTATAGACCAATTTAATGTCATAAATATTTCAAAAATTGAATTGATGTGAGGTAAATTTTGCGGGGTGTGAAATACATATTTATTACTATCTCTGTTATCAAATAAGTGTCATGTTTTATATCCGCATATGAATTAAGGAAATGATTGGCAAAGCCTTGATGTTGGGATAATTATGATGTGTTTTACTCAATTACCTTCACTACTTTCTTCTCTCCTTCTTAATTACTCTCTTTCTCCTCCACTACTTTGTCTCTCTCTACTATTAAATCAATAGGGTATAGTTGGAAAAAAAAATACTACCCTCGTTCTCAAGTAAGTGTTTAGTTTTAAATGCGGTATACATGAATTAAGGAAATGATTGATAAAGCCTTAATATTAAGATAATTTAGGTGTGTTCTACTATATTACCTTCACTACTTTCCTTCTTTTTCTTAATCACTCTTCCTGAATCGGCCACTCCCTCTCTTGTTAGCTCCAAAACCCTTCAGAAAGTGTCAAGATGATATATTTTGAATGACAACAAAACCAATTTAAGGAAAATATTTTGAAGAATGACTAATATCTACCTTGAGTTTTTGGAATAGCAAACATGTTCTTGCATTAGCAGAACATGGCTCTATTAGCGTGAATAATTCTCACTTTACATGTGCAAACATGTTTTATCTCGTATAAAAAGATGAGATCTAAATGGAAGTGATAATTATATCAAAAATTGATCATATATATGCCTAATGGATTGAAGAAAATCAACCAGAACAAGAAACCAAGATTTGGGATTAGAAAGTAGCACTGGACTTTAAAAGTACACTTAGAATGAAGATAACCAAGCAAACTCTGAAGCCAACATGTTCTACAATTTTCAATCATTATGATTGCAATAATTTTATCATTAACAAATTTTGATTGAAGACTAGAAGATCGAAGTTTCATCAAGAAACTGATACCACATATTAGAAAGTTCACTCCAGTATGAAGCGCTAAACTTTGATTACTAGAAAAGAGGAAAAATTTGAAATTCAAATTTAAAAGTCAAACCTAATTACAGACTATGTGTTCTTCTGCCAATTTGGTCAACTTCCCAGCTTCTAGAAGGAAGAGTTCAAAAACCATGATCATAAAGTAAAAAGTAGTTTCTAAAGGAACTTTAGGAACTTCAACTTTATAATGGCTTCTGCAATAGTCTACAAAAGTCAAGCTACTCCTCTAGACTACTTTTCAAGACACAAATAGATGATCAACACATGTCACTTGGAAAACTAATCAAGGGCAATGATAAAAATGAAGACCATCTATAAATGAAAACTAACTAAGGAAGAATCGCAAGAAGAAGTCATTCAAGTTATTCCAGGTCATTCTTCGTATATCTTAAGGAAACTTGAGTGTAGGTTAGTTTGCATTGAAAACCCAAACACAAACATTTGTATCCTTGATCCAGTAGTGATAATTATGAGATAGCTTGAAGAGGCTGAGGTAAAACTACTTGCAACGTGGAGGTAAGGAGTTCTTGAGGTCACGGGTTAGCTTGGAGAGGCTAGTCAAAGACTACTCGGTTCAACTTGGAGAGGTTGGTGAATAACTACTTGGTTTGTGACATTAGGGGTTGTCTATTGGTCATAAGTGAGAGCTTGGGAAGACTATTGTAAAGACTATCTAGTTTCGCTTTCTGGATTGAGAAGGTGTTAGTGAAACTTAACGTGGTTGAGAACCGATGTGCAGGATTGACCAAACTAATATGAAAATCTGTGTAGTATTATCTTCTCCTTTATCTCTTTTTACATTAGTTGGCTCGTGTATATTAGTTATCTTTTGATCAAAGCCTTGTTTTTTTGTTGTTCTTACTAACGCTATAACTTAGAAAGCTACTTTTGAAACCTCTAACATTGATTTCATTGCACTTCAAGCTAAAAGCTTGATAGTATTCTGTTTAAAGTTTTCAGAACCTGAAAAGAAAAAGAGAAGCAAAGCATGAATCAATCCCCCTTCTCGATGCGCTTTCTACCTACAAGTGGCATTAAAGCTTGGCCTCTAAGGGGTTGAGCATTCTAACAATTGCAGAGGACAAAGATCTGAGGGACAAATGGCATAACGTATTCATATAGCAAAAGGACACTCCATCAACAGATCACCTTTTTTAAATGATGGGGACTACGCCTCCTGGAGATAATACATGGAGTTGTTCATAAAATACACAAGTCTTGACTTATGGGAAATAATTCAGGAAGGTGACTAACTTATAGGAAATAATTCAAGAAGGTGACTATATTCCAATTGAAGAGTTTCCTAGAACCAATGATGCACCTTCAACATCAAGAAAAGTCCCTAGGAGCAAGTGGAAGAGCAACATAGAGCCGGAGTTCAGTTGAACCCTAAATCAAAATACACTGCTCACTTGTGCACTAAGCAAGGCTGAATATGATAAAATCATTGCTTGTGACACAGCAAAGGAGATATGGGACAGATTGCATATGCTACATGAAGGTACTGATCAAGTTATGGAGACTAAGATTAGTATGTTGGTTTATCAATATGAGATGTTTAAAATGATAGATCAAGAAAGCATTGATGAAATGACCACAAGGTTTATGAACATCATAAACTAGCTAAAGGGCTGACAAAAATACTCTAACTCTAAAATGGTAAGAAAAATTTTGAGAAGCCTCCTGCCAAGTGGCTGCCTAAGGTCACAACCATCACAGAGGCTAAAGACCTTTAAACTCTTGGTTTGGATACACTCATTGGGTCACTCAAAACTCATGAGGTAGTGCTCTCTGAAATGCATGGTGAATCCTTCAAGAAAAGCAAGTCCATGGCCTTCAAGTTATCTCATCAGAAGCTGAATAAAGCTAAGGCAATGAAAGTTACTGAAACCTCTGATAAGGAAGAAGAGTCCAATGACGAGATAGAAGGAGAAGATGGAGACGAGCTCTCTAGTTTTGTGACCAAGGATTTACTGTTGTTTTTAATGTACCTGCATGCAAGATAGTAAGTCCCACTTTAGGACAAGTCATCCTATCTGGTAAAAGGCATGATAACACGTATCTGTTACTCTTGGATGTCTTACGAGATCAAGATGTAAAATGCCTCGCATCCTTCACAGATGAAAAGTGGTTGTGGCATAAGAAGCTTAGGCATGCTCATATGAAGGGTATTTATGAGCTTTCTCAGAAAAAGCTAGTTAAAGGCCTATCAAGGATCATATTTGACAATGATTCAACTTGTGATTTCTGCGAGAAAGGAAAGCAAACCAAAGCTTCTTTCCACAACAAACATGTGGTTTCAACCACTAAACCACTTGAGCTTTTATATATGGATCTCTTTGGAGCAACCAAGACTGCAAGTCTTGCTGGGAAGAAATATTGTCTTGTCATAGTGGATGACCACTCCAAATTTACATGGGTTATCTTCCTAGCTTCTAAGGATGAGATGGTCAATAGATTCAAAGTGTTTCCAAAACGTGTTTATACTGAAAAGGATTATCAAATCACCTCTTTGATCTGATCATGGAGGAGAATTTGAAAATCATATTTTGAAGAGTTTTGTGAAAAACATGGCATTCTTCACGAGTTTTTGCACCAAGAACTCCTTAACAAAATGGGGTTGCCGAAAGAAAAAATAGAAGCTCAGGAGATGGTCAGGATAATGCTTTTAGAAAGAAGTTTATCAAAAGGTTTTTGGGTGGCAGGCGTGAATACCTCTTGCAATATCCAAAACAAAATCTTTCTTAGGCTAATTCTCAAGAGGACTCCCTATGAGCTTTGGAAGGGTAGAAAACCCAACATATCATATTTTCCTATTTTTGGCTCATCATGTATTATCCTTAACATCAAGAACAAACTTACAAAGTTTGATCCTAAGTCTAATGATGGGGTTTTCTTAGGTTATTCCTCAGTTTCAAAAGCTTATAGAGTATACAACAGAAGAACACTATGTGTTGAGGAGACTATTCATATCAAGTTCAAGGAGCTCAAGAAGGACTTTTTGATGATCTTGAAGAACTGGAAGAAACCTTAAGAAAATAAGTCTCAAGGAAACCTCGGAAGGCAAGCAGTTGAAAGCCATACCCTTAGAAAGTAGGCTCCAGAACATAGACTCTTCAGAAAGCTTGCTTAGAACTTCAAAGCAATCAGAAAGTAGTACTTTTGATCATGAAGAAGAGCAATCTAAAGATGAAGGAGAAGCTAAAGAACCTCAAAGCTCCAGAAATCACAAGGGAGTTCCTAATTTAAAAATAGTTTCCATAACGAGTTCTTGGAGACATTTTTAAAGGTGTGAGAGCCAAATCATCCCTTAGAAATACATCAAACTATGCTTTCATCTCCACCATTGAACCTGAATACATTGAAGAAGCTTTGAGTGACCAAAGTTGGTGGATGCTATGCAAGAAGACTGGACAAGTTCAAGAAAAGAAAAGTCCAAATACTCATTGAAAAACCAAAAAGGAAGACCATCATCGACACAAAATGAGTGTTCAAGAATAAGCTGGATGAAGCTAGCAAAGTCACAAACAAAGCAAGATTGGTTACACAAGGTCATAATCAACAAGAGGGAATTGATTATGATGAAACCTTTGCACCGGTAGCTAGGCTAGAAGCCATCAAAATGTTACTTGCTTTTCCTGCCTTCAAGGGATTCACTCTTTACCCAATGGATGTTAAGTCTACATTCCTAAACGACTCCTATCTAAGGAAGTATATGTGAAGCGCCTCTCGTTTTGAGAATGAAGACCTTCCCAACCATGTCTTCAAGATGACGAAGGCTCTCTATGGTCTAAAACAAGCTCCTCGAGCTTGGTATGAGACTAAGCACCTTCTTGCTAAAGAATAAGTTCAAGAGAGGTAATGTTGATACTACTTTTTTTACTCTTGAACAAAATAATCACTTTCTTGATAGTTCAAATATATGTTAATGACATTATATTTGGCGTCTTGATCATTCTCTCTGAATGTTTTCTAAATTAATGTAAAGTGAATTTGAGATGAGCATGATAGGTGAACTTAAGTTTTTCCTTGGTTTGCAAATAAAACAACAAAAAGAAAGAACCTTGATCCATTAAGAAAAATATACAAAATATCTTCTGAAGAAGTTCAATATGGATTAAGCCAAATGATTGAGAATTTGTGCTAGATGAGAATGGCAAAAAGGTATAGAAAGTAGTTATAGAGCAATGATTGGTTCACTTCTGTATCTTATAGCTAGTAGACTAGACATTCAACTAAGTATGAGAATTTGTGCTAGATTTGAATCTAACTCAATGCAATCACACTTAACCTGTTAAAAAATTTTTCATATATTTATCTTGGCTTATGGTATGAGAAGTACATCTTATGAGATTGTAGGTTTTGTGATGCTGACTTTGCCGAAGATAGAGTACAAGAAGAGCACTAGTGATTGCTACTATTTTTTCAGAAAAGGCTTGATCATTTGGTAGTGCAAAAAGCATAATACCATTGCACTCTCCACTGTTGAAGCTGAATATGTAGCCTTGCAAACTGTCACCCAATGCTATGGATAAGGAACATGCTAGAAGATTATTACCTGAGGTATTCCAAAATCCTTATCTTCTGTGATAATATTAGTGCTATTAATCTTGCTAAGAATCCTATCTAGCACTCAAGATCCAAGCACATTGATGTTAAACATCATTTTATTCGGAATCATCTTCAAAAAAGAGATGTTGAGTTAATGTTTGTGAATCCTGAAGATCAAGTATTAGATATATTTACAAAACCATTCGTTGAAGATCGTTTTGTGTTTTGAAAAAGCTTTTAAACTTAAAGGTTTTTAAATGATTTAATGTTCATTTTAGTCCTTACTTTTAAAATCAGTAAATTAGTTGATATTATAAAATATGAGTCAAGTTAGTCCCTTATTCCATTTTTGTTTAACATTTTATCAATTTAATGATGATCTGTAGTGTTAAGTGATATCTTATCATAACATGTGTCATTTGAAGTAGAATAGAGTTTAACATAATTTATTTTGGTATCTAAAATTGTACAAAATGAATCATTTTATAATTTAGAAAAAATACTAAATGACTCATTTTGTATAATTTTAAACACAAAAATGAGTCATTTTAAACTTGATTGTATTTTAGATGACATATGGTATGTTGAGGTATCACTTAAGATTACCTATCAATATTTAATTGATTGAATATTAAGTACGAGTGGCTTGAGGGACTAATATGACTCACATTTTACAATGTCAAGGACTAATTTGACTCATTTTAAAAGTCAGGGACTAAAATGACTCATAAGTGAAAAGTAAGGGACTAAAATGAACATTAACTCTTTTTAAATCTACATAAGCATTCATACACAAAAATCTCTAGGTATTCTCTTCATTACTCTAACTGAAGCCCAATGAAGAAATCAATTTGCAAGACCACAAAATCAGATTAAAGATCAGAATTTCATTGCAAGCTTAGAAAGAAGATGGGTTGATAAAAAGAAGTATTAAAGATAAGGAAATAGGGCATATATGGTCTCATGAAATTCAGAATATGAAGATGAGTTGATAATGAAAACTTGGTGATACTCTAGGGTAGAAAGTGGAAATTGAAGCTTAGAAAGTAACTTCTTCAAAAAGTGATTTCAAACGTCAAAATTAACTCTTTTTGAAAGAGATGAAAGAGAGGGATAATTCCCACTCTTTTGGGTTTCTCTCTCCCATGTCATTTCACCTTCAGTCATATCATGTCCCATCACTTAAATAACTCCTCACTCCTCACACATCACACTGTTGCCTTCATCTTCTATCGTATGCTTCCTCAACCGTTTTTTATTCACTCCACTCAAACCCTTATTCCTGTAACCAAAGTCACTCACCATCTCTCAAACCTTCATCCTTTCAATTCTTTCAGCTTCAAACTTTCTCATTCAATCCTCACACACAACCCTGAAAATGGCTGAAAGAAAACACTACTTTGGTCGCATCCTGACATGGGAACATTTCTCATGTTCGATGAATCTTATCACCAGCAACACTATGCTAACAATTTTTCTCAATGACCAGGAGCTCTTGGGAAGAAGCTACGACAAGAGCTTGATGGTTCAAGTTCTCATCCTGATGGAGGTCATCTCTTTTTAGGGATAGGAAGGGTTTCTAAGCTTCTTTGACTGAGTATTCACCTGGATGGTTATCACCTTCTATTCAAAATTGATGCAAGTATTCAAAGTCTATGCTGATCTTGTACATCAAAGGCATTGACATGGAGCTGATCATAGTTGACCTTTCCAACATTATCCATGCTCTCGAACGGGACTCACTTGCTCGTTGATAAGGGACATGTATGCCACTTATCTTGCTACCAAACCTTAGCTTTTTGCATGAGTTTTACCTGAGTTATTGATGCAATTAATAAGGATTTTGATTTACTCTTCATTGTGTGATTTAAATAGAATTATTGACTTTTGCATTGATTTTGGAATAAATTGTAATTATACCCTTTGCGTTTGACTTGTCTCTTTGAGTATGGTTTTGTGCAGAGGAGCTTTGGATCAAGTGTAAAATGTCAAGAACAAGGTTGCTGATGTTTGATGCTGTCCAACTTGACCTCCAGTTAGTATTTTCACATATTTGGAGCTACAGATGTCCAATAAGGTAATTTTGGTGGTGTTAGAAAGCTTATTCAAAGGGCTACAATCGCTATTTCTCAGTTAAGGACAGATTTCAGATGTTGAATAGGCCAAAATGGTCAAATAAGTGAAAACATCAATGCTGTCCAGGATGGAGCACTCAACAGAACCCTAAAAGCGGTTTTTATCAGCATAGCTCACTGAGCACTAGCGGTCATTTAGCGCTTGGAGCACTTGTGATGATCAGAATAGCTCATTAAATCAATTTTTGGGCCCACTTTGGCCTAATTTTAGAGAGCAATATTTAAGGAATTGTTACACACTTTTACCCTAGCTTTTACTTAGTTTTAGGCCTCATTTTAGTTGCTATTATGCCCTCTCTACATCTCTCTTCTTCTTCTAAAGGTTCCATTGGTGAAGGTGTTTTATCTTGGAGGTTGTGGCAACGATTGTTGCTATTATTTTCAGGTTTTCTCTTATCTTCATTGTTGTAATCCTCTAGAAATGGAGGAGTAGATTTCTTTACTAGTGTAGGGATTTCCTGATGGATTGGAATGATGTTTTAGACGTTTGTTTATATTAAATGCATTGGTTTTCTTAATGTTCTGTAGTTTCTATTCCTTTAATTATTGTGGTGATTATTATAATCTTTATTGGGATAACTAAATTGGCGATCGTCATTTAGGGAAACTCTTTGGGTATAAATTGATAGATCTATTAGTTTATGTTTGTGGGAGAATATTAGAATTAACTTTTCGATTGCGGTTAGGCTATAGCAATTGGCTCATTAAATTGATGTGATTTCTAAATAAATTGGCGATCGCCATTTATTAGCTATTTGCATTGATCAAATTCTAGAGGTCGATTTATCACTAGTAGAATTGCCGGTAATTTATTACCAATAGCCACCAATGGATTGAGTATTTGGTCAATGATAATTAATTTCCAATCCTAGGAATAACTTGCACTAGTGCCTTCTCTATTGTTGCTATTATCTTTCAATTTAAATTAATTGTTTTAATTCTCAAAACCCCCAAATCTTCCCAACTAAGTATTAAAGCCTCCTTGAGAAATGACATAGGTTGCCCCCTTTACTACATTTTTGGTGCAACTTAGCACTTTATAAATTTTAATTTGTTTGTGAGTCACGACAGCTCGCATCACTCGTCAGATGAAAATTGGTTCACATCTCTTGGAGTCTTCAGAGGAGGTCTTTAGATGTCTCACGGACTTTCCTAGACACCAACGAGAGAAATAACTACCGTCATGTTAAACTCCAAGGCATGCCAAGTTTTCACCCTCATCCAGTTCTCTGCTCCCTTGGCTAGGAAGCGTGCACCTACCGGTCGGGATGGATTACATGTTACTGTTCCTGCTGCTAGCAAAAAGGAAGGTAAATTTGCCTAAACTAATCTTTCATGACATGTTGAGTGCTATTTCTCTAGAGAAGAGGAGAACTTGCCGTTGTTCCTTATGGGATTTCTTAACCAAGATCTTTGAATACTTGAATTACCTGTTGACAAATGAGTGGTATGAGTGTATGGAAGGTATTGTGTACTCCCTAAATTCCTCAGAACCCTAAACAAACCAACCAGTCCCTCATCTGGTGGATAGAGCCTAAGGATAAGGGATGTGGCTCTTGAAAAGGTAGCTCCGAAGAATAAGGGAAAAGGAAGAAAAGAAAAATCATCCTTCTTTAAGATAGATCCGATGAGAGTAAAAGCCTGAAATAATTATAAGATATAAGGGAAAGCCTTGTAAATCATGCACATCCTTAGAATCTAAAAAAGAGACAAGGTTAGTCTTCTAACTTGAATCTACTTCCAAGGATAAGATGTCTTAAAAGAATGAGCTAACAAATGAAGAACTTGAGACAAGCTTACCTCAGTCGATGCTCCTTTCTTCGCTTTGACTGTCCTTGAACTAACTACAACTTCAAATACTGATCCTTTATCAAGCCAATAGCCATTAGCAGTGAAGCAAGGGTACACTGAATTTCATTATTGTTGCGAGAATAGCGCTTTATCAACAATTGGCTTGAATCAAACAGAAGCTCAATCACAAAGACATGAATCTCTTCTGGTGGAGATTCTTCAAGAGTTAAAGCGCCTGGGTAATGGTCGTGTTCCTGGCTTCTAGCACACCTCTTTTTTACTAATGTCAAAGGGGGAGAGAAAGAAAAGAAAATGCTGAGAAAAATGGGGATACATTGAGGGGGAGCCTTAGAGATTTTTTTTAGCATCTACATTTTTTATCATGTTCAGACAATTTTTTTACTTAAAAGTACATTTCAATTTTATTCTAATTGTTCTGCTTTTTTTTTTTCTCTTTCGTTTTGATATATCTTTTTGCTTTTGATTGCCCAATGATATATATACATTTCTTGCTTAGCTAATTAGGCATACTATGATGATGTATAAGTGCTCTTTTATCTACTTGGTCTAATATCTCATTACATCAATGTTTCCTTCTATATGCTCAAGCTATGGAACATACTATGCTTAATGCTCCAATACATGTTATGCTAATGCTCTGATACATGTTATGTTTCGAGACATTTATATGTATCCTTGTGCGAGCCTATGTGAAATTCATGTTTTTTTTTAAGCTTTGCTTTACAAAATTACATGCTCTATATTTATGTGAAAAGTTTCTTGGCTCATAATATAAGCTCAAAATTGATTTTCCTTTGATTTATTTGGGATTGGTCCTTGCGAGCTTTGGAAACCTTTTGTTGCATATGCTGAATGATATCAATTAAGGTTTCTATGAGTGTTAGAAACTACTCTTGTATTGAGCTTTTCATACATGCTCTGATACATCGTTTTAACATAAGCATCCATTTTGAAAATAAGTTTGGATAAAGATGTGTTGAATAAGAAAATTAATCAAGATAAAATATCACAAGTATTACTTTTCTTTATTCAAGCATGTGTATTATCACAAAGTTTTTAATGACAAACAATCAAGCTGTTGTTATCAAAAGGGCTTAAACGATGATATTCTTTTTAATACCTATGATACCTCTCAAAAAGTACTAGTATCTTTAGCAACTTCATTGACAATAAAACAACTCTGATTCAAGTCACTTAAGGCTATAAAATGTTTTTGATTTATTTTCATATCATGCCTTAAGAAAAGGACTTCCTAAAAATCACATCATATGATGAGTTGAAAGAATATTGTTTATCACGCTACTTTTTTTGGAATATTTCTTTCAATATATATTCGAATAATTTTCTTCAAATTGGTTTGTCATCATCAAAAGGGGGAGATTGTTAGCTTCAGAACCCTTTAGAAAACGTCAAGATAATATGTTTTGAATGACAACAAAATCAGTTAAGGAAAATATTTTGAAGATTGAATAATGTCTACCTTAGTTTCTTGGAATAGCAAATAGGTTTTTTCGTTGGCATAACATAGCTCCATTAGCGTGAATAATTCTCACTTTACATTGCAAACATGTTTTATCTCGTATAAAGAGATGTGATCTAAATGGAAGTGATAATTATATTCAAAATTGAGCATATACATGCCTAATGGATTGAAGAAAATCAACAGAATAAGAAACCAATATTCTGGACTTCAAAAAGTAGCACTGGATTTTAGAAAGTACGCTTAGAATGAAGATAATCAAGCAAACTCTGAAGCCAACATGTTCTACAATCTTTAGTCATTATGATCGCAATAATTTTATCATCAACAAGCCTTGATTGAAGACTAAAAGAGTGAAGTTTCATTAAGAAAATAATACCGCATCAAAAGTTCATACTATAAGCAGCGAACTTTAATTACTGGAAAAGGAGGGAAAATTTGAAATTCAAATTTAAAAGTCAAACCCAGTTTAAAGCGCACTGCCATTCTTCTGCCAACTTGGTCAACTACCCCAACTTCTAGAAGGAAGAGTTCAGAAACCATGATTAGAAAGTAAAATAGTTTAAAGGGTTTCAGAAACCTTAACTTACAACGGCTTCTGGCAGACTTGACAAAAGTCAAGCTACTCTTCTAGACTTCTTTTTCAAGACACAAGGATGATCAACACGTGTCACATGGAAAATGATCAAGGCATCAGGAAAATGAAGACTATCTATAATAGAGATGTTATGCTTTCAAATATAGAAAGACAATAATGCTTGACAAGTGAAACTCTGTGAAAATTTCTCCTTATCATTTCTGTGAAGTTTATTACATCTTGTAATCAGTTTCCTGTCTATAAAAATCTTCTTTCTATGTTCCTAAACAGTTTATACATTCTTCCAAGGAAGAATCACTAGAAGAAGTCATTCAAGTTATTCCAGGTCATTCTTTGTATATCTGAAGGAAACTTGAGTGTAGGTTAGTGTGAGTTGCAAACCCAAATACAAACCCTTATATCTTCTATCCAGGAGTGATCGATGTGAGATAGCTTGAAGAGGTAAAGGTAAAACTACTTGCAACGTGAAGGAAGGAGTTCTTGTAGGTCATGGGTTAGCTTGGAGAGGCTAGTACAATACTACTTGGTTTAGCTTGGAAGGCTAGTCAAATACTACTCGGTTAAGCTTGGAGAGCCTGGTGAATAACTACTTGATTTGTAGGTAGGGTTGTCTGGTCACAAGTGAGAGCTTGGAAGGCTATTGTGGAGACTATTCAGTTTCTCTTCCTCGAGTTGAGAAAGGTGTTAGTAAAACTCACAATGGTTGAAACTGGATATACAGGGTTGGCCGAACTAGTATAAAAGTATCTGTATAGTATCTTCTTCTCATTTATCTTTTTTTACATTAGCTGCTTTGTGTATATTAGTTATCTTTTGATCAAAGCCTTGTTTTTTTTATTCTTTGTTACTAACGCTTAACTTAGAAAGTTACTTTTTGAGACCTCTAACATTGTTTCCGTTGCAGCAAGCTAAAAGCTTAATAGTATTATTGTTTAAAGTTTCGGAAGTTAAAAAGAAAAAGAGAAGTGAAGAACGATTCAACCACCCTTCTCGTATATTTTTCTACCTACATCTCCCTCCTCCATTATTAAATCAATAACAGGGAATTTGAAAAAAAAGTAATTAAAATGGCCTAGATTTTTAAAGTGAATAGTTTTTAGTGAAAAAGTAAAATTTTCAAAATGGGTACTATAACTTGAGAATGGAGGTTGTGTTGCCTAGATTTCTAAAATACACACACTTTCATGGAAAGGTAAATTTTTTTAAAATGAACACTTATTTGAGAAGAAAGATAATAGTAAAACACAAAATTGAATGGAGTTAATCACTCCGAGCGATATTACCACAAAATTAATTCACAAGAATGAAAAATAGATAAACATCATTGCCCTTGAAATAAACAGCCAATGTTTTTTTTTATTTTTATTTGCTATATAATTAAACGTGAGTGTGATGAATCTATCACTCCAATATATGCCACTTGTCGCCATCTCTTTCTCTCCTCCTCCTCCTCTCTTTCTCTCCCTTCTCAAAATTGGGTTTTGCTATCGGTTGGAAAAATAATAAAAATGTAACTATGCTTAGTTTATCTTGAGTTAAAAATTTAAAAATTAAGTTTATTAAATGGTGGGTACCATTAATACATGACACTATTTTATTGCAAAGAGCATAATTTTACATAGCGATCCATGATTATACAATATTTTCTCATTAGTTGATGAGTATTTAATGAGGTAAGAGTTTGAATTTAGAGATGCATTCTAATTGTGTAGTGGTATCTACTTGATTTAATGGTAATGCAACCTTAATCGAGTTGAAGTTTAATGAAATCTATCCCAGAGTAGTTTATTAGTCTATTTTTCATTTTAATGTATACATAATCATAAGTTTTAGTGAAAACAATTTACGTAAGACATGTATATTAAGAAAATAGTAATATGCTTAAAATACTTAAAAAGAATTAAGCAATATTTTATCAATATTACATTTTAGAGAGATTAATAATTTACAGCTCTTAAAAATTCTAAAACATGTATATTTTCATTTCCGATTTGATAAACATTGATATCATTTATTGTTATAGACACAATCCCATCACCTAATCTACAATAGTAATATCCTATTTAATTTTAAAAATGCCAGTTAAAAATTTTATATAATTAATTTTTAAGATAATTTACGACTGCCCATCGCGCAAGTTTCAGTAATATTATAGAGTAGAGAAGCGAGTTATGCAATGCAACAACAATCAAATCTTATCTTATCAATTGGGATGGATTATAGAGATTAAATTAGTCGTGACATGACCAAAAGTAGAGACTAAAATAAGTTACAATGTTGATTTCATAAAATAAAGCTTAGAAAAATAGAATTTCTCATATCAAATACAAAATAATTAAAAAAACCTAAAAATAGTTATTCATAGTAGAAATGATTGTTTTGGATACGAGTTTTTTTATCATTTGCATTGTTAGTAGTAAAAATGAGGTGAAATTTTTTATAGATGGGATTTACATTTAATTTTATATATAGAGTTTATGTATAAAATTTTTATAAAAGTACATTAAGGGATTAATATGACTTATATTTTATAATGTCAATGACTAATTAAACTTATTTTAAAAATCAAGAACTAAAATAACTCATAAATATAAAGTCAGGAATAAAAATAAACATTAACTATCTTAGATATAGTAAAATTATAAATAAATTTTATTTATAAAAATTTTTACCCTATTTTTTTCCCATCTAAACATGCCCTTGGGGAGGATCAAGGGCTTGTTTGCTTTTGGTTTTAAGTTTTCATTTTTAGGATTTTATGAAGTAAATGCTGAAAATTGTAAATAAAAACTAAAAACTGAATTTTATAATTTTCATAATTTTTAATATTTTTTTACAAAATTTAAAAAATTGAAAAACCAAAAATAAAAAATAAAAATTGAACCAAACAGTCCTTACCCTAACTATGTCAAACCCGCGCCACAATTTTGGTTGAGCATTTTCTAATGAAACAAAAATATAACATTAAAACGATCAAAAACCTACCATAAACCGTTTGATAAGTCAGAGCGCGAATGTTGGCCTGAAATAGGGGTATATTTCTTGATTTTTAGGTGTAATATTTCTTTTTTTCTTTTTGTTATAGTGTAATTTTTGGTGGTAACACTTTTGCATGTCCATACTTCATGCAGTAAAAGGTCCTTTTCCTGGCAACTGTAGCCCCCCCTTTACTGCCCAGCAGAAATAAAAATTAAGGAGCAAATGTTATGGCTATTTCCATTAATGTATACATGGAGTGCGCGATTGATCACATACAAACCGAATGAAATACTTTGCAAATGAAATCATTTATTTAGAATTAAAAAAAATGAATTGATTTGTAATTCCATCAAATTCCATTCTTTTAATTAATTTTCAAATCCTCCGAATTTTGATAAGATTTGAATGGAAATGAATTGATTTTAAAACTTACACACAAAACAAATCAAATCATTTCATTTTCTATTTTAATCATTCCAAACTGTAATACCCGAGGTACCACGTATCCATAAACAGTTTCATATGGTCCTAGGGTCACCCAGGACCCACTCATGTTGCCGGAAGGAACCAAATGCCAAAATGTTAGAAAATGCAGAAGTTGGTGTTGTTGTCACCGCTATGACGTCCAAGGCCGCTATAGTGGTCACGAGATGGTTTAGGCAGCTTGGGCGGTCTGCGACCGCTATAGTGATTTAGGATCGCTACCTGTGTTGACTCGATAGGGTCCGCTGATACCCCTGACCGCTATAGCGGTTCCCCATAAGTGTGAACAGTATCAAACGTATTGTTCTACTTCAGAACATCCCAACCCTTATACAACCCTTCCTTTCGGGTTTCTCCCAAAACCCCGATTCCATCACTCTCAAACCCTCCTCCCACTACTTTTTCTCAATCTCATTCAAATATATCCTCTCCCACGCTTCAAGGTGAGTAAATGTTAATAGATGATGTCTCATTTCTTCTCATTCTTTTATGTTCTAAGATTGGTTGTTGTTTTTCTCTCATTGTTGACAAGTGGGGAGCCCCAATGTTGTTAGAATAGATCTAGAGCAATCTAGGAGTGCCCATAGATTTCTTATGAATTTTATGATTGTAATATCAGACATTGGTGTCATCTCTCTAGAGTTCCCATGGTGTTCATGCTTCACGTTCCACCTCTAGGTGAGTGGGTTTGATTTCATGACCTTATTTTTTAGCATTACAGAGTATTTAGAGATTTGAATATTGAGCTTTCATATGATATGGATTTTCACATGAAATGTTTAACTAGAAATGCTTCCTTTGAAATTATACATGAAAATCTATGATTTTAGAAAATACATGGGACCATAATTGCTATACAAATGTTGTATATGATTAAATTCATGATTTTGATTTGGTTATGGTTGATGGAATGAAAGGTAAAGCCTTATGTTTATTTACGAGAATATGAGACAGGTTGAACTAAGAAGTATAGAACCCTTATTTTATGATTTTAGTACACTTTAGAATAGAGATTACTGAGAGGAACGAACTATGAGTTAACGGCAATTATTCCATTAACCTTGGTATACCAAGGCCCACCAGGGGTAAGTTATCCTTATTTAGATGTCCCAGGGACGCGGTTCGCCAGGACCATTAAGATCAGGCTACGGGCTCACGTTTGCCAAGGACTGAGTACCACTCTTTAGTTATGAATAGTCTATTCTCTTCTGTAATTCTTGAGAAGATAAAGATGATAATTATTATGTAAAATAAATGGAAATGTTTTATCATTGTTGCATTACTATTATTTATATGTAGTTCTTTCTTGTCCCATGTACGGTTACGAGTGAGTCCACTCAGAGTTTTATGATAAAGCTCACCCTCTCCTTCCTTCCTCCTTTACAGATTTAGTAGCTTCATTGGATCCTCACCACCTCCTCCTCGCAGCAGTAGCTTTTACTTTTGGGTGAGCTTCATGTCACCGTGAAGTGATTTATTTTGATAGAGTGCTCCAGAGGTAATGCGGGCAAGATCCTGGACATGCATGATATAGTATTTTGAATAGCCACGATTCTTTTTGTATTTACATGATATAGCATTCATAATTTATTTTGTAAATGAGCAACTTCATATGATTATATTACAACCACAGTATTAATTTTACTTATGGAAAAAGGTTATTCAGATTTATTATGAGTTTAATGTGGAATTTGATTTATGAATTAAATTTGGTTTTATGAATAAAATATGCATATGGTATAACTCAATGATCACATGGCTTACGTGGGGATGGGTTTCTCACGTGGTCACGATCCAAATCAGGTTGTGACAAAGTAGTCAGAGCCATAGGTTTCCCTACATGTCACTTGAGTAAGTGTCCACAAGTAGCACAACATTTTTGTAAATGGAAGCACCCTTATTTGCATTAACAGAGTGTTACTTGAGGCCTTTAGATGGTCAGTTATGTCTAGAAAGAGGAGAATCTTGTCTTTCTTTTATGATCAGTACCTTATCCAGCTTGTCCATGATTTTTAGGATTCAATATGCCTTCCCTACGTCATCCTTCTTTACGCCACCACCGTAAGAGGTTCTTCCAACTTGAATGCCCGCTTCAGAGTTTGGAGCGGCTTTGGCCACCTCCTAGGAGTGCTGGTTGGCAAGCTGAGGTGGAGACACAAGCCAGCCTAGCTTGTAGTTCAACCACCCATAGAGATCTAAATGACTTGACGCTTGAGCACTTCAGGAGGATGGACCCGTCAACTTTCCATGGGTGCCTGATGACGAAGGATCCAGGAGTTCATCCGTGAGGTAGAGAAATCATGCGAGTTATCCACTACTCATCGGAGGCGCGAGTTGACTAGCTTCCAGCTGGGAGGCCAAGCTGGTATATGATATGAGGAATTCTTCTAGGGACGTGGGGATTCAGAGCCACCCACCTGGGAGGAGTTTCAGGCAGCTTTCTTGTGGAGGTTTCTTTCCAAGAAGGAGGTCCAAATCCTGGAGGAGTTCTGAGGTTACGGATGACTTTGGACATGTCCGTAGCTAAGTATGATGAGTAGTTTGTGAACCTATCTTAGGTGGCATTAGGCCTACTTTAGTTAGAGACTGAGAGGGTGAAGCAGTCATCCATGGGTTACCTAAGGACATGTTCCTTATCCTCCAGCCTCATGTAGGGACCATGGACTATGCCTAGGTGGTAGACACAACCATTGGGCTAGGGGTGGTTTGCTAAGAGGAGAGTGTTAGAAAAGGCCAAGAAGGCCAAGACCCATGGTGTTTTCTTTGGTGAAGTTGGGTCTAGCAGAGGGACGGCCAGTGGGCACGCAGGGCGGGCAGTTCTCAGAGTTCATGCCAACTTGGCCTCCGCCTCTCACATTCAGAGCGGGAGGCAGTCGGCCTAGTTGGTAGAGTGTTGGACGTTCCATCTTGGAATGTTAGACTCAAGAGAGCCACTCGAGGCAGTGCATGATAGGGTCCTCCTGGATGTTATGGTTGCAGGCTGGGCCATATCTGGAGGAATTGTTTGATTTAGAGGAGATCTTCTAGCCAAGGTTGGCGAACCCTACCACTCTAGCACCATTATATCGGTAATGATCTGTGAGGACTCTGTTACTTCACGGCTAGGGAGCTGGAGGTAGAGGCTTAGGGCAAAGGGGGAGGTAGAGGATTAGGTCCGAGGCTAGGCGTGGAGGACAACCCATTCTCTTCCCATGACATGCTAGGATGTGGTGGCATCCAATGCGAGTTATCGGGTACTATGGCAGTTCTTCCTTTGAGGCTTTGTGCTTGATAGAAATGGGGTCCACATATTCTTATGTGCCCCCATTCTTTGCTGTAGTTCAAAAGGTCCTTTACCATTTTAAAGGAGCCTTTCTATGTTAGGGTACAGAATCCCCATATGTTCAGTCATTACAAAGGATGTGAAGTCAAGGTTGGAGACATGGAAAAAATGGCCGATCTTCACGCATTAGACATGTTCAACTCTGATGTCATCTTAGACATGGGCTGGTTAGCTTCGTGCCATGCCATCATGGATTGTTATAGCAAGTTAGTGAAGTTTGAGGCTCCTGGAAGCGAGCTTCAAGAGTTCAAGGGTACTAGTTGTTCAATTTCGACCAGCTTATCTCTCGCAATAAATGCCATGCAGCTTATGGATAAGGGCAGTCATGGGTTTCTAGCTTAGAGTCAAGACGTAGATGTAGTGGTGCCAATCTTGGAGTCAATTCCCGTCGTATGCGAGTTCTTAGAGAGTTACAGGGATGCCCGGATAGAAAAGTGGAGTTGCTAGCTCCAAAACCCTTCAGAAAGTGTTAATGCAACGTGTTTTGAGTGATAACACAACCAATTTAGAGAAAATATTTTGAAGAAGGACTAATGTTTTCTTTGAGTTTCTTGAAGTATCAAACGGTGATTACATTAGCATAAGATGGTTCTTAAAACAAAAATATTTTCACATGACATGTGTAAACATGTTTAATCTCGTTTGAAAAGATTGGAACTTAATGAAAGTGAAAAATATATTGTGGAATGAACATACATATGCTCAACGTCCTGAAGAAAATTCTCATATACAAGAAACCAAAGTTAGATTTTAAGAAAGTAGCACGCGACTTTAGAAAGTATGTTTGAAGTGAAGATTTCATTTCATATATGAAGCAAGTGTGTTCTACAACCTTCAATGATCATGATCGCAAACATATCATCATCTACAAGCTTTAATTGAAGACTAAAAGATTGAAGAAAATTCAAGGAACTGATACTGCACTTCAAAAAGTACATTTACAGTGAAATAGTGCACTTTCAGGAAATGGAGGGAATTTTAAAAATTCAAATTTCAAGTCAAACCCAATCATAGATTAGCGTGACATCTCTTCTACCAACATGGTCAACTACCATTTCTAGAAAGAGAAGTTCAGAAAGCAAAAGGTAGTTTCTGAATGTGGCCTCCTCTATTTCACAATGGCTTCTGCAATAAATATGACAAGGCCGAGTTACTCTTCTACATTATCTCCAAGACACAAAAAGAAGATTAACACGTGTCACTTGGAAGATAGATAAAGGGTAATGGTCATAAATGCAGAACATCTATAAATAGATATGCTATGCTATCAACAAAAAACTTTTGCTGAATCAAAGAGTTGAAATGCTGTGAAAATCCTTCCTCATCTTTTCTATAAAGTTCATTACATCTTGTAATCAATTTCTTATTAGTAAAAATCTTCTTTCCACATTCTTAGTAGATCTTACATTCTTCCTAGGAAGAATCATAGAAAGAAGTCATTCAAGTTTTCTAGGTCTGTCATTGTATATCTTATGAAAACTTGAGTGTTAGTTAGTGTTGGGTGATAAACCTAAACACAAACCTTTGTAACCTCGATCCAATAGTTATCGATGTGAGTTAGCTTGGAGAGGCTAAGGAAAGACTACTGCAACATGACAACGAGTATATTTGGTCATAGGTTTAGCTTGGAAAGGCTGGTCAAAGACTACTTGATTGTGACAGTAGGAGTTAACTATTGGTCACAGGTTTAGCTTGGAGAGGTTGGTCAAAGACTACTGGTTATGACGGCGAGTGTACTTGTTGTTCACGGTGTTAGCTTGGAGAGGCTGGTTAAAGATTACTCAGGTTGTGATAGCAGAGTGTACTTGGTCAGGGTAAGAGCTTGGGAAGGCTACTGGAAAGACTATCCAACTTTCTCATTTGAGAAAGGTTTTAGTGGAACTCAACAGGTAGTTAAACTGGATGTAGGGTGGTCAAACGGTATAAAAATACCTGTATAGTATCTTCTTCTCCTTTATCTCTCTTTTATTTTTCTGCTTTGTGCATGTTATCCTGTGTTGTCTGATAAATAGCTTAAACGTGTTTTTATTATACTTGTCATAGTTTAGAAAGTTACTGGTATTGCTAACATGTTTCTCGCACTTCAAGTTCTATACTTAATAGTTTTTGTTTAAGCTTTTTCAAAAAAGACAAAGGAAGAAAAGACGAAGTACGATTCAACCCCCTTCTTGTGCGCTTTTCAAGCTATAGAGTTCGGGATAGAGCTTGAACCCAGAGTCAGCACCATCTTTATACCCCTATATTAGATAGCTCTTCCATGTTAAAGGAGCTAAAGAAACAATTGAAAAAGTTACTTGACAAGGGGTTTATCCGACGAGTACCTTGCCTTGGGGGCGCTCAGTCTTATTTGTGAAGAACAAGGATGGGTCTATGAGGATGTGTATAGACCACTGGCAGCTGAACAAGGTGACAATTAAGAATCAGTACCCTTGGTATACATTGATGACTTGTTTGATAGCTCCAAGGGGCTAGGTGCTTTTCTAAGATTGACATGTGTTCTGGTTAGCACCAGTTGAAGATCAAGGGAGAAGACGTGCCCAAGACGGCCTTTAGGATCCACTATGGACATTATGAGTTCTTGGTGATGTTCTTCGGGTTGACCAAATGCCCTCTAGCTTTCATTTACTTGATGAATAGGGTTTTCATATTGTTCCTAGATCACTTTGTGATTGTCTTTATGGATGACATCCTAGTGTACTCTAAGAGCGAGGAGGAGCTTGAGCGGCACTTGAGAATTGTCTTGCAAACCTTGAGAGAAGCGGTTATATGTCAAATTCTCTAAATGTGAGTTTTGGCTTGAGCAAGTGGCCTTTCTTGAGCATATATTGTCCAAGGATGGTATTCTAGTGAGACAGGAAGAGGGTTGAAGCAATTACAGTAGTAGCCAAAGAATTATATAGTTTCAAGATCCTGAGTTTCCTGGGGTTAGCGGGTTTCTTGGAGGTTCGTTAAGGACTTCTCAAGAATAACGGTGCTATTAACCAGGCTAACTTAGAAAAGTGTTAAGTTTCAGGGTCAGAAGCCTATGAGGAGAGTTTAGAAGCTAAAAACTTGTTTGATGATGGCCCCAATGTTAGTGTTACCTTCCAAGACGGGTGGTTTTGGATATGTGATGCCTGAGAGTATGACTTGGTTGTGCCCTTATGCAGCATGGTCGAGTTATGGCATACATTTGGAGGCAACTCAAGATGCATGAGCAAACCCTACCTATGATCTAGAGATGGCAACTGGTCTTTACCTTAAAGATCTGGAGGCACTACCTATATGGAGAGACTTATGAGATCTTCACGGATCACAAGAGTTTGAAGTACATCTTTTAGCAAAAGGATCTAAATCTAAGGCAGCGCGATGGCTGAGGTCTGGAGAACTACGTTCACGATCTCCTATCATCCAGGCAAGGACAATGTTGTAGTCGACGCTTTGAGCATAAAATCTATGGGCAGTTTGACCTATTTAGCACCCTTGAGATGATTGTTGATAGAGGATATCTATAGCTTAAAGGCTGAGAGAGTTTAGTTTGGCATGGGTGATTCAGGAGACTTTCTTGCTCATGTTAGGCCCAAGTCAACCCTAGTAAGACAGATTAAGGAATAGCAGGTGGAAGATCCCAAGTTAGTGAAGCTTATGAAGGATGTGCATCGAGGAGAGAATCATGAGTTTTGGGTTGATATGGAGGGTGCATTGTGCTTTTGGGGTCGTTTATGTGTACTCAATGTAGGTGAGCTGAAGAGAAAGGTCATGGAGGAGTCTCATAGCATAGCATACTCTGTTTATAGTTCAACTAAGATGTATCAAGATCTCATATAGCTATACCTGGTGGGAAGGCATGAAGAGACACATCATGACTTCGTGGCACGGTGTTTGATTTGTCGGTAGGTTAAGGCTGAACATCAAAGACATTTAGGCTTGCTCCGCAAATAAAAATCTTAGAGTGGAAGTGGGAGAGGATAACCATGGACTTTGTAGTCGGGTTACCTGGACTACTAAGGGCTTTGATTCCATTTGGGTGATCGTGGATATAATGACCAAGTCATCCTACTTCCTACCAGTGAAGACAACCTCAGATGTAACTTCATATGCCAAGCTCTACATTGATGAAATTGTTAGACTCCATGGTGTGCCAATGTACATCATATCAGATAGAGGGTCCTGGTTTACCTCACAATTCTAGAGAGCATTTCAAGAACCTTTTGGGACTCATGTGGACTTGACCACAACATTTGACCTCCAGATCGATGGCTAGTCAAGAGGACAATTCAGACATTAGATGACATGCTTCGAGCTTGTGTTTTGGATTTCAGCGAGAGTTAGTGTGATCACTTGCCATTGATAGAGTTCTTGTACAACAATAGCTACCAAGCAAGCATCCAGATGGCACCATTTGAGGCTTTGAATGGGAGATGGTGAAGATCTTCCATTGGATTATTTGAGCTTGGGGAAGCAAAGGCCCTAGTCCCAGACTTAGTGCAAGAGACTCTAGAGAAGGTCCAGTTAATCAAAGAATGGTTGTTGGCGGCTTAGTCTAAACATAAATCCTATGCTAATAACCGGATGAGACTTGGAGTTTGCGTAAGTGACCACATGTTCCTGCAAGTATTGCCCATGAAAGGGGTGGTGAGGTTTGATAATAGAGGAAAACTAAGTCCTCTTTATATTGACCTATTTGAGATTTAGAGAGAGTTAGAGCAGTGGCCTATAGATTAGTACTCCTCCCAATTTATCAACCATTCATCCAGTCTTTCATGTCAATATGTACAGAAAGTACATGCTAGATCAGTCTCACATGGTCGCACTGCAAGTCATCCAAGTTGATGAGAGCTTAGAATATGAAGCCATCATGGATAGGTAGATCAAGAAGCTTCGCTCAAAGGAAATGGCCTGAGTAAAAGTCATCTGGACGAACAACTCCGAGGAGGAAGCCACTTGGGAAGCTGAAGAAGCCTAGAGGTTAAGTATCCGCATCTTTTCCCTTTTCAAGGTATGTTTTAGATTTAGGGACCAAATCTCTTTTAAAGGGGAGTATGTAATATCTAAGGTACATGTGTCCATAGATAAGTTTTGTACGGTCCCAAGGTCCCTGAATTACCCATGGTAGAAAAGCTCACGAGAAGGGGGTTGAATCATGCTTCGCTTTTCTTTTGTTTTATTTTTCTAAAAAAACTTAAACAAATTAACTTGAAGTGCAGCGGAAACATTATTAGTTATGCCAGAAAGTAACTTTCTAAGCTAGATATATGATAAATGTGTGTAAGAACTAGTTTTCCAGAAAACACAAAACAATAAACACAAATGGTAAATAAAAGAGAAATGAAGAAGAAGAAGATCCTGGTCAAGAGTTTTTATCCTGGTTCGGCCAACCTGCTTACATCCAGTTTTAACAACCATTGAGTTCTACTAAAACCTTTCTCAACCTGAGAAAATTGGATAATCTTTAGAGTAGTTTCCCAAGCTCTTACTAGCAACTAGCAAGTACATTCTACATCACAACTCGAGTGGTCTTTGACCAGCTTCTCCAAGCTAACATGACCAACAAGTTCACTCTCCTGTCACAACCAAGTAGTATTTAACTAGCCTCTCCAAGCTAACACTGTGACCAGCAAGTACACTCTATTGTCATGTTACAAGTAGTCTTTAGTTAGCCTCTCCAAGCTAACTCACAACGATCACTCCTGGATCGGGGTTACAGCAGTTTTGTTTGGGTTTGAACACTCAAACTAAGCAACACTCAAGTTTTCATAAGATATACAACAATAAACCTGGAAAACTTGAATGACTCCTTTCTATGATTTTTCCTAGGAAGAACGTAAGATCTACTAAGAACATAGAAAGAAGATTTTTACAAACAAACTGATTATAAGAAGTAATGAACTTTATAGAAAAGATGAAGAAAGATTTTTTTCAGCGTTTCAATACTATATCATCCAAAAGTTTCTTTCGTTGATAGCACCTATCTATTTATAGATGATCTGTATTTATGACCATTGCCCTTTGTATGTTGTCCATGTGACACGTATTGATCTTCCTCTTGTGCCTTGGAAAGCGGTCTAGAGGAGTAGCTCACTGTCAGGTAATTTGCAGAAGATGTTATGAAATAGAGGTTCTGATGTCACCTTCAGAAACTATTTTACTTTTAAGTCAAGATTCTGAACTTTTCCTTCTAGAAGCTAGGGTAGTTGACCATGTTGGCAGAAGAGATGTCATGTTAGTCTATGACTGGATTTGGTTTTAAATTGGAATTTCAAAATTTCCTCTATTTCCTGTAAAGTGCACCGTTTCACTGTGAAACTTGCTTTCTAAAGTGCGGTAACGGTTTCTTGATTTTTCTTTGATCTTTCAGTTTTCAATCAAAGCTTGTAGATAATGATATGTTTGTGATCATGATGATTGAAGGTTGTAGAACACACTTGCTTCAAAGTTGCATTGAAATCTTCACTTGTTCTGAAGCCGCCTGCTACTTTTGAAGATCAAAGCCCTGGTTTCTTGTACTTGAGAATTTTCTTTAGTACGTTGAGCATATGTACATTCATTCCACAATATAATTTTCACTTTCATTAAGATCCCATATCTGTTAATGAGATTAAATATGTTTGCACATGTCGTGTGAAAATATTTTTATTTAGGAATCATGTTATGATAACGTAACAACCTGTTTGTTACTTCAAGAAACTCAAGGAAAATATTAGTCCTTCTTCAAAATATTTTTTTGAAATTCGTTATGTTATCACTCAAAACATTTAGCATTAAAGTTTTCTGAAGGGTTCTAGAGCTAACAATCTCCCCTTTTTAATGATGACAAACCAATTCTTAGAAAATCTTTTGAAGAGATTTTGAAAGAAATATAACAAATTATAAAGCTTGATACTTTCTTTCAAAGAATCATATGATATTATTTTAAGAGTCTTTTCTTAAGGCATGATATGGATAAAATAAAAAAATGTTTGATTACCTTAAGTGACTGAAATAGAGCTGTTTTTTTATTTTAAGTAAGGTTTTTAAAGTTAATCAGAATGCTCTCTAGAGATATCAACGCAAATTTGAGGAAAGATATGAGCATTTAAACTTTTTGAATAAATAAGGTTGATTTTTAGTCAATTCACATCAGTTTGAATAAGGCGAGTAATAGTTATGGTACATAAAATTGACTTTGAATCCATTCTCGCTTATTTGTAACATCCCCTCCTGCTTTATGGATTGACAACTGTCCCCACAAACTAACACGATTCTTTCACGTGCTTGTCCTCACTCACATGCTCCCTAGGAAAACTTCCCAAGAGGTCACCTTTCCCAAAGTTACTCCAAGTCAAGCACGCTTAACCATGGAGTTCTTTGGTGATGGGCTACTGAAGAAGAATGCATCTTTATTGGTATAGGTAGTACAAATCAATTCGTATAAGCCATCTTCGCTGTCTAGTCCTATACCTATCCAGCCTTTAAGTCTCTTCTCATTCTGATGTGTAATTGGTTCATTCATGTACCCCTCTGCTAGAGGCCTTACCAGGAGCTACTCCTTGTTCGTGTCTTCTTGCAGAGATCACTCCTGCCTCGTCAGGGTATTATATGCTCACCAAGTTTCCACGTGGTTCATCCCCAAACCACACCATACTGGGAGAAGTGCAGCTCTTGATACCATTTGTAACATCCCCTCCTTTATGGATTGACGCTGTCCCCACAAACCAACACGAGTCTTTTCAACCTGCTTTGTCCTCACTTACACACTCCCTAGGAAAGCTTCCTAGGAGGTTACCTATCCTAAAATTACTCCAAGTCAAGCACGCTTAACCATGGAGTTCTTTAGTGATGGGCTACTAAATAGAAGATGCATCTTTGTTAGTATAGGTAGTACAAATCAATTCATATAAGACATTTTCAACTATATAGTCCTATACCTATAAGCCTTAGGATCCTTCTCATTCTGGTGTGTAATCAGTTCATTTATGTACCCCTCCACTTAGAGGCCTCACCAGGAGCCGCTCCTTGTTTGTGCCTTCTTGCATCGACAATCACTCACCGCCTCATTCCTGGGCGTTACATTATTTTTATCCAAACAAATTTTTGAAACATGATGAATTTTTTATGTATAAAACCGTGCTACATATAGACTTTGAACACAAAGAAAGTTTCTCAAGCTTAAAAGAAACTGATCACACATATATCAAAGCATGTGACATAAGTTTTTGAAATTCCAAGAAGCTAATTAAGTTGTATCAAGAGCATATTTTATTGAACTTGTGATAGAAAAAAAACTTCATATTTGTGTGATAGAGCATATTCTTTTTATCCAAAAAACAAACACGATCGTGTATTAAAGAATACATATCAGAGCACTCAACAATATATGTAACAGAGTTATGTATATATCAGAGCATGTATTTGATATGTGTTAGAGCTAATCATACAGATAAAATACAGATATAGCTAAGTATTAGAGTGTGCTAAGAATAGAGCAAAGCAAAGCCAGTGCTAAGACTATAAACGCATACATCTTAACATGATATACAACTAGCTAAGCTTGATATATCAAGAGCATAGATATGCATCATGGCTTAAAAACATAGATAACTTGATAAGGATTAGTAACTGATCATATGTATCAAAAAGGATAAATGTTCAGAGCAATAAATAAAACCAATTGTTCAAAGAAAAAAATGTAAATGCTAATAAAAAAATTTCTCTAGGCTTCAGCATGATGCTCCCCCATTCCTCAATACAAGATTTTCTTATTCATTTCTTCTCCTCCTTTTGTTATCAGCAAAAAGGAGGTGTGCTGGAAACCAAGAACACCATCATCAGCCTTATGCCATAGTTCTAGAGAATCTCCAGGAGCAATGCCTCAGTCCTACTTGACTGAGTGTTTTGAAGAATTTGAAGCAATAGTTCTTCATGTCTTAGAAGTTGGGCACCATGCTCTATGCTAGAGGCTTCAACTCGATCCAAACTTGAGGCCATATCCTTCGATTTTGTAAAAGAAGTTAGACCTAATGAGAACTTGTTGATGGCTCGATGAAGGCTAGTGTGGTAGATGGATTGTTTCTAGAGTAGGTGAGCAGCCTTAGGTGTTAGCTCAGGGATCTAAGGGGTATGGTCCCCAACTTTGGTGATTCAGCCTCAACATCAGCCATATGAGCAACAGGTGGTGGAGAGGATGGATTGTAATAGAGGTGGTAGCATGGGCAGAACCAGGAGTAGAATCAAGAGCAAGAGCCGAGGTGGATGCAACGCTTCTTAGCTTGAGGAGCAATTGTCTCTAAGGTCTAATCATCTTCTTCTTCTACTAGAGATATGCGTATGGAAGGAGGAAGTTGAGGCACTATTAGAATAACAACAATTTTAGGCTCTTGACATCCTGAGCTAGTTCTTCTATGATGGGCTCTAGGTGGTTCTTCAATGATTGCCTCCAAGGTTTGAAAGAGCTTATTCACGAAGAAGTTTAGTTCTTCCAAACCTTCTTCCTCTGGATGTGACTTGGAGTCCATGGATTTTGTCATAGATTCCAACATCTGATTGATTGTCATGAAGTCATCACTTTTTCCTTGGGAAGCCACCTCAGCCTTAATTCTAGTTATCTTTTCTAGAATGGTGGTTGATTCTATGGTAGAGTAGGTTTATGAAGCCATCCAACTTCTCAGGAGGTGCAGAGAGACTAGAAAGGAGGTAAACCCAACTGCTAGGACATAGGTCTTGTAGGCTATTCTTCAATAATAACAAAGGGTTTAGGAACTAGCTTCTTCTTCTTCTAGTAGAACCTTGAATTACTTTAGTCTTTTCTAACCATTTGGCTTCTTCCAGTCTTCATTTCCCTTGAAGAATCCTCTTCCTTGAGAACTCGTTCTGCTTCCTTTTTGTCCTAGAAGATTATGTGTCCCTTGCAGCAGCCTTCCTGAGCATCTCACATGTCTTTTGAAATAAGTGCTACTCTAGGCATTGCCATAGGCAGATTTTAATATTTCTATTCAAAGTCTTTTCTTCAAATAGGGAGTTTGTCAGGTTTGCCTTTGGGAAGCTCACTTTCTAAGGTCTCATTCTCAATTTTTGATGTTTCGAAAGGACGTGGGGTTTAGAGCTTGCTTTTTTTCTTGTTCTACCTCATTTTGTTTCTTTGTTCTGTTAGGAAGAACCTCCTAAGACACAGTTATTTCAAATACTTGCTCTTCTTCCTCAGAACTTTTAGAATTGCTCTCAAGAAGAACAATCTTCTTCTCTTTTTTTCCTTTCTTTTATGTCTTATTCTTGGCTGTTGTAGCAACTTCTTCTAATTTAGCATCCCTGATTTGGGAGCTTTGTTTCTCAAGCTTGTTTTCAGGTTCCAGACTTAGCTTTCTTCATTGTCTTGAAGGAGAGTATGAAGTAATCTATAGGTGAGGTGTTCAAACCACTATTCATCCAGAGGGAAAATGTGCTGAAAATTCTTTATCAGCAATATCCCGTAGAAACCCTCATTTTGGGCATATTTACTTTCTCTTAGCGATCAAGCAAAAAAGTAGCATACAATTCATGCCTAGCAATACATTAGTACTTCCTAGTCTAGGAAGAATGGTAACCTGGACTACGGTGAATACCTTTCTCACCTTTGCGCTCAGCATGGTAGTAGTAATGTCGCTAAGGTTGTAATGTGGTGAATCAATGAGACACTTTGAGACTTCTTTATTGCTTACCCTTAGTGACTTGCACCATTCACTCTGGGCTAAACAATTGACTCCAACGCTAGAGCCCTAACCACTAGGCAAGTTTAACAACCCAATCTCCAGGTAAGTATCTCCAATGGTGGTTTTGAGGGTGGTTCTGTTC
Source organism: Dalbergia oliveri (assembly GCA_030441495.1). Lineage (NCBI taxonomy): Eukaryota > Viridiplantae > Streptophyta > Magnoliopsida > Fabales > Fabaceae > Dalbergia > Dalbergia oliveri. Next base: position 24,737,074 of record JAMLFY010000012.1, on the reverse strand, counting down.
TTTACTTCTAGGCATGAGTAGAATGAGTTACCATACTTGGAAACACCCTATCTGAGATGTCCAGGAAAGTCCACCCTTGAAAAGTGAATTCTTCCTTGACTATAGGAACTTGGTCCAATAGGGATTTATTCAATCTTTTCCCTGGAGTAATCTTTCTTCAGAGAAGTTTTCTTCATAGAGTTGCTACATCAATGGTTCATTATATATGATAAAGGGTCACCTTTTAGCCAAGAGTTGAGTTCCTTTCCTTCAGCCATTGTAAGGTTATGGATGAAGGGGATAGAAAGAAGGTTGATGGTTTGGTTTGGTAAGGGTTCCAGATAAGATTTGCGTGAGAGGAGAATATGAAATAGTTGAGGTTCAGGTGTTTGAGGTTGAAGACGAGAGGAGTAAAGTGTGACGTATGAGAAGTGGGAGGCTATTTAAGTGATGGGACGTAATGACTGAAGGCAAAGTGACGTACAAGAGAAACTCAAACAAATGGGAATTATCCGACCTTTTCCATTTTTTCAGAAAGAGTGGTTTCTGAAGCATAGAACCACTTTCTAACCTCTACTCACTTTCAACCCACTGAAGTAGCATTTCTTTCACACCATATATAACTTCAGATCCTAACCTCGTGAGAGCATATACCCCATTTTTTAACCCTTTGATCTTTTTCTGAACATCTCATCTTTCTCTGAGCTTGCATACTAAGCTTTTGACCTTGTAAATTGATTGTCTAGTCTTGTAAACTAATCTTTAAGTCTTGGAAACTGATGTCCATGTCCTGAATTGATGTCTTCATTTGGGCTTAGTTTGGAGTCATGAAGGGGGAGTATCTAGAGACATTTATCCATGAATGCTTATGCGGATTTAAAAACTTTTAATGTTCAAAAGTTTTTCAAAACACAAAAGTGAACTTCAACTAATGGTTTTGTGAATATATCAGACATTTGGTCTTCAATATTCACAAATATTAACTCAACATCTCTTTTGAACATGATCTCGAATAAAATGATGTTTAACATCGATATGCTTGGATCTAGAGTGCTGGATAGCATTCTTAACAAGATTAATAGCACTAGTATTATCATAGAAGCTAGGGATTTGGAATACCTCAAGTGATAATCTTCTAGCTGATTCCTTATCCACACCATCTGGGCAGTTAGCAAGCAACATATTCCGCTTCAGCGTAGAGAGAGCAATGGTGTTTTGCCTTTTGTATGACCAAGTGATGAGGCTCTTTCCAAAAACTGCAGCATCCATTGGTGCTCTTCTTCTCTATCTCCAACAAAGTCAGCATCACAATACCCTATAATCTCACAAGATGTATCATTCTCTACCATAAATCAAGATTAGTAGTACCATATAAATATCTCAAAATATGTTTAACAACATTTAAGTGTGATTGCTTTGGGTTATATTCAAATCTAGCATAAGTCCCCACACTTAATTGAATGTCTAGTCTACTTCCAATCATTCCTCTATAATTACTTTCTGCTACGTTTTCACCATTCACTTAGCATTGATCACTTGAGTTGGATGCATGGAGGTACTCATAGGTTTGTCTTGATCTGTGTTAAACATTTTCAAAATCTCCTTTGTATATTTCTCTTGATGGATCAAGGTTCCTTTCTTTTGTTGTTTTATTTGAAGGAGGAAAAACTTGAGTTTACCCATCATGCCCATCTCAAATTCACTCTACATTAATTTTGAAAACTTTTCACAAAGAGAATGATTAGTGGCGTCAAATATGATGTTATCAACATATATTTGGACTCTAGAAAATGATTATCTTACTCAAGAATAAAAAGAGTAGTGTCAACTTTACTTCTCTTGAACCCATTCTTCAACAAGAAGGTACTTAGCATTTCATACCAAGCTTGGGGAGCTTGTTAGACCGTATAGTGCCTTTGTTCGCTTGAAGACATGGTTGGAAAAGTTTCACTCTTGAAACCAGGAGGCTGCTTCCATATACTTCCTTAAGAGGAATCCATTTAGAAACACAGACTTAACATCCATTTGGTAAAGAGTGAATCGCTTGTAGGTAGCAAAAACAAGTAGCATTCGTATGGCTTCAAGCCTAGCTATTGGTGCAAATGTTTCATCATAATCAATTCCCTTTTGTTGATTATAACCTTGTGCAACCAATCTTGCTTTGTTTTTGACGATCTTGCTAGCTTCATCTAACTCGTTTCTGAACACACATTTTGTTCCGATGATGGTCTTTCCCTTGGGTTTCTCCACACTGTCCAACTTTTTTCTTGACTTGGTCAAGTTCCTTTTGCATAACATCTACCTAACTTTGATCATTCAAAGTGTCTTCAATGCAATCGGGTTCTATGGTGGAGATCAAAGCAGAGTTTGATACATTTATGATGGAGGATCTGGTTCTCACACCTTTTGAAATGCCTCATAGAACCTTGTTCTAGAAACTGCTTTTAAATCAGAAACTCTCTTGTAGTTTCTATAACCTTGAAGTTCTTCAGCTTCTCTTTCATCTTTAGATTGCTCTTTTCTTGTTCAAAAATATCACTTTCTGATGGATTTAGAGTCTTGAGCAAGCTTTTTGAAATCTCTTTGTTCTGAGCTTACTTTCTGAAGGTTATGCTTGCTTGCTTGCATTCTGAGGGGTCCTTGAGGTTAAGCTTTTCAAGGTTTTCTTCCAAGCTCTTCAAGGTCATCAACAAAGTCCTTCTTAAGCTCTTTGAATTTGATATGGATGGTCTCTTCAATGCATAGCATTCTCTTATTGTATACCCTGTAAGCTTTGGAGATCGAAGAGTACCCTAAGAAAATTCCATCATCAAACTTAGGATCAAACTTTGCGAGTTTGTCCCTGGTGCTAGGAATAAAGCAAGATGAGCTAAATATATGAAAATAAGATATGTTGGGTTTCCTTCCTTCCATAGCTTATAAGGAGTCTTTGAGGATTAGCCTTAGAAAGATTCTCTTTTCGATCTAGCACGAGGTGTTTATAGCCTTTTCCAATTTTTTTTTGATAAACCACTTTCTAAAAGCATGGTTCTAGCTATTTCTTGAAAGCTTCTATTTTTTCTTTTAGCAACCTCAATTTGTTGGGGAGTTCTAGGTGTAGAGAACTCATGAGAAATGTAATGGTTTTCACAAAACTCTTCAAAAACATGATTTTCAAATTCTCTCCATGATCTGATCTTATAGAGGTGATTTGAGAAAATTTTTCAGTACAAACACATTTTGCAAAAACTTTGAATCTTTTGACCACCTCATCCTTAGAAGCTAGGAAGATTACCAATGTGAATATAGAGAAATCATCCACTATGACCAGGCAATGTCTTTTCCAACAAGACTTATAATCTTAGTTGGTCCAAAAGATCCATATGTAAAAGCTCAAGTGACTTAATGGTTGAAACCACATTTTTGTTATGGAAAGAAGCTTTGGTTTGCTTGCCTTTTAAACAAAAATCACAAGTTGAATCTGTAGGTAGAAAAGCACATAAGAAGGGAGGTTGAATCATGTCTACTTCTCTTCTTCTTTTGCTTGAAAACTTAAATGGTATACTATACAAGCGTTAAGCTTGAAGTGCAGCGGAAATACAATTAGGTTGGTCATAAAGTGACTTTATGAACAACAACTTTAGTATCAGAATGATAACGAAGAGCAAATAAGATAGATTTTAAGCAGAGCAGAGCATGTAAGAGAGATAGGGAAGAAAAGAATCCTGATAGATATTTTTTATATTAGTTTGACCAATCTGCCTATATCCAGTTCTCAACCATTGTTGAGTTTCACTAAACCTCTCTAAACCCAGAAATAGAATAGTCTTTGCAGTAGCCTTCCTAAGCTCTTACTTGTGACCAATAGGTAACCCTCCTGTTACAAACCAAGTAGTTATTCACTAACTTCTCTAAGCTGAACCAAGTAGTTTTTAACCAGTTCTTCAAGCTAAACCAAGTAGTATTGTACTAGTCTCTCCAAGCTAACCCGAGTAATCTTGTATAGCCTCTCCAAGCTAAACCGTGACCAATAAGAATGCCTTATTGTCACGTTGTAAGTAGTTTTACCTTAGCCTCTCCAAGCTATCTCACACCAATAATTCCTGGATCAAGGTTACAAAAGGTTTGTGTTTGGGTTTAGAACTCAAACTAAGGGAAAACTCAAATGACTTCTTTCTAATAATTCTTCCTAGGAAGAATGTAAGTATTGTTAAAGATGTAGAAAGAAGTTTTTACAAGCAAGGAAACTAATTACAAGATGTAATGTATTCATAGAAAAGATGAAGAGAAAATTTTGCAGCATATGAGCACTGTATAATGTCTAGATCTCTTCATTTGGAGGCTCAACATCTCTATTTATAAATGATATACCTTTGTAACTGTTACCTTTAATCAGTTCTCTAAGTGACACATGTTGATCATCTGTTTGTATCTTGAAAAGCGGTCTAGAAGTGCAGCTTATCTTTTGTTAGATCTGTTGTAGAAGTCATTGTGAGATAAAGGTTTATGAGACTATCTTTAGAAACTACTTTTTACTTTCTGAACATGGTTTTTGAACACTTCCTTTTAGAAGCTGTGGTTGACCAAGTTGGCAAAAGAGATGACATGCTTGTCTAACTGATTTGATTTCAAATTTGAATTTCAAATTTTCCTTCCTTTTCAATAAAGTGCGCGTCTTCCTTCGAAGTGCACTTTAAATGCGGTATCAATTCCTTGATATGTCCTTGGTCTTCTAGTCTTCAATTCGAACTTGTTGATGACAAACTGATTATGATCATAATGATTAAAGATAGTAGAACACATTGGCTTCAAGGATAGATAGATATCTTCAATTTAAGTCTACTTTAAAGTCAAGTGCTTTTGTTTAGAAGACTTATGCCTTGGTTTCTTATACTTGTTGATTTTCTTCAACTCGTTAGGCATTTGTACGCTCATTTCACGATATAATTATCACTTTCATTTTAGTTTCCATCTCTTTAACCGAGATAAATCATGTTTGCACATGTAAAGTGAAATTATCTTCGCTATATGAGACATTATGCTAATGGTATGACTTTTGCTACTTCAAGAAACTCAAGGTAGACATTAGTCGTTCTTCAAAATATATTCCTTAAATTGATTTTGTTGTCATTCAAAACATACTGCATTAATGCTTTTTGAAAGGTTCTAGAGCTTCCAGAATCCTTGTCAAATATGATCTTTGGTAAGCCTTTAACAAGCTCTTTTGAGATAGCTCATAAATAAGCTTCATATGAGCATGTCCAAGCTTCTTATGCCACAGCCACTTATCATCCGTGAAGGATGCAACATACATCTTGATTTAGAAGGCCATCCAAGAATAACACATAAATGTTATCATGCCTCTTGCCAGATAAAATGACTTGTTCGGAGTAGGATCTATAATTTTTAGGCATGAGCATTAAATAAAACATTAAAACTTGGGTCATAGAATTGGCTGATCTCAACAAATTGTGAGCCATACCATCAACAAGTAAAACATCAGAAATTTGGTGGGATTAACCTTACCAACATTTCCTATCCCTGTAACCTTGGCCTTACCTCCATCAGCAAACTCAATTGATCTAGAGTTCTCGGGCTTAGATTTCTGAACCACCTTATGGATCCAGACATGTGTCTGGAGTAGTCACTATCCATGTACCACTTGTTGTCCTAATCAATGTGCTTTAGATTTTTGAACCACCTTATGGATCAGGCCAGACATGTGTTTGGAGCAACCACTATCCATGTACCACTTGTTGTCCTAGTCAATGTGCTTCAAATTTTTGAACCACCTTATGGACCCAAATATGTGTCAAGAGCGCCACTATCCATGTACCACTTGTTGTCCTAGTCAATGTATGTTCTCAGATACACCTGCAACAAAGACAATTTTTAATTTAAGTACCCAGACTTTCTTTGGTCCTTTTGGGTTAGATTTTTGAGGGGCGGTTTCCTAACCTTTCTGACAAATTTCCTTCGCATTAAATACTTGTGAGAGTATCCCTTCTTATGACTGAATGTACAAGAAATATTGTTCTCCACTTTTGTAGATAAGATTGTTTTTCCTTTCTCATCCATTTCCTTTTCATATCCCAACCTAGCCTTTTGAAAATATGGCCTTTGACCTCCAAGCATTAGTTCAAGATTCTTTGAACCATTAACCATCTTTTCAAGGTCAAATTTGAAAAGCTTTGAAGTTCTCTCTAGTTTAGAAATAATTTTCTGATTTTTCTCATTCTTTTCAGAGACTTCAATTTCAAAGGCATTGAGCTTTATATTTAAAACTTTGTTTTTCTTATTTCATTTCTTCCATCTGAAGCCTTAGACTTTTAGCTTCTGATTTGGCCATTTTAAGTTCTAAAACAACCTTCTGATGGTTCTTCTAAGGTTGAGATAGTGAAGAAAGAGTTTGAGAGTTTTCAAGCAACTCATCATATCAAGTGAGTAATTCATCATATGAAAGGTTAGGTTCAGATGTTATTACCTCAAGTTCTACATCCAAAGCATAGTTGCCATGAAACACAGGCTCTGCAATATCTTCTTGATCCTGGCTTTTTGAACTGTCTTTATTCTTTTGAGTCACTCCATGTGGCAAGCATCCCTTTCTTCTTTGTGAAGAACTTCTTCTGTGGTCCTTTAAGCTTGGGACATAAGGTTTGAAGTGTCCCTTCTTACCATAATTATAGCAAGTGATGCTTTCCAACTTTCCCTTGCTTTTTCTTCCTTCCTGAGGTTGATGTCTCTTCTTCTCTTTGTTTTGCCTTTTCAAGCTTTGGACATCTTCCTCACCAGCATGGAGATCTCATCTCCATCCTCATCTTTAGTTTCTTCATCAAATTCTTCCTCATCATCAGAGGTCTTAGCAACTTTCATTGTTTTGCCCTTATTTTGTTTCTAATGAGATGACTTCAGGGCCATGAACTTGCTCTTCATAATGGATTCATCATGCATTTCAGAAAGCACAACCTCATGGGCTTTGAGTGACCCAATGAGTGTATCCAGGCTAAGAGTTTGTAGACTTTTGGCTTCTGTAATGTTTATGACCTTAGGCAGCCATTTGAAGGGAGGCTTCTTAAGATTTGTCTAACCATTTCAAAGTTAGAATACCTTTTGCCTAGTCCCTTCAGCTGATTGAAAATGTGCATGAACCTTATGCTTATGTCATCAATACTTTCTTGTTCATTCATATTGAACATTTCATATTAATAGGCTAACATGCTAATCTTTGTCTCCTTGACTTGATCAATGCCTTCATACAACATGTGCAATCTGCGCAGATCTCCTTGGTCGTGTCACAGCAATAATTTTGTCATATTCAGCTTTGCTTAGTGTACATGTGAGTAGGTATTTAGCTTTGAAGTTCAGCTAAACTCTAGCTTTATGCTACTCTGTCCATCTACTCCTGGGAACTCTCTAGAGGTGGAAGGTGCATCTTCTATTCCGGAACTTCTTCTATTGGAACATTGTCTCCTTCTTGGATGATCTCCCATAAGTCAAGACTTGTGTACTTTATGAACAACTCTATATGATTCTCTCCAATATGAATAGTCCCCATCATCAAAGAATGGTGGTCCTGTTGATGGAGTGTCGTGCTATGTGGATATTTTGTGCTATATCTTCTTAGGATCTTTACCATCTACAATCATTAAAATACTCAACCCCTTAGAGGCTTGAGCTCTAATGCCACTTGTAGTAGAAAAGTGCATGAGAATAGGGGTTGAATCATGCTTCGCCTTTCTTTCCTTTCCTTTTCTTATAGTTAAACATATTACTATCAAGTATTAAACTTGAAATGCAGCGAAAACAATGTTAGTTATGTTAGAAAGTAACTTTTTGAGCTCAGACATATAATAAACGTGTAAGAGCTAGTTTTCATGAAAACACAGAACAATTAATGCAAGGTGGTAAATAAAAGAGAGATGAAGGAGAAGAAGATCCTATAATAGTTTTTATAGGTTCACTAACCTACCTATATCCGGTTCTTAACAACCGTTGAGTTCCACTAAAACCTTTCTCAACCCGAGGAAGTTGGATAGTCTTTAGTAGACTTCCTAAGCTCTTAACAATGACTGGCAAGTAGCTTATGCTATCACAACCCGGTAGTCTTTGACCAGCCTCTCCAAGCTAACACAGTGGCCAGGAAGTTCACTCTCCTGTCACAACGAGTAGTATTCAACCTGCCTCTTCAAGCTAATTCATAACAATCACTACTAGATCGGGGTTACAATGGTTTGTGTTTGGGTTTGAACACTCAAACTAACCAACAATCAAGTTTTCGTAAGATATACAACAATAGACTTGGAAAACTTGAATAACTCCTTTCTATGATTCTTCCTAAGAAGAACATAAGATCTACTAAAAATGTAGAAAGAAGATTTTTACAAACAAGAAACTGATAAGTAATGAACTTTATAGAAAAGATGAAGAAGGATTTTTTTCAATGTTTTAGCACTATATCAGCCAAAAGTCTCTTTGTTGATAGCACATCATCTCTATTTATAGATGATATGCATTTATGATCGTTGCCCTTGATCTGTTGTCCAAGTAACACATATTGATCTTCTTATTGTGTCTTGGAAAGTAGTCTAGAGGAGTAGCTCAATGCTGTCAAAGCGGTCCAGAAGCCGTTATGAAATAAAGGTTTCTGATGTCACCTTCAAAAACTACTTTTTACTTTCTGAACGAGGTTTTTGAAATTTTCCTTTTAGAAGCTAGGACAATTGACCATGTTGGCAGGAAAGATGTCATGTTAGTCTATGACTGGATTTGACTTTAAATTTGAACAAAATTCCCTCCATTTCCTATAAAGTACAGTTTCACTATGAACGTGCATTTTGAAGTACAATAATAGTTCCTTGATTTTTCTTTGATCTTTCAGTCTTCAATCAGAGCTTGTAGATGATGATATTTTTGTGATCATGATGATTGAAGGTTGTAGAATACACTTGCTTCAAAGTTGGATTGAAATCTTCACTTGAAATATACTTTCTGAAGTCGTGTGCTACTTTCTAGAATCTGAGTCTTGGTTTCTTGTACTTGAGAATTTTCTTTAGTACGTTGAGCATATGTACATTCATTCCATGATATAATTTTCACTTTCATCAAGATCGCATCTCTTTAAATGAGATTAAACATGTTTGCATATTTCATGTGAAAATATTTTCATTTTAGGAACCATATTATGCTAACGTAAGGACTTGTTTGTTACTTTAAGAAACTCAAAGAAAATATTAGTCCTTATTCAAAACATTTTCTTGAAATTGGTTATGTTATCATTCAAAACATTTAGTATTAAAGCTTTTTAAAGGGTTCTGAGCTAACACCATGATGTCGAAGCCCAGGATGCAAAAATGTCAGAAAATGTGAAAGTTGGTGTTGTCGTCACCACAATAGCAATCATAGGGATGGTTTAGGCAACTTTGGGCGGTCTTGTGTTAGCTCAATGGGGTTCGTGATACCCTTGACCACTATAGCAGTCCCCATAAGTGTGAACAGTACCAAATGGTGTCGTTTCACTTATAGAACACCCTAACCCTTATAAAACCCTTCCTTTCAGGTTTCTTCCCAAAACCCGATTCCATCATTCTCAAACCCTTTGCCCACTACTTTTTCTCAATCCTATTCAAATTCATCCTCCCCTAAGCTTCAAAGTGAGTAAATGTTGATAGATTATGTCTCATTTCTTCCCATTCTTTCATGTTCTAAGATCAGGTGTTGTTTGCAACATCCTCCCAAGTACAACCTTATCCTTAAGTCATGGTATCATACTCGAGAGTTGTTACTTATAAATTTGCGACCTTTCTTAATTATCTTTAGCAAGAATCGGTCAAATGTATTAACTAACTCGTGGTTCTATCAAAATATATAGCAAGAAACAACGTATTTATTGAATACAAGTCAAGTACAAAAGGGAACTCTTCTAAGAGCTTTATAGTATATATGTTATCTTTTATATTTACAGACATATGCATATACTTAAGTATGAGACAACTCTCCACTACTAACTCCTAAATTCCACTTTATTCTTTCCTGTAGCGGCCTCACCGTCTTCTAGATTAACCTGGAGATGACACGGAAAACAAATACATAGGGGTGAGAATTCTAAAATTCTCAATAGGGAGTCCCAAAACATATACTGAAATTTGTATCATCGTCATTGTCCCAGCCACTTCGATTTATTGAGAAAAAGGTGATCATGCATTACATAATAACTGCTCATTTTTAAAGTTCAAAATCAATCTTTCCGAAGTGGATTACTTTTAAAAATCAATCACTTAGTACACATTTATCATGAGCTCATAATCATAGTAAATAATAGTAAACAAAATGATTCAATATGATACAATTGTGTAGATGCCAAATATAGGGAAATTATCTTTAGCTGCCCATGATAAATCAAAGAGGACCTCATCTATATCTATTTTCCCTCAACAAGTTGAAAACGATCTCATCCCTCTCTACCCTCGACAAGTCAAAAGGATCTCAGCCCTCTCTATTTGCGCTTGACAAGTCGAAAGGATCTTATGTTGCATTATTTTCCTTTGACAAGTCAAAGAGGATCTCATGTTTCTTTATTTGCCCTTGACAAGTCAGAAGGATCTCATAGTTCTTATGAGTATATAACTTAATTCAATATATCATTCACTTTTCTTTTTCCAAATGCATGCATAAAACACATATAGGCATTCATTCATAATGTGATTTCAATCATGCCTCATAAACCAATCTTTTAGTCACTAGCATGCATTCATACACAATATACTTGAACCAAATGCCATTATATCATCAAATCAATACTTGGATTCAATTCTAGTATATTGGCAGATTTCACAACTTTATAGTACAAATTTATTTGCATATCAAACAATCAATTCAGGGGCTATAAAAATTACCCAAGACACATCAATATGTCCACAAGGATCCATAAAAATTTCAAAGGAAAAAGAGTTCTCTAACTATGTTAACAAAATTAGATAAATTCAGAGGTCAGCAACCCCTTATTTACAACCAATCGCTATAGTCCCAAATTTTATTACCCAGCCAAATGAACATATCATATTATAAAAAAATTCACAGTTGGATTTCAATATGTGCTCAACACCCTGTAAAAATTTCAAGTGATAACTCAATCATTTGATGTGGTAATAAAATTAGCAAATTTTATAGCTTTAGTTCCAATAATCCACATAGTATGGGTACTATTTCAGTTCTTGATTTTTTTAAGGCATTAGGAGTTGAAAACAGAGCTCAAGAAAAATTTTGAAACTAGATTGGGATGTTAGCTTCCACATATAATTTTTATAGCTCATAAAAACATCCACGAATATATTAGAAAATTCATGATTCACAACCTACCAGTATAAATCAGAATTGCAGCACATGCTTCAAAACTTGTTTTGCCAAAATGGGTTTTCTAACATCATCCAAACACTCCACCAAAATTCATACATCAATATCCATATATCATCAACCAATACAATCAAGAATATTTAGAAAATCAGTAAGCAAATTAGAAAAACAAATTTGAAGTACAAGAGGTTCAAAATGCCCTACTTTTGGTGTTTAAAGGATTCTTGGCTCCAAGTTACTTCAAAATTGATCTCTTCCACTTCAAAGCTCCCAAATCACACCCAAATCCTTATGAAATCAGTGAGAAAGTAAGGTATCAAGGTGAGGATTGATGGAGATTTGAGATTTTAATCTGTTAGATTTGTAGGTATTGATGTATGGAATAACTTTGGTGAAGGAAGTTTATGATTTTATCAAGTCTAGGCTAGGAGTTTAGGCATTTGAATGAAAGCTTGAGCTCTCTTGAGATGGGAGTGGAGGCTGAACGAAAATGAGCTTGAAGAAGAAGAAATTTTTGACTTCAAGGAGAACATTTGGTGGCTTTAAATTGTTTAGATTAGGTTGTAAGAATTGTTTAATATAAAATCTATACTCTTTGACCAAGAAAACAAGATGAATGGCTAGGATTTGATCTTGTAATTCAAGATTAAATCCTAGCCTTACACTTGGCTCTAAAGGATAAACATTATCCTTTTACAAAGATTAAACTATCTTTCGGTGTTAAAAATAAGATCGAAATTTTACTAAACGGATGAAATATTGGCTCTCGAGTAAAATATAATAAAGGAAAGGCCATGATTAAAAATTACTTTTAAAGTTTCAATTTTTGCCATCCACTTGGTATAAAGTGGTTGGTAAAGGTTACTTGCCCGCCAGTAACTTGTACGGTGTTAAAAACACACATCAAAACTCTACCGAATAAAACACTACCGGGTAGTCAAACATTACCCAAAAATTAATTCTAGGTATAACTTCTCATTCCTTATCATTTCTAACCTTAACCCTTTTTTTTCTAAGGGCATTTCTTGGTCCTAAATTTGGGTTTTGCCTTTCAGACGGGTCTGTGGGGCCCGCAAGGTTACTATTTATCCAGGCTTGAATTTTTTATTTTATTTTAAACATGTCTGTTGGGCCACCCTCATCATTGCTAAAATGTCAGATTTTTGAAATTATGACTAATAAAGCTCAAATTAATTTTTAAAAAATTTTCAAGATGTTACATTACCACCTACCTTAAAAATAATTTTGCCCTCAAAATTCATTTGAAAACAATTTCAAAAGACCGTTTTCATAAATCAAACAAGCAATCCACACACAGCAAGAATTGAATCCTAAAACATTCCTACCTCGGATCAGATTCAGATGGTGATATCCCCTAAGCTCTTGGTACTCTTTTGTGGTGTCCTTCCAGCAAATTTTGTATACCTCTCTTGATATTCCCAAATCTTATGTCCTAGTTTTCCACAGTGATAGCATACATTTTGTCCAGCTCTTACAAGGTCTACCTTCATGGTTCTTCCCACATTTTGGGCAATCTTGTGTCGTGGTTGACCATTGTTGTTGTTTATCCTCACGTAGATTAGGTTGAACTGGTTCTTTTGGGGAAGGGCATCCTCATAGTATTGATCTTCATATGCAAGTCTTTTATTAGAGGTGTCCTTAATAGATTGGGCAATTGCTAGCTTCTTGTTGGAGTCCTCTATAATGCCCGTCGAGGCAAGAGTAATCGCGTGCAAGAAGGCACGGATAAGGAGCGGCTCTTGGTAAGGCCTCTAAGTGGAGGGGTATATGAATAAACCGATTACACACTCAAATGAGAGGATCCTGAGACTGTGTAGGTATGGGACTAGCAGTTAAGGAGGGCTTATATGAATTGATTGATACTATCTATGCCAACAAAGATACATCTTCTTTTCAGTGGCCCATCATGAAGGAACTCCACAGTTAAGTGCTTGACTTGGAGCAATTTTGGGATAGGTTACCTCAGGGAAGTCTTCCAAGAAGCGTGTGAGTGAGGACAAAGCATGCTGAAAAGACTTGTGTTGGTTTGTGGGAACAAGTCATCAATCCATAAAGTAATAGGGGATGTTACAAATGGTATTAGAGCCCACCGCTCCCAGGACGGTGTCCTCGGGACGAACCAAGCGGAAGCTAGTGGGCATATAACGCCCAATGACGAGGCAGGGAGTCGCCAATGCAAGAAGGCATGACAAGGAGCGGCTTCTGGTAAGGCCTCTAGCGAGGGGTACATGAATGAACCGATTACACAAGAATGAAAGGATCCTGAGACTGTAGGTATGGGACTATACAGTTAAATAGGGCTTATATGAATTGATTGGTACTACCTATGCCAACAAAGATGCATTTTCTTTTTGGTAGCCCATCACGAAAGAACTACAGTGAGCGTGCTTGAACTGCAATTTTGGGATGGGTAACATCCTAGAAAGTTTTCCAGGAAGCGTGTGAGTGAGGACAAAGCATGCTGAAAATCCGTGTTGGTTTGGGGACAAGTCATCAATCCATAAAGCAACAGAGGATGTTACATTGTTTTTCTCTTATTGTTGTCAAGTGGGGTGCTCCCCAATGTTGTTAGAATAGATCTAGAGCAATCTAAGAGTACCCATAGATTTCTTATGGATTTTATGGTTGTAATATCAGACATTGGTGTCATCTCTTCTCCAAAATCCCTGTGTGTTGGTGCTTCACGTATCACCCCTCCAAGTGAGTGGGTTTGATCTCATGACCTTATTTTGGTCATTATTTTCTAGCATTATAGTATTTAGATATTTGAATATTTAGCTTTCATATGATATTGGTTTTTACATGAAATGTTTAATAGCTAGAAATGTTTCCTTTGAAATTATACATGAAAATCTATGATTTTAGAAATGCATGGGACTATAATTGCTCTATAAATGTTGTATATGATTAAATCCATATAGAACCTCTATTTTATGTTTTTAGTACACTTTAAAATAGGGAATTACTAGAGGAATATAACTGTGAGTTAACGAAGTTATTCCATTAACCTTGGCATACCAAGGCCCGCTGGGCAAGTTATCCTTATTTAGATCAGTCCACCAAGGACCGTTAAGATCATAGCTACGGGCTCACATTCGCCAAGGACTGAGTACCACTTTTTAGCTATGGATACCTGTTCTCTTTGGAATTCTTAAGAAGATAAAGATGATAATTATGATGTAAAGTAAATGGAAATGCTTTATGATTGTTGCATTACTATTACTTATGTGTAGTTCTTTCTTGTCTCATACGTTACGAGTGAGGATCAACTCCTGAGTTTTATGATAAAACTCACCCTCTCCTTCATTTCCTCCTTTACAGATTTAACGCTTCATTGGATCCTCCACCACCTCCTCCTTAGCAGTAGTAGCTTTTACTTTTGGGTGAGCTTTACATCATCGTGAAATGATTTATCTTTATAGAGTGCTCAAATGGTACTGTGGGCAAGATCCACATGCATGATATAGTATTTTGAATAGCCACAATTCTTTTTGTATTTACATGATATAACATTCATGGTTTATTTTGTAAATAAGCAACTCCATATGATTATATTACAGTTACAATATCATATTTTATTTACGAAAAAAGGGTTATTCAAATTTATTATGAGTTAAATGTGGAATTTGATTTATGAATTGAATTTGATTTTATGAATAAAATATGCATATAGTATGACTTAGCGATCATAGGACTAACGTGGGGGGGTTCCTCATGTGCCGATCACAATCCAAGTTAGGTTATGACACGAACACAATTTATTTTATTTTAGACATAAAAATAGGTTTCTTAATGAGTTCATTTTCAATTTCATTTAATCAATGCAAACATAAGATTTAACTTAAAATTATCATATCAATTCAAATAATTTCAAATAAAATCAATTTGTTTCCTAATTTTAATTATTCCATACAATCTTTCTTATTAATTATATAATATGATACACGTGATTAAGGTGTGTAACACCCTGATTTTCCATATACAAATGACCAAAATGCTCCTAAGGTCATTTTAGGGGAAATGAGGTTTGCCAGCAAGCCATCCTCAGGAAATGTTTTGATGTTGAAAGGGGATTTCACGTGTTATGTAAGCTAATAGAGTAGAAGAATCTCACTTTTGAGTTCGATGCACAAAATGACCAAAATGCCCCTGTGGCTAAGTAACAGAATTAAGTGACGATTAAGTCCGAACTTCATCCAAAGGTTTGAAATGATGTTTTTTAAGCAATGTTTAACATCAGGTTGAGCCCAGGTAGCCCCGGGAGGTTTTTATGAAAAATTACCGTTTTGCCAGCTAAGTGCATTTTGAGCTTAATGATACGATTAACGAAACCTAAGCAATATTAGGCTCTAATTAAAGATTAGTAAATTATAATTACTAATCTAGAGTCAAAATAATTAATTGAGATTAATTAGAACCTAAGATTTCTTAGAGAAACTCAAAATCCTTTTCTTAATTTAAGATTTTATGTCACATTTTCATGAATAGTAAAATTCCTATTCCAATTTCCTTGAATTATGGAAATGGTCACATGATGAGATTCCTCTCTAATAAAGGTGGATTTGCATTAATCAAGCAAGAGCACTCTCTAATCTTGTCTTGAGCCATCTTAATTACTTATTCTCTCACCTAAAACACTAAATTACAACCCCTAATCAATGACCTAAACAAATCAACTTCTAAGCATACCCATAAACCAACATTAAAATGAGATTTTCACCTCCCCATTTCTCCTAAATAAATCAGCCACCCTTCTCCATTTTCATCCATCACATGTTGAAATTCAATTAAAATATACTTAAAGAACCATACCTAGCCATACATTAAGCCATACCTTGAACCATACCTAGTCATACCCTAAGCCATACCTTGCAAAGAGATATTTTTCTCTTCCTTTCCCTCCATGACACTGCATTTTGTTTCATTTTCTATAAACAGGCATCAAGGGAAGCTTGCTAACATTTGCTCATATTTGCAAACTTCAAAGTTTCTTTCTTTAAGCTCAAAGAATTCTTCTTCTACTCCTTCTTCATTCTTCCAAGAACCCACCATCCTCCACCATTTCTTAACCTCAAACCACCACACAACCACCATACAAATTCCTTTAAACACATAACCTCTCCACCTCCAAGATCAAAAACCCAAGACAAACCTTTCTTCCTTTTCTTTTCTTCTTGGCTGAAACCATCTTGGCACCAAGGAAGATTTGTTCTGCTCATCACATTTCCAAGACCAAGCTTTTCTCTTTTCAAAAGAAAAACACCAAGGAAGATTGCTATTCTTTTCTTTTGTTTTGCTCATTGGTTTAAGATGTTGTAATGTTGATTCCTCCTTCCTCCTCCACATTGCCGGTTTCTTATTTTCCTTTTCTCTCTTTATTTTCGGCCTTGATGGCCTACATAATGAAGAAACCATGGCTTGCTGGTGTGGATCTTGGGTGTTGGTTGCAAAACCATCATTTATTTGATATCTAAAGCTTGAAAGGTTCACTTTTAAGAGTTTTTAGCAAATGAAGATATTATGTTGTTAAATGGTAATCTTGAGCCTAAGACTCAAAGAAATAATAAATGGAGTGCATTCATATCTATATTTCAAGTACTTGCATTGCATATTTATATTTAAACCTTGCATTTCATGTTTACATTTATGTTATCACCAAAATAATTAATCTTTAAGCCTACCTATTTCAACCTTAAAGTTGAAATGTGATTTAGAGTGAATACTCTAAGGGGCCTAGAGCACTAAAATAAAGAATTGAACTTACATTCATGTTTACATTTCTTGCCTAGCATAATTATTTTTCAAGTCATCACTTAAACTTAAAGATTAAAATAAGAACTTGCATTTTTATAGCACCTAAATAATTAATCTCAAAGCCTACCTATTTCAACCTTAAAGTTGAAATGTGATTTAGAGTGAATACTCTAAGGGCCCTAGAGCACTAAAATAAAGAATTGAACTTGCATTCATATTTATATTTCTGTCTAGCATATTTATTTTTTAAGTCATCACCTAAACGTAAAGATTTAAAACTAGAGCATTCTCATATTTAAATTCAAAGCTTTGCATAGCTTATGCTTTTCTTGTCATCACCCTATAATGCCAAGAAAAATGAAGCTTGGATTGCATGTTTAAAATTATGCCATCACTTGATAAACTTAGTGCTCAAGACTCACCATTTCAACTCACATGAGAACTTTGACTCATGAAATATACATCTTATTAAAAGTAGACATCCTTTTATTGAGCTCTCTAATTTTTGCTACTAATCTAAAAGTTACTTATTGTGTTGCCATAAAGATACAAATTTATTTATAAGAACAATCTAGAATTAAATTTAAGAAAGATTAGTTAATGTTGTGATTTTCCATATGCTTGAGGAATTATGTGAAATTGAGGTCTTATATGTTTAGTTATTTGATTTTTGAATGGATATGGCATGATATAATTTCACTTGGAATATTGTAAAGTTGCATATGTTCAAAAAAGCATGAGAAAAGCATATGATATGGTTGTGGCTTGCATCCTAACATAATATGCTAAGAATTAAAGGTGACATTATACAAATGAAAATGACCCTCTAGACTCTCCGAATTAAAGGTTATGAAAGGTGATCCAAGAAAGTTGCATACTCATGATAAGAAAGTGATGTGTTTCCCCTCTATTACCCCATATTAAATCTAGCGACGACTAGTTAGGATTGAGCTCATCCTAGGCGATCGGTGAGGTGGAGTTTTGGTGATGACTTAACATTGCCGAGCAAGGTGAGATGGTTGGTTTATGGTGATGATGTACGATGGTGGTTATTAAGAAAGGAACTTGAAAGTTCAATCATGATAAAGTAAAGATGCATATGCATACGTTACATTATTGTTTTATTGGTTAATTTAATTATGTGATATGTGCTATTTACATGTGTTAATTATGCTCATTAAGGTATTGCCATGCATACAT
Organism: Dalbergia oliveri; assembly: GCA_030441495.1. NCBI lineage: Eukaryota > Viridiplantae > Streptophyta > Magnoliopsida > Fabales > Fabaceae > Dalbergia > Dalbergia oliveri. The sequence goes on along the minus strand of JAMLFY010000012.1, from coordinate 24,718,792 downwards.
GAATACCTATTGCATTCATGTCATTAAGACCCATGCTAAAAGAAACTTACTTCGGATAAACGGATTTTGAAAAGTTTAAAATTGAATCTTAAGCATGCACATTTCCTTCATATAATGAAACCGAATTGGCTGGGCGACAACGATGACACTTGTGTTAGAGTTGGGGAGCCTCCTGAGAATCTTTAATAAGTTTCTCATTCCTTTTCTTTCTCCTGTGTCATTTCCAAATATGAATGGTGCAGTTGTCGTGATCTTCCTTGAGACGCAGGCATAGGAGTCACGTTACCTACCAAGAAGATTGCAGTGGAAGCATCTAGTTTTGTTATAGTTATGTTTAGCATTGGACTGGTGTATGTTCAACCTTATTGTTGAGTTTAGTATCTTAGGGTGTCCTGATGTATATAGGACATCGCTATTATGTTATGGTTATGGCATGTTAATATGATTTGTGTATGTTATACTATGGTTTACATATATATGCTATGATGAAAGTTTATATGATTGCTATGTCATACGTGTATTAATTGGTATCTGTGCGCACACGGGCTCGTATTTTAGTTTTAAAGTAAAAAAAAAAATTTAGCCACATTTTTATTACTTGTATTTTAAAGAAGAATAAGTTAAGTTCCGAGACAAAGGGGTAACAACTAATAATTAACCAGAATACGACTTTAGCGTATTAGGTTAAAAATTAGGGTGTTACAAGGTGACTAAACACAGACCAGATAAGTGGCACATATATAAGATGGAATAACATAATGAAAATTTTTTAAAAAAAGTGAAGGCCATAGTACATCAAGTGAAGTATAGTATATCATACACTAGGCATTTAACCACAATTATAAAAGTTTGGCTAAATGCATTAAAAACTAAATTTAACTACAATTTTTTTGTAAATGCGGCTAAATGATTGGTTATGGTACACCATGCTTCACTTAATTAATGTGTCATGGACAACACCAAAATTATATTGTGGTGTAAGAGTGAACGAAATAAGATGCATTAGACAATGAGTTATTTATAGATGGGGGAAATTGATATGAAATCACAGAAGTCAGGAGCCTAAAATGCACAAGTTGCAAATTATGAGGAGACAAAAACTCCTTGTTTATTGGAAATTTTAGCATTTTATGTTGACAACAAATAATCGACAATTTCCTTTGAATAGGAGGTGAAACTGTCTTAACTGCGTGTTCGTCGACAAAGGAGAGCTTGACGTCAAATCTTTGTTCTTCAAGATTTCAATTTAGGGTTAGAAAGTTACTTCTCTTGGATTCACCACTTCAAAGAACTAAATGTTAAAACATGTGAGTCAAATGCGTAGTGTGGTTTGTGTGTCGTGTATGGAATGTTGACATGCAAATGTGAAATATTGAAGAGTGATACAAGATAGAGTATTTGATTGACAAATGTAATAAAGTATAGACAATACAAAGAAAATAAAGGAAATCTATGCTTGAAAAAGCAAGAAAGTGGGTTGAGAACAATTATCATAGGATGGTAGACTCTGTTTCGTAGTCAGGGCGACTTTTTGAGAGTGAGTATGTGAGTAAAAATTCGAACCTTTTTACAAATATGCAGAATTACAATTTATAGACATCCTAGGACTTTGAGGTTGTAACACTTATCTTGGTTGCATTATTGGATGTTATCCACGTGTCTTTGACAAATTCTTTCTTTGTCATATGCCTTCATTGTTGAATGGTTACCACTTCATCACGTGTGTCTTTAATGTGCTTTTGTCAATATATAACAGCTAAAAATAGCTTACAACTGTTAACCATTGTGACCAATAACATCTGTCTCCTACTAATGATCACTGTGGCAATCTTCTCAAGACCCTCAAAATTTTCTAAGTCATGAATGACAAATATTAACTTAGACCTATCGCACTCAAATTTGAAAATCTTGCCATTTTTGGCTTGCGACCTTGGAGATTCAAACTCCATCCCAATTGACAAACACCCTCTTCAACTTGTCGATTGTCAAACTTGAAGTTTTGTCAACGCTGATTTGCATCTCTTTGAGAGTCATATTTCATCTGTCTCGACTAACTTTGACATGTCGAACATTCATCACGCATTATTGTCATCAAGAGCATAAATGCTTTGACAATCAAACTTCATTTATTATGGCTTTTATCCTTTTGACACTTAGTGAAATTTGTTGCCAACACCCCTTCAGAGTCTCTTGGCAAACGGAATGCGCACCTGAGAGGCCTTGAGGAATGCAGGGAAGGTGACACTGACAGGCGAAGCAAGGAGTGTCGGTGTTGGCAAAAGGACATGGTTTTTGGGAACTACAAAAAAAGATAAGGTTAATAATACTGGCATATGCGAAGACTAATATTAACTGATATCATTGATTGATGGTGTGGACCCATATTAGAATTCATAAACACTGAATTATTTATGTGGTCTTGGATTGGTTTGGCTTAATATAAGTTGATTGATTAAACAGTACCGAATGAAGATTGTTTGATTCCCTTCGAAAAATGTTTGTTTAAGTTGGTTGATTGATCGTAAGGATCCGAATATCTACACATTTAGGACCGCAATGCATGTTTTTGTCCTATGTTAGATGGTTTTTTGTGTGAAATAGTAAAAAATTTGGTAGTTTATAATAATTTTAAATTTAATCTAATTTGATTTTATTTTCCATAAATAGACGGTAAGCCTTAACATAATGATAAAGTTGATGTCTTATGACTTAGAGGTCATAGGTTCAAATTCTAAAAACGGTTTATCCACAAAACGGATAACTTACATCTACCCTCCCACACCAGACACACAACCAAGAAAAAAAAAAAAGACTTGTAATAATTGTTGTTAAAACTTTATAAGCATTTTTAAGGGTTACTTTACGTCAAAACTATTTTTCTTGACAATATTTTTATTAACACTTTAAATATCTAAAACTTTAAAAAAACTTTTTTTTTTTTTTTGGCAGTGGTGGGAGATCTTTGTGTATTGGGTCTTTTTTTTTATTTAATTTTTCACAAATAACTTGCATCTATGAAATAATTTCATTTTTCTCAATTAATTTGGTTGTTGCTGGGTTTTAAATTACGGATAGCCTCACGTGATGTGGCTGTAATATTGCGGTTGCGATCCCCTCAACCGCATCAACCACAATTGTGGTGTGACTCATTTTCACATAAATTGATCGTAATGTGACCGCAAAGCTCTATTAGGACCACAGAGGCCACACGAATTCTAAGGGCGCAAGTCGCAATGGGTTTATTTTCAATTTGTAGACATGCAAAAATTTAACACTGCATCAGCCGCAATGTGCGTTGTGACGGCCGCATTATTTGCAACCGCAACCGCAATTTAAAACACTTGGCGGAAGTTAGAGATTAATTCCTAGGGAACAAAGGAAAATCTTGCTCCATCCGCAGTTCTATATATACTTCCCAACACCCTTTTGTATTCAAAACTAGCTAGGGAAACAATTAAAGAGAGATATATAACATTCTAATAATGGGTTCTGAAGGACAACCCAGGCTTCCTGTTCTTGATTTCTCCAAGGAAGATTTGAAGCCAGGGACAAATTCCTGGTTATCAACATGCAAGAGTGTGCGCCAAGCTCTTGAAGAGCATGGCTGCTTTGTAGTTGTGTTTGATAAAGCTTCTGATGAGCTTCAAAACGGTGTATTCAGCTCCCTGAAGGAGCTGTTCGATCTCCCAACAGAAACCAAAATGGGGAACAGATATGAGGGCAAGCCTTTGAAAGGCTACGTTGGACAGCACCCAAGATTCCTCTCCATGAAAGCATGGGCTTAGATGAGGCAACAACGCTTGAGGGATTCAAAGTTTCTCTCAAAAGATGTGGCCTAATGGAAATGATCAATTCTGGTACATACCAATATTATTTGTTGCTTTTGAATTAATTCTTACGTGATCATATATTCATAACCAAATATATAATTATTTTCATCATTAATGCATTCTCTTGTGTCGATGGACATACATCGAAAAAAAGTTATGTACAAGTATCATTTTTCATTCATGACTTTATGGTTAACACTCAACTTCTTATGAACCTAATTGTGTTGTCGATCTAGCAAATATTTGTTTGAGTATGCAAAGATGGCAGAAGAACTGGATCAAACGGTGGCAAGAATGATATTCGAAAGCTATGGTCTGGAAGAGCACTACGACGCATACAAAGGGTCTACAAGTTATCTGCTCCGGTTCTTGGCGCATAAAGCCCCCGAACAGGTCGAGCCTCAACTGGGTTTTGTGTCTCACACTGACAAGAGCTTCACAACAGTTCTTCGCCAGAACCATGTCAATGGACTCATGGTGGAGACAAAGGATGGGAGCTGGATCGATGTTGATTTCTCTTCACCTACTTCATTTGTTGTCATGGCTGGTGATGGCCTTATGGTGATAATTAACTTCCACTTTTAATTTTTGAGATAAACCTGCTGTCCGTGTTTGATTTACTTATTATATACCGTTTGTTTTATTTTTATTTTTATTTTTATTTTTTTTTACTGAAAAGTTAATATTTTCAACTAAAAAGTATTTTTTATATATAGAAATTATTCAAATCAATTTCGGTTCAAAAATTTAAAATTATTTTTAAAATTTAAGTAAAAATTGAATTGGTAGAAATAAATTCTATAAAAGTAAAAGGCCACATAGTACCAAACGGTGTTTGTAAAAGAATAAATATTTTCCTCAAATCACGTCTCATTCTTGTCCCATCAATTATGAGAGAAATATTTAGTGTCCTAAAGAAAATATTTGCTCATATATTTATTAATTGACACATCAATTTTAAGTCATTATTGTCATTTTCTATATTTTTAATATAATAGCTGATGAATTTGTCAATTAATAAACAGAGCAAGTAAATATTTTATCTTACTCTAATAGCACTTAAGAATTTCTCCAATTATTTATTATCACGTAAAAGAAAATAAAAATTAAAATAAATTTAAAAATTTAAAATAATTACAATTTATATAATATTATCTTCTATATATGATAATACACGATTTGAGGGACAGAATAAAAGACAGTGACTACGTTTTATCCTTCTCTCTCTTTTAAAAGTTTTTTCTCCATTTTGAACGGTTATAAATCAATCTAAATACAAGTATGTATTTCATCCCGCACCACAGAGAAATGCTCTTTACATAGGAACTGATTTTTGTTTGAAATGAAAAAAATACCTTTTATAAAAGAAAAAAAAAATCACCCTTAAACTAAAGTTTCTTAACTTAATTAAAAAAAAAAAACTCAAGTGAAAGCAAACTTATTATATAAATCCTCTGGATGAAAAAGGAGGAAAAAATCTAAACGTGAAGTGTTTATTTTGCAATACATATATATAATTATAATTACCAAAGTACTTACTTTAACAAAATTTATGGTTATACAATTTAAATTTCCTTTATTTTCCACAAATGAAAAAGGAAAAAAAAGACAGAAATATCAGCCAATAATAAAGTGAAAATGCTGATGAGTTCTTTTGCTGTTTGGTAGGCTTGGAGCAACAACAGAATAAAGTCGCCTAATCATAAAGTTGTGATGAATGGGAATGAAACGAGGTACTCACTTGGTCTGTTTGCCTTCTACAGAGGGATTCTACAAGTACCTGAAGAGCTGATAGATGACGATCACCCATTGCGGTATAAGCCCTTTGATCATCTTGGATTGCTGAACTTCAGTTACAGTATCAACATTAAAGACTATTGTGGCTTGTGAAAAGCTTATGAACGTTCAAACAAATTGTGTTATTTGGTTGTGAGGAGAGATTTCAAAGATAGTTTCTTATATGTTGCTCGAACGCATTGAATGTGTGGTCTACAAGTATCCACAATCACTTATTTTAGGTTTTCTATGCAAGTTTTAAGCATTACAAGTTAAAATGAGCGGTTGTAAATATTTGTGAAGCACACATTAAATGTCCTTCAGATGCATGATGCAAGAATTTCTCAATTTCAATTGTATGTGGGTTGTTAATGTCCAAGTTTGGCTTGAACTGCAAGTGTTCTATAAAATATAGTGCCGTTAATACTTGATTCAATCGAACTTGCTACATTTTTTTTTTTTGGGTAAGGAAAATAATTAACAACTGTTATAGGTTTGACTAAATTATCAAACTATTCTTGAGGTTTGACTAAATTGCACTCCACCTTATTCTTGTTCTAATTGCATTCTATCCCATCAAATTTAAACAACTAATAAAATTATCATTTTAATATAATTTTATTTTATATATATATAATATGTATGAAAAATACAAGTAAGGAATATTAAAATTTTAAAAGAAATAGAGTATTATATATTTTTAAATTTTAATATTTGATTAAATTAATAATAATTATTGAAAATTAAAATAAATAATAAATAATATTTAATACAAATTATAAATTTAAATAATTAAAATTTATAAGGCTTAAATATGTTTTTTGGCCCTTGAAAAATAAACCAATTTTATTTTGGTTCTAAAAATATATTTGTTTAGTTTCCCTTAAACTTTTTTAAAACTAATTGGTTTTAGTTCATGTAGTTGAACATTTTATGTTAAATTTTGAATTGGCTAATAGATTGTCAGGTCATTCAATCATATATGACAACCAACAATCATACGTGATAGTGATTGAAACCAAACAATTTTTAAAATATTTGAACTAAAACCAAACAATTTTTTGGACCAAAATCAAAATTCCCTCATTTTTACAAGAACCACTTGCATATTCAAACCAATTAATAGATATTTGTGATAAACATAATTACTTATACCCTATCCTATTCATCTAGATATCTTGGTTCAAAATCCTTGATATTGGGTGAGAGATCCCTCTTATTTCATTTATTAAAATTGTTTATTTATGAGTATTGTAATTAGAATAGTCTTATTACTATATAAAAAGAAAAAAACTTATTTCTACTTTTTCAACAAGTAATTCAGAATTCTCTTGTTCCTATATAATTTTTATCTATGTGAATACAAATCCATCTACCTTTTTCTAGGTAAGAAATCCTCTTATTTATGATTAAAATCTTTTATTGTTATTTTTGAGCGAATATATTTCTATGCAAAAATTGAACATCTTGTGAAAGTCTTTTTCTAATAATTCTTCGTCTACCTTATCATTCTTCAAAGATCCTTTGAATCAGGATGTTAGATATCAAGGAAAAGCCATTATGGCTTCAAAGCATTCATATCTTTTGGTGAATAAATGGAAACACTTTCTCATCTATCTGGCCATGTCATTTTCATGATGTTTGGTCTCAACCTGGAATGATCCAGTTAAAATTATTATTCGATTCATTTCATGATGTTTGGTCTAACCTGGCCAGGTCGTATATGTGTATCTGCTAGTGGTGACCTCGAAAGGATATTTTGGAGGAAGCCTATAAGAGTCATTTTACCCTTCATCTGGGTGCCACCAAGATGTATCAAGATTTGAAGAAGATGTTCTGGTGGCCAAATTGAAAAAGGATGTGTGCACATGGGTGAGTAAGTGCTTGGTATGTCAAAAGGTAAAGATTGAGCACCAAAGACCCTTGGAATGTTGCAACCCCTACCAATCCCCGAGTGGAAGTGGAATAGTATCTCCATGGATTTTGTAACTAGACTACGAGGACCCAAGCGAATCATGACGCCATTTGGGTAATAGTGGATCGGTTGACTAGTCAACCACTTTTTACCTATTAAGGTGACTTATTCCTTGGATAGGTTAGCAGATTATATATCAGGAGATAGTAAGATTACATAGAGTACCGTCGACAATAATCTCTGTAGAAATCCGCGATTCACGTCACGGTTCTGGGGAGCCTTTCAGAAGGCGTTTGGTTCAAAGCTGTGTTTGACACAGGCCTTTGGTTCAAAGCTATGTTTGAGCACAGCTTATCACCCCCGACTATCAATCTAAAGAACTATCCAAACCTTGGAGGATATGTTAAGGGCATGTGTTTTGGATCAAAGGGGATGTTGGGATAAGTTCCTGCCATTGATTGAGTTTGCATATAACAACAGTTATCATGCAAGTATCGGTATGGCACCATACGAGGCCCCCTATGGACGGAAATGTTAATCTCCCTTATGTCGGTATGAACCCAGAGGCAGAGTTTACTCTAACTCATATTGTGAGGGAAACAATGGAACAAATCAAGAAGATTAGGGATAAAATTCTTACTGCTCAAAGTCGACAGAAAACTATGCGCATAAGCGGCGAGCCGCTAGATTTTCAAGAAGGGGACCATGTGTTCCTGAATCACCAACCAGGGCATAGGCCGAGTAATGAAAGTAAAGAAATTGAGCCCAGATTTCTAGCCCATTTGAAATCCTTAGCAAAGTAGGATCTGTAGCTTACCGTATAGCCCTTCCCAGAGTCTGTCCAACCTTCATGATGTTTTTCATGTATTCCAGTTAAGAAAATAAATCTTACCCAAGTCATGTACTAGAGCCAGAACATGTGCAATTAAGAGATGACCTAAAGTTTAACTTATCACCCACGAGAATCGTTGACCAGGAGTTAAGCAATTAAGAAAGAAGGTTGTACCCCTAGTCAAAGTAGCATGGGACGAGGTTAAACGAAGAATTTACATGGAGTTGGAATCAGCAAGCACAATACCCGAGCTATTCTCAGTAACGAATTTCGAGGGCGAAATTCTTTTTAAGGAGAGGAGTAATGTAACACCTCAATTTTTATTAATTTTTCCTGTCGTTTACCCGAAATTACCCTAGGTAATTTTTCATATAATTCGAACGAACAATCCTCAATAAATGAATATAACATTAGAAGAAAGGTTAGGAGCAATTCATGCGAAAGTTGCAAACCCCGAATTTCTGTACGTGTAAAATGACCAAAATGCCCTGAGGTTATTTTACTCAGAAAATGAGGATCGTGGGCCCCACCCATCCTCAAGGGGATGTTTTGATGATAATAAGGGATTGTTTGTGTTATGTGTGTTAATAGAGGAAGAGAATCCTAATTTTGAGCTCCGACGTGAAATGACCAAAACGCCCATGCGCGTTTTAACTCCAATTTGCATGCCACTGAGCCCGAACCTCACTAAAATGTTTTAAAAGGTGTTTTTAAGCTATGTTTGGTCAATGGTTAAGCTGGGTGGCCTGGACAATTTTTAAGTAAAATTACCATTTTGTCCCTATCCTTGAGTTTTGCGAATTTTGAGATTTTTGATTTATATAGCGAAACCTAAGCAATATTAGGCTCAAATTAAAGCTTATTAAATTCTAATTACTAATCTAGAGTCAAAATTATTTATTTAAATTGATTAAAATCTGAAATTGCTTAAAAACACCCAAATTGCTTACAAATTCACTTAAGCCCTTAACCGTAAATTCTCTAATTTGCAAAGATACCTTACCTACACCTAAATAATACATGGAACACACAAAATCCTCTTCCATGAGGCTGTAATGGCCGAATTATTTGAGCAATAATGCATAAGAATTATTACTCAAATGATGCACTAAACAAAGTGCCAAAATGTCACATGAAACATAATTCCTTAATTTCATAAAACTTTGTCTAAAATCCATGTTTTCCTCCCTTTGTCATCTGAAAATCCGCCAGCTTTGCTCCTTCATTTGGCCATTTATGAGCTTCAAAATCTCTATAAATAGGCATGCTTAAGGTAGTGTTAGATGCCTTGTTTCATAACTTACACAATTCTAGTTTTTAGGAGCACCAAAAGCTTTCTTTCTTCCTCCTCCTTGGCCGAATTCTCTCTTCAATTTTTCAAAGAGATTTTCTTTCATTTCACTCAAGGAAACCAAGTCCTCTTCCTTCCCTTCAAATAAAATTAGGTAGGGTGTTGTTTCTAAGTTCATTTTATGCTGTGACAAGTTATGTTTCTAGCTCAAAATGATGATTTCATGGATTTCTTTCTAGCTTTCCATTTCGGTTTTGTATTCCTCTTTTCTTCTAAAAACATTTCGGCCTTATGGTCTAGATTATGATGAGACCATGGTTTGATGATGAGGTTCTTGAGTGTTGGTTGCAAAGCCTTCACATGTTAGACCTCTAAAACTTGAAGGTTTCACTAGTTTCTAAAGCTTTAAAATTTTAGTTTTTCTTTCCTTATTTTTCCTTTAAGCATTCGGCCAAATGGCCTAAGAAGGAATAAAATGATGGCTTGATGATGAGGACCTTGAGTGTTGGTTGTAAATCCATCACAAGTTAGGCCTCTAAAGCTTGAAAATTCCACTTAATGCAAAACTTTAAAGAATGATATTTTTATGATGTAAAAATAAAGATCTTGAGTTTAGAACTTGAAAGATGTATTTTTCACTTTGTCTTGCTAAGATATATTGGGTTGAATTTATATTTCTCTAAAGTCTTGGAGAAGCTCTAGTAAGGAAATAAAATGAACTTGCATCCATGTTTAAGTTTATGCCTTGCATAATTATATTTACTTTCTATGTCATAATTAAATTCTCAAGAATGAATAAATGAACTTGCATTCTCATGTTTAAATTTCCAAGCTTGCATTTCATGTTTATGTTTCAAGTTGTCACTTAATCTTCAAAGATAATAAAGAGGATGCATCTCATATTTATTTTATGCTCTCACTTTATTTTATAATGGCTTAAAGAATCAATGCATGACATGTTTATTTTATGTCATCACTTAAAGATCCTAGAGCTCAAAGACTTGCCCAAGTATCACAAACAAAGTTGGAACCATGGTAATAAGAACTCTAAAGCTCACTTTCAATTTCCTTAAGATTATTGGAGTCAAAGAATTCATTCTTTAAGAAGTGTTGAGTTTGGAGATTAATAAGAATTCTCTTTTTTTAGGTCCAATGCGACTCCTGCGCTTTTCCTTTAAGATTCTCTCTTCCACTTTCCGTGCGGACTACGCCGCTCCAGTTTCTTGCATATCATGTTTATAATTCCAAGTTATCACCTTATAAAGACAAGATTAAAATGAGGTTGCATAGCATGTTTATGATTCTAGTTATCACCTAAATCTCTAAAGCTCAAGACTTGCTCCTTTTATCTTAAGTGAAAATTTCAATCGTAAAGATTCTTTCAATGTATAAATCGGCCTCATGATGAAGGTAGGCCTAAAGTGATTTTAAATAAGCTACTGATTTAGTTCTAAAATTTCTTTCAAGAGCAACAAAAAGAATTAGTTTTTAAAAGAGTTTTAAGGCCTTGCAAAGATTTTACGGGATACTAGTATCTTACTTGTACTTAAAAATGTGATTTTAAGCAATTATGTGAGGTTCATGATTTAGCCACTAATCTGAGTTTAGTACTACTGTATGATGATGGTTTAATATGTTGAAGTTGTGATGATTATGGTTTATTGCTAAATGAATGATTCTATGCATGTTGGAGATAAAACTAGCTTCCTAGAAAACCGTAAAAACAACTAAAATTTTAGAGAATAAAATTTATGCGTTCTGTCAGAGCCTTTAGTGACCTTAAGAACCAAATTTTATCATGTTTAGATAAGGGAGAATGATTCATAATTGGTTTAGTAATTAATTTTAGCATCATAGGGAAAGCAATAATGAGAAAGGGTTAAAAATGCAACTTCTAGCACATTAAAACTTTAAGAATAACTTACTATCTATGCTGCCCCATATAGTCTAATAACATTCTTAGGACTTATAATTGATGGTAATAAGTCCCTTAGATGCATAATTAATTAGTTCCATAATTAAGGTTGCCCGATTCTAGAGTTTCGGTTGTTTAAGACGGCTTTTCGATAAGGATTTATGATGATGCCTCTTTGATGTTTTAAATGATAAGTCTATGTAGTGATTTGATGCTTATTAAGTATTTGACGTCATTGAATGATTTCTGGCTTGCATGTTATAGTTGCTGTTGCAAACAATGAGAATGCTTATGCATAAAATAATGAAATATTCTTTGTTATTTAAAAATTTACCCTTGTTGGAAGAAAGTATATTATTGTAAAAGTGTAATTTGGAAAGGTTGTGGCTAGGAAAGACTTGGTATTTAAGCGTGTCCATTTGTGACCCACCTCTCTTTCCTAGGAATCTCCAGATGCATGATTGCAGTTGGTATATATATATTCCAGAATAAGACTATAAACGAGAAAATGTTATGAATGATTATGAATTGAGAATTGTATTATGATATAACATGTAAAGACTTAATGGTGACTTAAACTTATGAGGAAATGATCCTTTGGACCCATCAGACTATAGGTGGTGAAAAGGTGATTCTTGCCCCCTAAACCGTTCTCTGAAAAGGATAGAGTCGGGATTTTAACTTATCAAAAGGGATAAGTATATGCTAGTGACGACTAGTAAGGTATGAGCTCATAACCTAGATTACTCCCAAAAGGGTGGAGTATAGGGCCCCCAAGGAAAATAATGATGATGATAAGATTTTAAGTCACCTAAAGCACTAAAGAAATGAAATATGATGTTCTTCTATGCATGTTATTATGATATGATGATGAGGAATGTGATGCGTTGATAAAAGGAAAAGCTCATTATAAATATGACATGCTAAGTTTATGATGCATTATAAGACGCATGATTTAAAAATTAATGAACCTCGGAAATACTTTTCTGAACTTAATAATGAATCTTAGCATGCTCACTATTTTATAATAACCCGAGGTTCCTGAAGACTTTGATGATGACACTATAGAAGGAGATACTCCTAGAATTCTTTAGCAAGATTCTCACTCCCTTTCTTTATTTCCGTCATTGTCTTCAATACCGATGGCGACATTCGTCCTATATGTTGATACCCCTACATGGGAATTTCACTACGACCTGGAGCATCATTCATATCACTTGGAAGGGAGGTGCACGGTTTGTGTTTTTGTTTTCGTAGGACGTCCATTTGCACCCCGTTCCTAGTTATCGTTTTCCCCTCCTTCTTCGTATGGTGACGAAATGGTTTTTGAGCACGCTCGTCCACATGATGAAAGGATGCTACGTTCTTACTCCGCCTTATCTCTGTCCATGGTATTCCATTATGTCCCTCAAACGAGGTATTCTGAGACGGATCCATTAGAGGATACCCCTACTCATGTATATTCGGAGAGCTCCGCTCCTACTCCTCGCGTGTGAGAGAGGATAGTGAGGAAACTGTGGTGCAGCCAAGATTGGCACGAAGACCATCTATGCGTCCTTAGCCCAATATATCTTGTGTCCCTTTCTAAAGGAATTCATCAGTAATAGATATATTCCACCATTTCAGGGAGTGGCCATAGAAAGTTCTTAATAGATTTGAGTGTGATCATATACCCTAGTTTTAGGATAACTCTCCTCGGCTTTTAAGGTTATTTACTTTAAGTGCATATGTTGTCTTATGTATTCTAGTTTGATGTATTTGTTTAAGACGGGAATGTATGAGTGAGGTTATTATGTATATGTATTATGGTGTGCTTATGGGTGCTATATGATGGAGCCAATATATTATGATATGATGTTTGTAAATTCCTATGTGTCTTTTAAAATTTTGCTAAATCATTCACGTTAAGCGCGGTTCACGTTTTCAATTATGTTTTAAAAAAAATGGCTCGTAATTTCACTAAGTATTTTCAAAGCATGATTAAGGACTGAAGCAAAGAGTAAAGTCTAGTAATTAATTAGAGGTTTTGGTTCTCATGGAGCCTAAGGATTGGACTGGCTATGCTTCTGAAGCATAATACGTTAGAAATGTCATGTGTAGATGTTTATCATTAGGATGAGCTTGAGGATTAGAAATACATGACTACTGTATGTTGCATGTGCCATGGTAACTTGCTCACTTTGCATGGAATATTGAGCCTGATCACCTCAGTGTTGCTTTTTGTGTATAGGGACCAATGGCACGTCGACAACAGACTAGGAATGCGGACAGAATAACCAAGATAACGAGACCGCGAAGCACTCCGTGATGTGGCAAGGACAATGAGGATGATGATGGAACGAATGGATCAGGATCGCCAAGCTAATGCGAATCAAGGCCATGGATCCCCGAACACGCTCGTTTTGGGAGTTTTGCAGGGCAAACCCTAGTTTTCAAGGGGACCCTCAATCCAAATGTTGCAGGATGAATGGATTCAGAATATTGAGAAGGTCTTTGCTGTAGTCCCATGCTCAGAGAGTAGAAGGTCACCTTTGCTACCCATATGCTTGAAGGTGATCCGGCTTTTGGTGGACAGGTGCTCAAAGGCTTCTGGAGGCGACACGGACATTGATTGGGAGCTATTTAAGGTATATTTTTATGAGAAGTATTTCCCGAGTCGGTCAAAAATACCAAGGACATTGAGTTTATGCAACTTGTCCAAGGAAATATGAATGTGGCCTAGTACATCCAGATTGAAGAACTTATTAAGTTCTCAAGGATGTATTAGGGTAACCCAACGAGTATTGGAAATGCATTAAATACGAGTCAGGGTTAAAGGTGAAGCTTAATGTGGTAGTTGTGCATTTGGAGATTAGGGATTTCTCTACCTTAGTTAACAAATGCCGCATCATTAAAGAAGGGCGGGAGAAGCTGAGCACCTCAAAGTCCGAATAATATCACTAGGAAGCTGACACCTCAAGGTCAGGTCAAGAGGTAAATCGACCCTCATTCTCACCTAAATCAAGACCACAAGGGCCACAAAGGAACTTTCAACAAGGAAGGCTAAACAACAACAACCGCTATAATAACCCCAACAACAATCGCAATAACAATAACAACAACAAGGGGAAAGCACCACAAAGAGGTCCAGCAGCTCCACCCCACCACCCACGGAATGTCCAAGTGCGGCAAGAATCATGGAAGCATGCCATGTCGAGCGGAACAAATGTTTGCTACCGGTGTGGAAAGCCAGGCCACTACTCTCGAGAATGCACAGAAAGGAACCCGTCAACCCTCAATCCCAAGCCAGCACCAAGGAAGGGTCTTTACCGTTAATCCTGAAGAACGATGAAGTCACGGAATCTCGTGGAAGGTAAGTGTAATATGCATGGTAAAAACTTAATTGTACTATATGATTCTGGCGTTTCTCATTCTTTTATCTCCCACTCATGTGTTAAAAGCCTTAACTTACATGTGATTGAACTTCCTTTTGACCTTGTTGTTTCTACCCCGCTGGAAAACCCGTTAGGACTTGTAAATGTTGTTTAGATTACAATTTTGTTATATGGAATAGATCATTTGTTTTAGATCTTATTTGTTTACCCATGCGAGGTTTAGATGTGATTCTTGGCATGGATTGGCTTGAGGCCAACCCTGTCCTTTAACCCTATGAGAAAACCATCACCTTTCTTCCTATTCCCATTGAATCTAAGAAACCTATAAGTCCTACATAACCTGGAAATGGATGTGGTAAGGGTGAAAGTAAAGGCTATATTTTCCTAGCCGCTAGTGATGTAGACCTTGAGCAAAGTATCGATGAGATACCAATAATAAGGAATTATCCTGAAGTATTTCCAGATGAGATACCAAAGTTTCCCCCCAAGAGAGAGATAGTTTTCTATAGAATTGCTTCCGGTGTAGGTCCCATATCCAAAGCCCCATACAGGATGTCCCCATTAGAATTGACCGAGTTGAAAGCTCAATTGGAGGATTTATTGGAGAAAAAGTTTGTTAGGCCTAGTGCATCACCTTGGGGAGCCCCTGTGTTGTTTGTGAAGAAAAAGGATGGGAGTATGAGGATGTGTGTTGACTATAGGCAATTGAATAAAGTGATAGTGAAGAACAAATACCCTTTGCCTAGGATAAATAACTTGATGGACCAGCTTAAAGGTGCAACAGTGTTTTCCAAGATTGATTTGAGGTCAGGTTACCTCCAGATTAGAGTGAGAGATGAAGATATACCGAAAACGGCCTTTCGCACTCGATACGGCCATTTTGAGTTTGCAGTAATGTCCTTTGGATTAACCAATTCTCCACCAATTTTTATGGATTACATGAATAGGATCTTTAGACCCTATTTAGATTAGTTCGTGGTTGTCTTTATAGATGAAATTCTCATCTACTCTAAGACCCACGAGGAGCATGAACGCCACCTAACCATAGTACTAGAGATCTTGAAGGAAAAGAAACTATATGCCAAGCTTTCTAAGTGTGAATTCTGGTTGGATGAGGTGAAATTTTTAGGGCATGTAGTATCTAAGAAAGGAATTGCTGTAGATCCTAGTAAGGTGGAAACGGTCGTGAACTAGGAAAGACCAACCACGGTAATGAAGTAAGGAGCTTTTTGGGTTTAGCCGGTTATTACCGTCGGTTTATCAAGGGATTTTCCCATATTTCCCTACCCCTGACCAAGCTGACTAGGAAGAACACCCTTTTTCATGGACCCCAAGAGTGTGAAAAGAGCTTTCAAGAGCTAAAACACAAGCTAACCTCAACCTCTTTGGTATTACAACCCAATGTGCCTTTCGAAGTATACTGTGATGCTTCGAGGAAGGGTTTGGGTTATGTACTGATGCAAGATAGGCAAGTGGTGGCCTATGCGTCGAGGCAACTCAAGCCACATGAGGCAAACTACCCTACCCATGACCTTGAGTTAGCCGTTGTGTTTGCTCTAAAGATTTGGAGACACCATTTATATGGAATTAAGTTTGAGGTGTTCTCCAATCATAAGAGTTTGAAATATCTCTTTGATCAGAAAGAACTAAACATGAGGCAAAGAAGGTGGATGGAGTTCTTGAAAGATTATGATTTTGGGTTGAACTACCATCCGGCAAAGCTAACGTTGTAGCGATGCCCTAGTAGGAAATCCTTACAAGTATCCCATTTGATGGTGAAGGAGGTTGAGTTAATTGAGCAGTTTAGAGACCTAAACTTAGGGATGACCTTGACCACTAAGGGCATAAGAGCTTGCCATCTTAGTGTGACGAGTGAATTCAAGGAAAGAATTGCTTAAGCCCAAAGGGAAGATACGGAATTTCAAGAAACCTTAGAGGCAATAAGAGCTGATAAGTTGAAAGGTTTTATTAAAGGGAATAATAGTTTGTGGAGATTTGAAGGTCATATATGTGTACCTGCTAGTGGTGACCTCCGAAAGGATATTTTGGAGGAAGCTCATAAGAGTCATTTTACCTTCATCCTGGTGCCACCAAGATGTATCAAGATTTGAAGATGTTCTGGTGGCCAGGATTGAAAAAGGATGTGTGCACATGGGTGAATAAGTGCTTGGTATGTCAAAAGGTAAAGATTGAGCACCAAAGACCCTTGGAATGTTGCAACCCTACCAATCCC
The DNA here is from genome assembly GCA_030441495.1 of Dalbergia oliveri. NCBI lineage: Eukaryota > Viridiplantae > Streptophyta > Magnoliopsida > Fabales > Fabaceae > Dalbergia > Dalbergia oliveri. Next base: position 24,701,626 of record JAMLFY010000012.1, on the reverse strand, counting down.
CGAGTGGAAGTGGAATAGTATCTCCATGGATTTTGTAACTGGACTAGAGGACCCAGCGAATCATGAGGGCATTTGGGTAATAGTGGATCGGTTGACTGAGTCAGCCCACTTTTTACCTATTAAGGTAACTTATTCCTTGGATAGGTTAGCACTTATATATACAGGATATAGTAAGATTACATGGAGTCCGTCGACAATAATCTCGGATCGAGATCCGCGATTTGTCGTCACGTTGGGAGCCTTTCAGAAGGCGTTTGGTTCAAAGCTATGTTTGAGCCGGCTATCACCCCAACGGACGGTCAATCTGAAAGAACTATCCAAACCTTGGAGGATATGTTAAGGGCATGTGTTTTGGATCAAAGGGGAGTTGGGATAAGTTCCTGCCATTGATTGAGTTTGCATATAACAACAGTTATCATGCAAGTATCGGTATGGCACCATACGAGGCCCTCTATGGACGGAAATGTTAATCTTCCTTATGTTGGTATGAACCCAGAGGCGAGTTTACTCAACTGATATTGTGAGGGAAACAATGGAACAAATCAAGAAGATTAGGGATAAAATTCTTCCTGCTCAAAGTCGACAGAGAAACTATGCGGATAAGCGGCGAAAGCGCTAGATTTTCAAGAAGGGACCATGTGTTCCTAAGAATCACCCCACCGCAGGCATAGGCCGAGAATGAAAGTAAAGAAATTGAGCCCAGATTTCTTGGCCCATTTGAAATCCTTAGCAAAGTAGGATCTGAGCTTACCGTATAGCCCTTCCCAGAGTCTGCCCAACCTTCATGATGTTTTTCATGTATCCAGTTAAGAATATCAATGACCCAAGTCATGTACTAGAGCCAGAACATGTGCAATTAAGAGATGACCTAACGTTTAACTTATCTCCCACGAATCGTTGACCGAGGAGTTAAGCAATTAAGAAACAAGGTCTACCCCTAGTCAAAGTAGCATGGGGACGAGGTGAAACCGAAGAATTTACATGGGAGCTGGAATCAGATATGTAAGCACAATAACCCGAGCTATTCTCAGGTAATGAATTTTGAGGGCGAAATTCTTTTTAAGGAGGGGAATAATGTAACACCCCAATTTTTACTGTAATTTTTACTGTCATTTAGAAATTACCAATGGCCCTAGGTAATTTTTCATAAATTTGAACTGAACAATTCTCAATAAAGGAATATAACATTAGAAGAAAGGTTAGGAGCAATTCGTGCGAAAGTTGCAAACCCCGAATTTCTGTACGTGTAAAATGACCAAAATGCCCCTGAGGTTATTTTACTCAAAATGAGGATCGTGGGCCCCACTCATCCTCAAGGGGATGTTTTGATGATAATAAGGGATTGTTTGTGTTATGTGTGTTAATAGAGGAAAAGAATCCTAATTTTGAGCTTCGACGCGAAATGACCAAAACGCCCATGCGGCTGTTTTAACTCCAATTTGCGTACCAACTTAGCTCGAACCTCACTAAAATGTTTTAAAAGGTGTTTTTAAGCTATGTTTGGTCAATGGTTAAGCTTGGGTGGCCTGGGACAATTTTTAAGTAAAATTACCATTTTATCCCTATCCTTGCGTTTTGCGAATTTCGAGATTTTTGATTCGTATAGCGAAACCTAAGCAATATTAGGCTCAAATTAAAGCTTATTAAATTCTAATTACTAATCTAGAGTCCAAATTATTTATTTAAATTGATTAAAATATAAAATTGCTTAAAAACACCCAAATTGCTTACAAATTCACTTAAGCCCTTAATTAAATTCTCTAATTTGCAAAGATACCTACCTACACCTAAATAATACATGGAACACACAAAATCCTCTTCCATGTAGCTGTAATGGCCGAATTATTTGAGCAATAATGCATCAGAATTATTACTCAAATGATGCACTAAAACAAAGTGCCAAAATGTCACATGAAACATAATTCCTTAATTTCATGAACTTTGTCTAAAATCCATGTTTTCCTCCCTTTGACATCTGAAAAATCCGCAGCTTTGCTCCTTCATTTGGCCATTTATGAGCTTCAAAATCTCTATTAATAGGCATACTTGAGGTAGTGTTAGATGCCTTGTTTCATAACTTACACAATTCTAGTTTTTAGGAGCACCAAAAGCTTTCTTTCTTCCTCCTCCTTGGCCGAATTCTCTCTTCAATTTTTCAAAGAGATTTTCTTTCATTTCACTCAAGGAAACCAAGTCCTCTTCCTTCCCTTCAAATAAAATTAGGTAAGGTGTTGTTTCTAAGTTCATTTTATGCTGTGACAAGTTATGTTTCTAGCTCAAAATGATGATTTCATGGATTTCTTCTAGGTTTCCATTTCGGTTTTGTATTCCTCTTTTTTTCTAAAAACATTTCAGCCTTATGGTCTAGATTATGATGAGACCATGGTTTGATGATGAGGTTCTTGAGTGTTGGTTGCAAAGCCTTCACATGTTAAACCTCTAAAACTTGAAGGTTTCACTAGTTTCTAAAGCTTTAAAATTTTAGTTTTTCTTTCCTTATTTTTCCTTTAAGCATTCGACCAAATGGCCTAAGAAGGAATAAAATGATGGCTTGATGATGAGGACCTTGAGTGTTGGTTGTAAATCCATCACAAGTTAGGCCTCTAAAGCTTGAAAATTCCACTTAATGCAAAACTTTAAAGAATGATATTTTTATGATGTAAAATTAAGGATCTTGAGTTTAGAACTTGAAAGATGTATTTTTCACTTTGTCTTGCTAAGATATATTGGGTTGAATTTATATTTCTCTAAAGTCTTGGAGGAGCTCTAGTAAGGAAATAAAATGAACTTGCATCCATGTTTAAGTTTATGCCTTGCATAACTATATTTACTTTCTATGTCATCATTAAATTCTCAAGAATGAATAAATGAACTTGCATTCTCATGTTTAAATTTCCAAGCTTGCATTTCATGTTTATGTTTCAAGTTGTCACTTAATCTTCAAAGATAATAAAGAGGATGCATCTCATATTTATTTTATGCTCTCACTTTATTTTATAATGGCTAAAAGAATCAATGCATGACATGTTTATTTTATGTCATCACTTAAAGATCCTAGAGCTCAAAGACTTGCCCAAGTATCACAAACAAAGTTGGAACCATGGTAATAAGAACTCTAACGCTCACTTTCAATTTCCTTAAGATTATTGGAGTCAAAGAATTCATTCTTTAAGAAGTGTTGAGTTTGGAGATTAATAAGAATTCTCTTTCTCTCTTCACGGTCCATGCAACTCCGGGCTCCGTTTCTTAAGATTCTCTTCTCCCATTGGTCCACTGCGGCGCTCCAGTTTCTTGCATATCATGTTTATAATTCCAAGTTATCACCTTATAAAGACGATTAAAATGAGGTTGCATAGCATGTTTATGATTCTAGTTATCACCTAAATCTCTAAAGCTCAAGACTTGCTCCTTTTATCTCAAGTGAAAATTTTAATCGTAAAGATTCTTTCAATGTATAAATCAGCCTCATGATTAATGTAGGCCTAAAGTGATTTTAAATAAGCTACTGATTTAGTTCTAAAATTTCTTTCAAGAGCAACAAAAAGAATTAGTTTTTAAAAGAGTTTTAAGGCCTTGCAAAGATTTTACGGGATACTAGTATCTTACTTGTACTTAAAAATGTGATTTTAAGCAATTATGTGAGGTTCATGATTCAGCCACTAATCTGAGTTTAGTACTATTGTATGATGATGGTTTAATATGTTGAAGTTGTGATAATTATGGTTTATTGCTAAAGGAATGATTCTATCCATGTTGGAGATAAAACTAGCTTCCTAGAAAACCGTAAAAGCAAGATTTCTAGAACTTTAGATAATGAAATTTATGCGTTCTGTCCAAAGCCTTTAGTGACCTTAAGAACCATATTTTATCATGTTTAGATAAGGGAGAATGATTCATAATTGGTTTAGTAATTAATTTTAGCATCATAGGGAAAAGCGTAATGAGAAAGGGTTAAAACGCAACATCTAGCACACGTAAAACCTTAAGAACAACTTACTATCTATGCTGCCCCATATAGTCTAATAACATTCTTAGGACTTATAATTGATGGTAATAAGCCCCTTAGATGCATAATTAATTAGTTCAATAATTAATGTTGCCCGATTCTAGAGTTTCGGTTGTTTAAGCGGCTTTTCAATAAGGATTTATGATGATGCCTCTTTGATGTTTTAAATGATAAGTCTATGTAGTGATTTGATGCTTATTAAGTATTTGACGTCATTGAATGATTTCCAGGCTTGCATGTTATAGTTCCTGTTACAAACAATGAGAATGCTTATGCATAAAATAATGAAATATTCTTTGTTATTTAAAAATTTACCCTTGTTGCTGGAAGAAAGTATATTATTGTAAAAGTGTAATTTGGAAAGGTTGTGGCTAGGAAAGACTTGGTATTTAAGCGTGTCCATTTGTGACCCACCTCTCTTTCCTAGGAATCTCCAGATGCATGATTCCAGTTGGTATATATATTATTCCAGAATAAGACTATAAACGAGAAAATGTTATGAATGATTATGAATTGAGAATTGTATTATGATATAACATGCAAAGACTTAATGGTGACTTAAACTTATGAGGAAATGATCCTTTGGACCCATAGACTTAGGTGGTGAAAAGGTGATTCTTGCCCCCTAAATCGTTCTCTCAAAAGGATAGAGTTGGGATTTTAACTTATCAAAAGGGATAAGTATATGCTAGTGACGACTAGTAAGGTATGAGCTCATAACCTAGATTACTCCCAAAAGGGTGGAGTATAGGGCGGCCCCAAGGAAAATAATGATGATGATAAGATTTTAAGTCACCTAAAGCACTAAAGAAATGAAATATGATGTTCTTCTATGCATGTTATTATGATATGATGATGAGGAATATGATGCGTTGATAAAAGGAAAAGCTCATTATAAATATGACATGCTAAGTTTATAATGCATTATAAGACGCATGATTTAAAAATTAATGAACCTCGTAAAGTACTTTTCTGAACTTAATAATGAATCTTAGCATGCTCACTATTTTATAATAACCCAGAGGTTCCTGAAGACTTGATGATGACACTATAGAAGGAGATACCTCCTGAGAATTCTTTAGCAAGATTCTCACTCCCTTTCTTTATTTCGTCATTGTCTTCAGATATTCGATGACGACATTCGTCCTATATGTTGTACCCCTACATGGGAATTTCACTACAACCCGGAGCATCGTTCATATCACTTTGAAGGGAGGTGCACGGTTTGTGTTTTTGTTTTCGTAGGACGTCCATTTGCACACCCGTTCCTAGTTATCGTTTTTCCCGCCTTCTCCGTTTGGTGACGAAATGGTTTTTGAGCACGCCCGTCCACATGATGAAAGGATTCTATGTTCTTACTCCGCCTCATCTGCTGTCCATGGTATTCCCAATTATGTCCCTTAAACAAGGTATTCTGAGACGATCCATCAGAGGATACCCTACTCATGTATATTCGGAGAGCTCTGCTCCTACTCCCTCGTGTGAGAGGATAGTGAGGAAGTAGTGCAGCCAAGATTGGCATGAAGACCATCTATGCGTCCTGAGCCCAGTACATCCCGTGTGTCCCTTTCTAAAGGAATTCATTAGTAGATAGGATATATTCCACCATTTAAGGGACAGTGTCCATAGAAAGTTCTTAATAGATTTGAGTGTGATCATATACCCTTGTTTTAGGATAGCTCTCCTCGGCTTTTAAGGTTATTTACTTTAAGTGCATATGTTGTCTTATGTATTCTAGTTTGATGTATTTGTTTAAGACGGGAATGTATGAGTGAGGTTATTATGTATATGTATTATGGTGTGCTTATGGGTGCTATATGATGGAGCCAATATATTATGATGTGATGTTTGTAAATTCCTATGTGTCTTTTAAAATTTTGCTAAATCATTCAAGTTAAGCGCGCTCACGTTTTCAATTATTTTTTTTAAAAAAATGGCTCGTAATTTCACTAAGTATTTTCAAAGCATGATTAAGGAACTGAAGCAAAGAGTAAAGTCTAGTAATTAATCAGATACTACCTAGGTGTATTGGGTTAATTATTAGGGTGTTACATTTTGGTATCAGAGTTCGTTCTCATGGAGCCTAAGGATTGGACTGGCTATGCTTCTGAAGCATAATACGTTAGAAATGTCATGTGTAGATGTTTATCATTAGGATGAGCTTGAGGATTAGAAATACATGACTCCTGTATGTTGCACATGCCATGGTAACTTGCTCACTTTGCATGGAATATTGAGCCTGATCACCTCAGTGTTGCTGTTTTGTGTGTATAGGGACCAATGGCATGTCGACAACAGACTAGGAATGCGCAGGAATAACCAAGACAACGCGACCGCCGAAGCACTCCGTGATGTGGCAAGGACAATGAAGATGATGATGGAACGAATGGATCAGGATCGCCAAGCTAATGTGAATCAAGGCCATGGATCCCGAACACGCTCGTGTTGGGGAGTTTGGGCAAACCCGCAGTTTTCAAGGGGACCCTCAATCCAAATGTCGAGAGATGAATGGATTCAGAATATTGAGAAGGTCTTTGCTATAGTCCCATGCTTAGAGGACGGAAGGTCACCTTCGCTACCCATATGCTTGAAGGTGATGCCGGTTTTTGGTGGACAGGTGCCCGAAGGCTTCTGGAGGCGGCGACACGGACATTGATTGGGAGCTATTTAAGGTCTATTTTTATAAGAAGTATTTCCAGAGTCGGTCAAAATACTAAGGACATTGAGTTTATGCAACTTGTCCAAGGAAATATGAATGTGGCCTAGTACATTGCCAGATTTGAAGAACTTATTAAGTTCTCAAGGATGTATCAGGGTAACCCACGAGTATTGGAAATGCATTAAATACGAGTAAGGGTTAAAGGCGAAGCTTAATGTGGTAGTTGCGCATTTGGAGATTAGGGATTTCTCTACCCTAGTTAACAAATGCCGCATCATTAAAGAAGGGCGGAGAAGCTGAGCACCTCAAAGTCAAATAATATCACTAGGAAGCTGACATCTCAAGGTCAACGGTTCAAGAGGTAGAATCGACCCCCATTATCACCTAAATCAAGACCACAAGGGCCACAAAGGAACTTTCAACAAGGAAGGCTAAACAACAACAACTGCTGTAATAACCCCAACAACAATCGCAACACGAATAACAACAACAAGGGGAAAGCACTACAAAGAGGTCCGCAGCACCTCCACGACCCCCACCATCCACGGAATGTCCCAAGTGCGGTAAGAATCATGGAAGTATGTCATGTCGAGCCAGAACAAATGTTTGCTACGTGTGAAAGGGCTACTGTCTTGAGAATGCAAGAAAGGAACCCGTCAACCCTCAATCCCAAGCCACAGCACCAAGGAAGGGTCTTTACGTTAATCCTGAAGAAACAATGAAGTCACAGAATCTCGTGGAAGGTAAGTGTAATATGCATGGTAAAAACTTAATTGTACTATATGATTCTGGCGCTTCTCATTCTTTTATCTCCCACTCATGTGTTAAAAGCCTTAACTTACATGTGACTGAACTTCCTTTTGACCTTGTTGTTTCTACCCCCTGGAAAACCCGTTAGGACTTGTCAATGTTGTTTAGATTGCAATTTTGTTATAGGGAATAGATCATTTGTTTTAGATCTTATTTGTTTACCCATGCGAGGTCTAGATGTGATTCTTGGCATGGATTGGCTCTAGGCCAACCGTATCCTGTGAAACCTATGAAAAACCATCACCTTTCTTCCTATTCCCATTGAACCTAAGAAACCTATAAGTCTACATAACTTTTATGGAAATGGACTATGGTAAGGGTGAAAGTAAAGGCTATATTTTCTTAGCCGCTAGTGATGTAGACCTTGAGCAAAGTATCGATGAGATACCAATAGTAAGGAATTATCCTGAAGTATTTCCAGATGAGATACCAAAGTTTCCCCCAAGAGAGAGATAGAGTTTTCTATAGAATTGCTTCAGATGCAGGTCCCATATCCAAAGCCCCATCAGGATGTCCCCATTAGAATTGACGAGTTGAAAGCTCAATTGGAGGATTTATTGGAGAAAAAGTTTGTTAGGCTTAGTGCATCATCTTGGGGAGCCCCTGTGTTGTTTGTGAAGAAAAAGGATGGGAGTATGAGGATGTGTGTTGACTATAGGCAATTGAATAAAGTGACAAGTGAAAAACAAATACCCTTTGCCTAGGATAGATGACTTGATGGACCAGCTTAAAGGTGCAACGTGTTTTCCAAGATTGATTTGAGGTGAGGTTACCACCAGATTAGAGTGAGAGATGAAGATATACCGAAAACGGCCTTTCGCACTCGATATGGCCATTTTGAGTTTGCAGTAATGTCCTTTGGATTAACCAATGCTCCAGCAATTTTTATGGATTACATGAATAGGATCTTTAGACCCCACTTAGATCAGTTCGTGGTTGTCTTTATAGATGACATTCTCATCTACTCTAAGACCCACGAGGAGCATGAACGTCACCTAACCATAGTACAAGAGATCTTGAAGGAAAAGAAACTATATGTCAAGCTTTCTAAGTGTGAATTCTGGTTGGATAAGGTGAAATTTTTAGGGCATATAGTATCTAAGAAAGGAATTGCTGTAGATCCTAGTAAGGTGGAAACGGTCGTGAACTAGGAAAGACCAACCACGATAACTGAAGTAAGGAGCTTTTGGGTTTAGCCGGTTATTACCGTCGGTTTATCAAGGGATTTTCCCATATTTCCCTACCCCTGACCAAGCTGACTAGGAAGAACACCCTTTTCATGGACCCCATAATGTGAAAAGAGCTTTGAAGAGTTAAAACACAAGCTAACCTCAACCCCTATTTTGGTATTACCCGACTCCAATGTGCCTTTCGAAGTATCCTGTGATGCTTCGAGGAAGGGTTTGGGTTATGTACTGATGCAAGATAGGCAAGTGGTGGCCTATACATTGAGGCAACTCAAGCCACATGAGGCAAACTACCCTACCCATGACCTTGAGTTAGCCGGGTCGTGTTTGCTCAAAGATTTGGAGACACCATTTATATGGAATTAAGTTTGAGGTGTTCTCCGATCATAAGAGTTTGAAATATCTCCTTGATCAGAAATAACTAAACATGAGGCAAAGAAGGTGGATGGAGTTCTTGAAAGATTATGATTTTGGGTTGAACTACCATCAGGCAAAGCTAACGTTGTAGCCGATGCCCTAGTAGGAAATCCTTACAAGTATCCTATTTGATGGTGAAGGAGATTGAGTTAATTGAGCAGTTTAGAGACCTAAACTTAGGGATGACCTTGACCACTAAGGGCATAAGAGCTTGCCATCTTAGTGTGAGGAGTGAATTCAAGGAAAGAATTGCTCAAGCCCAAAGGGAAGATACGGAATTTCAAAAAACCTTAGAGGCGGTAAGAGCTGATAAGTTGAAAGGTTTTACCCAAGGGAATAATAGTTTGTGGAGATTTGAAGGTCGTATATGTGTACCTGCTAGTGGTGACCTCAAAAGGATATTTTGGAGGAAGCCCATAAGAATCATTTTACCCTTCATCCGGGTGCCACCAAGATGTATCAAGATTTGAAGAAGATGTTCTGGTGGCCAGGATTGAAAAAGAATGTGTGCACATGGGTGAGTAAGTGCTTGGTATGTCAAAAGGTAAAGATTGAGCACCAAAGACCCTCTGGAATGTTGCAACCCCTACCAATCCCCGAGTGGAAGTGGAATAGTATCTCCATGGATTTTGTAACTGGACTACAGAGGACCAAGCGAATCATGACGCCATTTGGGTAATAGTGGATCGGTTGACTAAGTCAGCCCATTTTTACCTATTAAGGTGACTTATTCCTTGGATAGGTTAGCACGTTATATATACATGAGATAGTAAGATTACATGGAGTCCGTCGTCAATAATCTCGGATCGAGATCTGCGATTCATGTCACGGTTCTGGGAGCCTTTCAGAAGGCGTTTGGTTAAAGCTGTGTTTGAGCACGGCTTATCACCCCCAAACGGACGGTCAATCTGAAAGAACTATCCAAACCTTGGAGGATATGTTAAGGGCATGTGTTTTGGATCAAAGGGGAAATTGGGATAAGTTCCTGCCACTGATTGAGTTTGCATATAACAACAGTTATCATGCAAGTATCGGTATGGCACCATACGAGGCCCTCTATGGACGGAAATGTTAATCTCCCTTATGTTGGTATGCAGGAGAGCGAGTTTACTCGACAGATATTGTGAGGGAAACAATGGAACAAATCAAGAAGATTAGGGATTAAATTCTTCCTCTAAAGTCGCAGAAAACTATGCGGATAAGTGGCGAAAGCCGCTAGATTTTCAAGAAGGGGACCATGTGTTCCTAAGAATCACCCCACCAGGTATAGGCCGAGCAATGAAAGTAAAGAAATTGAGCCCAGATTTCTTGGCCCAGTAGAAATCCTTAGTAAAGTAGGTCTGTAGCTTGGTATAGCCCCTCCCAGAGTCTCTCCAACCTTCATGATGTTTTTCATGTATCCAAGTAAGAAAATATCAATTGACCTAAGTCATGTACTAGAGCCAGAACATGTGCAATTAAGAGATGACCTAACGTTTAACTTATCACCCACGAGAATCGTTGACTGAGTGTAACGGAATTTCTGATTGAGTACAAAATGACCAAAATGCCCTGAGGTCATTTTACTAAAATTAAAGGGAAGCGAACAGGAGTCCTCAAATGGGTTAACTCAATGTTCGAAGGGGATTATGTTTGTAAGGTTGGAGTCAGAGGTGAAAATCTCGTTTTGAACTTCGGCTCAAAATGATCGAAATACCCTCCTGTGTTCTACGGGTAAAAGGTGCCGTTTGAGCCAGAACTTTTCAGGAAGTTTGGAATGATGTTTATAAGTGGGTTTTGATGTTTGGTTGGGCCAGGTCCAGGCAGTTTTAGTGTGAAATTACCATTTTGCCCCTAGAACGTGTCCAAGTGCGCCTAATGACGTAATTAGTTGAACCTAAGCAATATTAGGCTCTAATCGAAGATTAATTTATTTTGAGAATTAATCTAGAGTCAAAATGATTTATCAAGGTTGGTTAGAAACTAAAATTGCTTAGTCAAGTTCTAATTACATTCTTTAATTCAAGATGTCTAATCAAAAAGTAATGAATAGTGTTTTTCTTCTCCAATTTCCTTAAATCAAGGAAATTTGTCTACCACCTTTTTGACCAAAAGAATTATTTTAAAATTGTTAATCTAGTTAGAATTTCCCCCAAAAGCCACAAATTTTGAGTTCAAATTTCATCCAAAAAGGCTATGCAAAAGCTAGGATTTGACTACACCTAAGCTAGCACTTTAACTAAGCTTCCAAGACAAGCTTTGGAAGATATTTTCCTTCCCTCCAAGGCCAATGAATTTCGGCCAGCCCTTCCCCCTAAATTAGCCACAACATTTCATTCTTTATAAATAACACACATTGGAAAGCTTGGCCATTTTTTTAGACCATTTGCTAAGATGTGCATTCTTGCAATTTCTCTTGTTTTCTCTCATTTTATCTCCTTCTAAGTTCTTTTTCCTCCTCCCTCAAAGAAAGCTTTCCACCACCACAAACCACCATAAACCACCTTGAACCACCACCCCCTCACCTCAAATCACCTCTCAAACACTCAATCTTTCCATTTCTAAGTTTGTTTCCTCAAGGAAAAATCCTTTCCCTTGGTTTTTCCTCTTGCCCGAACCTATATCCGCAACAAAGAGAAGATTTTGTCTTCTCATTTCCTTCAAAGAATCAAGCTTTCTTTCATCTCTTTCAAGGTTTCTTTTGGTAGGGGTTTTTTTTCAAGTTTTCTTTACTTTCTTTGAGAAAAGTTTCTAGTTTTCTCTTGGTTTCAAACTCTTTTTCTTCCCCTTTGTATTTTCGGCCATGAGGCCATTTTACAAACCAATCTTTAGCTTGATGATGAGGTCTCATGAGATAGTTTGGTGTTTGCCATGAGAGAAACCTCTAAAGCTTGGATCTTGGTCTAGGACCATATACAAACTCGGTTTTTCCTTTTCTTTGCAAGTTCAAAGTTTTGGTTTTTCATTTCCTTTCCTTTATGATTCCGGTTCCTCCTTGGTTTTTCCTAGTTCAAAGTTTTGGCCTTCATTCCTCTAAGGTTTTGGTTTTTCCTTTTTGCCTTGTTCAAGCTTTGGTTTTTATTTCTTTTCTTCAATGGTTTCGGTTTTTCCTTTCCTCTCTTGAACAAAGTTTGCTAAAAATGTTAAGGTAGCCCTTTTATGTTTGTTTGAAAGGTTGTCTCTTGAAAAATTGTTTCCTTGAGCTTGATGATGGTGTTCGAAGAACATAAGACTTCCTTGGTGTCTTGATGCTAAGAACTCTAAAGCTCACTTTATGATACATAATGGGTTGAGGTTTTTATGTTCCTTTAAAGTCTTGTGAGAGCTCTAGTTAAGATTAAAAAGGAGTTGCATTCATGTTTACTTTTATGCTTTGCATAGCATGTTTATTTTCAAGCTATCACTAAGCAATCTAAAGATTAAAACAAGAATGTGCATTATCACGTAATAAATCTCAAAGCCTACCTATTTCAACCTTAAAGTTGATTGTTGATTTGGGGTAAACACCCAAGAGGCCTAGAGCACTAAAATAAAGAATTGAACCTTCCATTCATGTTTACTTTCTTGTCTAGCATGTTTATATTTTATGTCATCACTTAAACTCTAAAGATAACAAATGAGTGCACCTCATATTTATTTTATACTCTCACTTTATTTTCTAAAAGAAGAGTAAAATGAGTTGCATAACATGTTTAAATTTATGTCACCACCTAAATGGTCTAGAGCTCAAAGACTTGCCCAAGTATCCTATGTAAAGTTTCTAAGAAAATGTGATTTTCTTTCTCCTAGGAGCCTTCGGCCTTGTGGTGATGAGGATGGACTTGGTGTGAGTTCATCTAATCACAAGTGTTCATAGCTCATGTTTTGGTAATTTTTCTAAGCTTAGGAGTACCTAAGGAACATTATGAATGAGATTATATGTTTTAAATCTATTTTATGAGAAAATTAATTTAGCTACTGCCCTCATGTATATTTACATGATTTTAATGAGATAAATTGGTTTCTAAAGGAGTTTTGAGGTTCTAAAATTATTCCAAGAGAAAACTAGCAACTTGTATGCTTTTTAATTTATGAAATTGTGTGACTTATGGGCTTTACTTTTCGGTTCTGCCCTCTCATGTTTGGCCACTGTATTAAATCTGTTTTATAGTGTTAAAATGTGTAAAATTATGTTTGAGTGAAGCAAGGAACGTTTTAGAGGAGTTGGATAAGTATAAGTAACAATAAAGGACTTAGAATGAGAATTTTAGAACCCTTTAAATGCACAATTTATGCATTCTGTTCCAGCAAGTTTAAAATTAAGGAGAATGGTTTATAATTAGTGGATATGTGTAAGAACCTCTCATAATTGGTTTAGGAATTAATTATAAAGCCGTAGGCGAAGACGGATCTCAAGAAGGGTAAAAAATGGAGATTTTAGAGCCCGTAAGCATGTGATATTTTCTGCCTCCTTTGGATTTTTAGTAAACATAAAACTTAGTAAGAATTATAGGTAATGATCCCCTAGTTGAGATAAAAATGTAATACGGACATTAGAATATTTGGAACTCAAGGTTAAGACCCGCAAGGGGCAAAGCATAAGATATCGTAAGATAAGGAGATGTGATGTGAGAATGAGATCGAGTGAGCGTTGTCTTTATGTATGTGAATGTTTTAAATACCTTGGGCATGAGAATGTATGGATGGGTGGCATGTTGCTATGATGATATGGTACGCTATGTTTACAATGCATGAGAATATGAGATAATAATATATGATATGTCATACAAGGTTCGATGGTTGCATGCTCATGTTGTATTCATACAAGATATGATAAAGAGGAAATGATCCCATTATGACTTCAGGAGTTAAGGGTTGTAGGGTGATACAGGAAAAGAGAAATGATATGATAAGAGAAAAAGATATGGTTCCCCCTCTTTCCCGTGTAAATCTAGCGACGGCTAGTTAGGATGAGCTCATTCCTAGGCGATAGGGGATTAGGAGTTTTGGTGACCATGTTAAAGTCGAGGAGGCATCTTGGGTGGATTTTGGCGACCATGATGAGGGTGGAAAAAGGAACAAAGTTATAAAAGGAACAAGGTTATGAAAGGAACAAGTTATGAAAGGAACACCAAGAGTAAAGTAAAAGACGTACATGCATACGTTTCATTATTACTTGGGTTATATGTGTTATTTACTCATGTCGATTATATGTGAAGTATTGCCATGCATACATAAGATATATCTTGCATTCATAACATTAAGACCATGCGAAAAGGAACCCACTTCGGATAATAAGACTTGAGAATAAAAATTGAATTTATGCAAGTACACCTTTTTCATAATGAAACCTGAAGTGGCTGGGGACGACGACGATGACACTTGTGTTAGAGTTGGAGCCTCCTGAGGAACTTGTATAAGTCTTCTCACCCCTTTTGTTTTCCTCCAGATGTCATCTCCGACGAGAATGATGCGGATTGATCGTGAGCTACCTGAGGCACGGGCGTAGGACTCACGTCGTCGAGATTGATCAGTGGGCAAGCGGAAGCGTGAAGATTAGCCTAGCTCCTTTAGGTTACGTTTTGCATTAGTTCAAGTCGTTGATGTATTTGGTACCCCTAGGTGTCCTTATAGTTCTAAGGGCATCGATGCTATGTTATGTCTATGATATGATACTATAATATATGCTGTGACTTTCCTATGATTTATTCGTGAATGACATGATGATGTATATTTGATTGCTATGTGTTATGCATGATAATCGTTATGTATGCGTACGCGCTCGCATTTTCAAGCTTTAAGTTCAAAAAGAAAAATTTAGTCGTATTTTTTAGTACTCGTATTTTAAAGAAAGCCATGTCAAGATCTGAAACAAGGAGTAGCAACTAACAATTAACCGAAATGCAACTCGAGTGTATGAGGTTAAGAGTTAGGTGTTACAGGAGGAGTTAAGCAATTAAGAAACGGGCTGGACCCTAGTCAAAGTAGCATGGGACGAGGTGAAGCGGAAGAATTTAGGAAGCTGGAATCAATATATGCAAGCACAATACCCAAGCTATTCTCAGGTAGCGAATTTTGAGGGCGAAATTCTTTTAAGGAGGGGAGTAATGTAACACCCTAATTTTTCCTGTAATTTTTCCTGGTTTAGAAATTACCAAATTACCCTAGGTAATTTTTCATATAATTAAGACCGAACAATCCTCAATAAAGGAATATAACATTAGAAGAAAGGTTAGGAGCAATTCGTGCGAAAGTTGCAAACCCAAATTTCTGTACGTGTAAAATGACCAAAATGCCCTGAGGTTATTTTAATCAGAAAATGAGTCGTGGGCCCCACCCATCCTCAAGGGGATGTTTTGATGATAATAAGGGATTGTTTGTGTTATGTGTGTTAATAGAGGAAAAGAATCCTAATTTTGAACTCCAACGCGTGAATGACCAAAACACCCTATATTGTTTTAACTCAAATTTGCGTCCGATTAGTTCTGAACATCACTAAAATGTTTTAAAAGGTGTTTTTAAGCTATGTTTGGTCAATGGTTAAGCTTGGGTGGCCTCGGGCAATTTTTAAATAAAATTACCATTTTGTCCCTATCCTTGAGCAGTTTTAAAATTTCGAGATTTTGATTCGTATAGCGAAACCTAAGCAATATTAGGCTCAAATTAAAGCTTATTGAATTCTAATTACTAATCTAGAGTCCAAATTATTTATTTAAATTGATTAAAATCTGAAATTGCTTAAAAACACCTAAATTGCTTACAAATTCACTTAAGCTCTTAACCGTAAATTCTCTAATTTGCAAAGATACCTTACCTACACCTAAATAATACATGGAACACACAAAATCCTCTTCCATGAGGCTGTAATGGCCGAATTATTGAGCAATAATGCATCAGAATTATTACTCAAATGATGCACTAAAACAAAGTGCCAAAATGTCACATGAAACATAATTCCTTAATTTCATGCAACTTTGTCTAAAATCCATGTTTTCCTCCCTTTGTCATCTGAAAAATCCACCAGCTTTGCTCCTTCATTTGGCCATTTATGAGCTTCAAAATCTCCATAAATAGGCATGCTTGAGGTAGTGTTAGATGCCTTGTTTCATAACTTACACAATTCTAATTTTTAGGAGCACCAAAAGCTTTCTTTCTTCCTCCTCCTTGGCCGAATTCTCTCTTCAATTTTTCAAAGAAATTTTCTTTCATTTCACTCAAGGAAACCAAGTCCTCTTCCTTCCCTTCAAATAAAATTAGGTAGGGTGTTGTTTCTAAGTTCATTTTATGCTTTGACAAGTTATGTTTCTAGCTCAAAATGATGATTTCATGGATTTCTTTCTAGCTTTCCATTTCGATTTTGTATTCCTCTTTTCTTCTAAAAACATTTCGGCCTTATGGCCTAGATTATGATGAGACCATGGTTTGATGATAAGGTTCTTGAGTGTTGGTTGCAAAGCCTTCACATGTTAGACCTCTAAAACTTGAAGGTTTCACTAGTTTCTAAAGCTTTAAAATTTTAGTTTTTCTTTCCTTATTTTTCCTTTAAGCATTCGGCCAAATGGCCTAAGAAGGAATAAAATGATAGCTTGATGATGAGGACCTTGAGTGTTGGTTGTAAATCCATCACAAGTTAGGCCTCTAAAGCCTGAAAATTTCACTTAATGCAAAACTTTAAAGAATGATGTTTTTATGATGTAAAAATAAAGATCTTGAGTTTAGAACTTGAAAGATGTATTTTTCACTTTGTCTTGCTAAGATATATTGGGTTGAATTTATGTTTCTCTAAAATCTTGGAGGAGCTCTAGTAAGGAAATAAAATGAACTTGCATCCATCTTTAAGTTTATGCCTTGCATAACTATATTTACTTTCTATGTCATCACTAAATTCTCAAGAATGAATAAATGAACTTGCATTCTCATGTTTAAATTTCCAAGCTTGCATTTCATGTTTATGTTTCAAGTTGTCACTTAATCTTCAAAGATAATAAAGAGGATGCATCTCATATTTATTTTATGCTCTCACTTTATTTTATAATGGCTAAAAGAATCAATGCATGGCATGTTTATTTTATGTCATCACTTAAAGATCCTAGAGCTCAAAGACTTGCCCAAGTATCACAAACAAAGTTGGAACCATGGTAATAAGAACTCTAAAGCTCACTTTCAATTTCCTTAAGATTATTGGAGTCAAAGAATTCATTCTTTAAGAAGTCTTGAGTTTGGAGCTTAATAAATTCTCTTCTCTCTTCAGGTCCAATGCGGACAATCACGCTCCGTTTCTTAAGATTCTCTTCCCCTCCACTGGTCAGTGCGGACTACGCGCTAAGTTTCTTGCATATCATGTTTATAATTCCAAGTTACCACCTTATAAAGACAAGATTAAAATGAGGTTGCATAGCATGTTTATGAATCTAGTTATCACCTAAATCTCTAAAGCTCAAGACTTTCTCCTTTTATCTTAAGTGAAAATTTTAATCGTAAAGATTCTTTCAATGTATAAATTGGCCTCATGATTAATGTAGGCCTAAAGTGATTTTAAATAAGCTACTAATTTAGTTCTAAAATTTCTTTCAAGAGCAACAAGAAGAATTAGTTTTTAAAAGAGTTTTAAGGCCTTGCAAAGATTTTACGGGATACTAGTATCTTACTTGTACTTAAAAATGTGATTTTAAGCAATTATGTGAGGTTCATGATTCAGCCACTAATCTGAGTTTAGTACTACTGTATGATGATGGTTTAATATGTTGAAGTTGTGATAATTATGGTTTATTGCTAAAGGAATGATTCTATGCATGTTGGAGATAAAACTAGCTTCCTAGAAAACCATAAAAGCAAGATTTCTAGAACTTTAGATAATGAAATTTATGCGTTCTGTCAGAGCCTTTAGTGACCTTAAGAACTATATTTTATCATGTTTAGATAAGGGAGAATGATTCATAATTGGTTTAGTAATTAATTTTAGCATCATAGAGAAAGGATAATGAGAAAGGGTTAAAAATGCAACTTCTAGCACACGTAAAACCTTAAGAACAACTTACTATCTA
This sequence comes from Dalbergia oliveri, assembly GCA_030441495.1. NCBI lineage: Eukaryota > Viridiplantae > Streptophyta > Magnoliopsida > Fabales > Fabaceae > Dalbergia > Dalbergia oliveri. Next base: position 24,683,545 of record JAMLFY010000012.1, on the reverse strand, counting down.
TGCTACCCCATATAGTCTAATAAAGTTCTTAGGACTTATAATTGATGGTAATAAGTCCCTTAGATGCATAATTAATTAGTTCAATAATTAAGGTTGCCGATTCTAGAGTTTCGGTTGTTTAAGACGGCTTTCGATAAGGATTTATGATGATGCCTCTTTGATGTTTTAAATGATAAGTCTATGTAGTGATTTGATGCTTATTAAGTATTTGACGTCATTGAATGATTTAGGGCTTGCATGTTAGTTCCTGTTGCAAACAATGAGAATGCTTATGCATAAAATAATGAAATATTCTTTGTTATTTAAAAATTTACCCTTGTTGCTGGAAGAAAGTATATTACTATAAAAGTGTAATTTGGAAAGGTTCTGGCTAGGAAAGACTTGGTATTTAAGCGTGATTTGTGACCCACCTTTCTTCCTGGAATCTCAGATGCATGATTACAATTGGTATATATATTATTTTAGAATAAGACTATAAACGAGAAAATGTTATGAATGATTATGAATTGAGAATTGTATTATGATATAATATGCAAAGACTTAATGGTGACTTAAACTTATGAGGAAATGATCCATTGGACCCATCAGACTATAGGTGGTGAAAAGGTGATTCTTGCATCTAACCAACTTTTACTATCATTTAGAAATTACCGAATTACCCTAGATAATTCTTATATAAATTAAAAACCTAACAATCCTCAATAGAGGAATATAACATTAGAAAAGAAGTTATGAGCGATTCTTGCAAAGTCGCAAGCCCGAATTTCTACGTGTAAAATGACCAAAATGCCCTGAGGTTATTTTCTCAGAAAATGAGGATCATGGGCCAGGCCATCCTCAAGGGGATGTTCTGAGGATAATAGGGGATTGTTTGTGTTATGTGTGTTAATAGAGGAGAAGAATCTCAATTTTGAGTTTCGACGCGAAATGACCAAAACGCCCTCGTTGTTTGAACTCCGATTTGCGTCTAAGCCCGAACCTCACTAAAATGTTTTAAAAGGTGTTTTAAGCTATGATTGGCCATTGGTTAAGTTCGAATGGCCCTAGAAGTTTTCGAAATGACCATTTTGCCCTCTCTTTGTCCAGTTTTGCAATTTTTGAGATTTTCGAGTCATCTAATGAAACCTAAGCAATATTAGGCTCAAATTAAAGCTTATTAAATTATAATTCTTAATCTAGAGTCAAAATTATTTATTTAAATTGATTAGAACCTGAAATTACTTAAAAACACCCAAATTGCTTACTAATTCACCTAAGCCCTTAATTGCAAATTCTCCAATTTGCAAAAATACCTTACCTACACCTAAATAATGCATGGAACACACAAATTTCTCTTCCTTGGGCTATGATGTACGAAATTATATGGCCTAATATGCATCAGAAAAATTTGTCAAACTTGGCACAAAACTCAAGGTATGAAAACAAGGAATCATGTTTCACGATTCCATGTTTTAAGCCACCAAACAAGATGATTTTTCCTTCCTTGTTTTCTCCTCAAATTTAGTCAGATTTTCCTCCTCCTCTTGTCCATACATGAGCTTGAATTCTTCTATAAATAGGCATGCTTAAGGAGTCTTAGATGCTTGCTCAAAATTGTACACATTTCTAGTTTTTCCAAAGCACCAAAAGCTCTCATTTCCTCCTCCTCTTGGCTGAATTCTTTCTTCAAGTTTTCAAGAATATTTTCTTCCATTTCACTCAAAGAAACCAAGTTCTCTTCCTTTCCTTCAAATTAGATTAGGTAGGGAGTTGTGTTTCTAAGTTCATTTATGCTTTTCTAGCTCAAAAATGATGATTTCATGGGCTTTCTTCTAGCTCTCAATTTCGATTTTGTTTTCCCCTTTTCTTTTAAAAACATTTCAGTCTTATGGCCTAGATTATGATGAGACCATGGTTTGATGATGAGGTTCTTGAGTGTTGGTTGCAAAGCCTTCACAAGTTAGACCTCTAAAACTTGAAGGTTTCACTAGTTTTTAAAGCTTTACAATTTCGATTTTTCTTTCCTTATTTTTCTTTAATGATTTCGGCCAAATGGCCTAAGAAGGAATATGATGATAGCTTGATGATGAGGACCTTGAGTGTTGGTTGTAAATCCATCACAAGTTAGGCCTCTAAAGCTTGAAAATTCCACTTGATGCAAAACTTTAAAGAATGATGTTTTTATGATGTAAAAATAAAGATCTTGAGTTTAGAACTTGAAAGATGTATTTTTCACTTTGTCTTGCTAAGATATATTGGGTTGATTATTAGGGTGTTACATTGCCCCCTAAACCGTTCTCTCAAAAGGATAGAGTCGGGATTTTAACTTATCAAAAGGGATAAGTATATGCTAGTGACGACTAGTAAGGTATGAGCTCATAACCTAGATTACTCCCAAAAGGGTGGAGTATAGGGCGGCCCCAAGGAAAACAATGATGAGAATAAGATTTTAAGTCACCTAAAGCATTAAAGAAATGAAATATGATGTTCTTCTATGCATGTTATTATGATATGATAATGAGGAATATGATGCGTTGATAAAAGGAAAAGCTCATTATAAATATGACATGCTAAGTTTATGATGCATTATAAGACGCATGATTTAAAAATTAACGAACCTCGGTAAAGTACTTCTGAACTTAATAATGAATCTTAGCATGCTCACTATTTTATAATAACCCAGAGGTTCCTGGAGACTTGATGATGACACTATAGAAGGAGATACCCTCCTAGAATTCTTTAGAAAGATTCTCACTTTTCTTTATTTCCGTCATTGTCTTCAGATACGATGGCGACATTCGTCCTATATGTTGATACCCCTACATGGGAATTTCACTATGACCCGGAGCATCGTTCATATCACTTTGAAGGGAGGTGCACGGTTTGTGTTTTTGTTTTCGTAGGACGTCCATTTGCACACCCCGTTCCTAGTTATCGTTTTTCCGCCTTCTCGTTTGGTGACGAAATGGTTTTTGAGCACGTCCGTCCACATGATAAAAGGATGCTATGTTCTTACTCCGCCTCATCTCCTCATGGTATTCCGATTATGTCCTTCAAACAAGGTATTCTGAGACGGATCCATCAAGGATACCCCTACTCATGTATATTCAAAGAGCTCTACTCCTACTCCTCGCGTGTGAGAGAGGATAGTGAGGAAACTATGGTGTAGCCAAGATTGGCATGAAGACCATCTATGCATCCTTAGACCAAGTACATCTCGTGTGTCCCTTTCTAAAGGAATTCGTTAGTAGATAGGATATATTCCACCATTTTAAGGGCGAGTGGCCGTAGAAAGTTCTTAATAGATTTGAGCGTGATCATATACCCTAGTTTTAGGATAGCTCTCCTCGACTTTTAAGGTTAGTTACTTTAAGTGCATATGTTGTCTTATGTATTCTAGTTTGATGTATTTGTTTAAGACGGGAATGTATGAGTGAGGTTATTATGTATATGTATTATGGTGTGCTTATAGATGCTATATGATGGAGCCAATATATTATGATGTGATGTTTGTAAATTCCTATGTGTCTTTTAAAATTTTGCTAAATCATTCACGTTAAGCGCGCTCACGTTTTCAATTATGTTTAAAAAAAATGGCTCATAATTTCACTAAGTATTTTCAAAGCATGATTAAGGAACTGAAGCAAAAAGTAAAGTCTAGTAATTAATCAGATCCTGCCTAGGTGTATTGGGTTAATTATTAGGGTGTTACATTGTTCATATGTGTTCTTGAAATGTGAAAAGGTTCTTGAGTAATCTACGAATAAAGTTTGGAATCATAATGTTTTTGTAAACTTGTGCTTTTGATCAAAATTATTGTGCCTAATCTATTTTAATGGTGTTTTTAAATTAAATTTTTATTTGCATATTTGTGTCTCCATATATATATATATATATATATATATATATATATATATATATATATATATTCGACCATGTGACATTTCATATGACTAAATTATAAGTTGCATCTTAATTCTATTAATGCTTTAATGATTATTTTAAAAATGTTTGTGAAAGTAGGATGATAAATATGTATTTCTACAAATATGCTTAGGAGAACATTTGACCAAGGAAAGATCAGTTTTAAGGAGTCCAAGTGACACATCTCTTCCTAGGTACCTACCCAATGAACAAAAATATTAGCATGTATTTTGTCATTATGCAATCACAGATAGAAAGTTAATTATGTGAAATTTCCATTATAATAATGTGATTTTTCTATGCATTGATTTATTTCTCATAGTGTTAATTGTAATTGAATAGTTAAGAATGAATAATATTTAAAAGACACTATGGGGAATATCCTAAAGGCAAGTGTGATGACCTGCCCTATTTACCCTCGCTTACAAGGATGATCCTAAGACAAGTATGGCGACCTTTGTTAGGTTCTGGAATGAGCTCATATCCATATGTTCCAGTGGTAGTAGGTATGTATGTCATAATGCAGGTGGATAGAAAGCCCCTGGTTATGTACAATATTAAAGTTAAAGATGATAAAGGTGCAAAAGTTAAAGATGCTATATGTATAAATAATTATGTTATATGATGATGAGATCAATGTTGTGATGAGATTTGAATTGTGATGATTTTATGTATGCCTATTTATCAAAAATGCTATGTTTAAAAATGATCCACTTCAACTAAAGGATATTTTTAACTTTAAAAATTGAATATTTATGCCATGCTCACTTTTTCATAATAAACTTGAAGTGATTGAAATGTTATCAATGCCACTTTAGTTTCCTAATGAGAAAAACATATTTTCCATGTTTCTCTCACTCCTGCTAATTCTAACATATTTCCAAATACACTACAAAAAATGCGGGTTACTAACGGGTATATGGATAGGTGTACTAACGGTTATAAATTTTACAGATGGGTTTATCAATGGACACGGGATGTTAGTTTTTCATTGGTTGATAGATAATTACCGACGAGTAGTGTTGATCGTCAGAAAATTCTAACGGGTTTGCCAACCAGGAAGAAAAATAAAAATTTGTCAGTAATATTATAAAAAAATCATCAATTTTGTCGCCATTAAATTAATATTACTAATGGGTTTTGTAAATTTTATTGATGAGTAAAAAAAATTATTTTATTTATTATTACTAATGGGCTTTACTCAGGTTTTTAGTTTTTTTTTTTGTGATTGAAATATTTTTGTGATTGATATATTATGAATGGGTGCAAATCATCAGTAATTTTTATTTTTATTTTATTTAGACCAATTTAATTGCCATATGTTAAGTGTTTGAATGAATTATCTTATTATTTGATATTTATTCATTTAATTTTTGTTTATATAATTATTTAATTGTAAAATAGAATGATATGAAATAAGGAAGTGATGAAATGGTAAATAAACAAAGTAATGAAATAAACAATAATAATAGTCAAGATATCATAATAAAATAACTACAAATCAAAAGTGCGATAAATATAAAAATATCCATAAAATAATAGAAATAAAAAAAAACTAGTTAAAGTCCTCATCGTCATCGTCATCAAAGTCATCATCATCATCATTAGATGAGGAGGCCTCAATAATAGGCGGGAGGTTCCGGGTGTTTGGGAAGGATGCTTGGTGCTAGATCCGATGCACATATCTTCTTGAATAATTTCATTATCATATTGGCCTTTGTTTTCTTCTTTATCTTCTTGACTTTATCTTTATTTTTCCTAGCTTTCTCCCGTTGCTCCTACTCAATCACCACTTGCCTGCCTACTCCTGGAGCTCCTGGATCACTAGCTCTTTGTTTAGGGCATGCACATGCTCCCGTAAGGTGTTTTCCCGAGCTTACCTAGGGACCTACTATTAGTGTAGTACCTTATCTCGTACATGTGACCCTTGTAAGGCCCGCCAATTACTTGGGCCTTAATCTCCTCCTCATTTGGAAGAAGGATCTGAGCATCAAGTCTAGCCTCTGCCAAGTGGGTTTGGTATTGGGTTTGCCTGTGTGATGCCTCAGGTCCACATGTAACTAGACAAGTCTAGTATGGCCTTAGGCTTTCCCGATAACCATCGGGAAAGCCTGGAACCATGAAGTCAGGAAAAATGTAGAAGAGGCATGTCTGAGACCGCTATAGCAGTTGAGGATCGCTATGGCGGTCAGGCTATTGGCTTTATAGGGAGGTCTTTAGAGACCGCTATAGTGGTCTAAGATTGCTATAGCGGTCATGTGTGTGCACGAATATCTACCAACTACTATAGCGGTACCCCTCAATGGTAGAACAATGCAGAACAATGTAGTTTCGTTCAAGTGAAACCTTACCCCTATAAATACCCTTCCATACATGTTTTTACTCCAAAAATGTGAAAACCCTAAGCTCTCACTCTCTTTTCCACCCTTAACTCTCATCCCTTCTCAATCCCACCTTCTCCAAGCTCCAAGGTATGAGATTTTCATGGTTTATGTTTCCTTTCTCTTCATTCCTCTACATTCATGAGTTAGGGTGTTTATGTTCTTAGTTGTTGTCAAGTTTGGATAGTCCCCAATGTTCATAGAGCTACCCTAGTGTGTTTATGGAATGTTTATGAGTTGTTTGTGATTCTATGGTAGTTGTTAATGTCATTCCTAGCTCCCAAGATCGAGTGGTGATGATATCTCTCACTCGGCTCTTCAAGGTGAATGGTCTTGAACTTATGGCCTTATTTTCAGTGATTACGAGTATGTTTTATGCATTATGATTTTTAAACATGAAATTATAGATGAAAATATGTATAGAATATGATTTTACACGTTATGTCAAGCAGAAAAAACTTATGATTTACGATGATAGAATGAAATAAATGTGTTTTAAGAAAACTATGGGACCATGATTTGGATTGTTGTGTACCATGAAGATGTTTTATATGTTCTTGAAGAGATTCAGTGGAAAACACATGATTTAGCAAGTTTCCAAAGTCGTCAAACACATTTTTAGACTTTCAATTTTATGATATTGAAAGTATGGAACTTAGTGTGATTCATTGGGCATGATTTCATAGCCACAGTTATGCTCAAGTCATATTGTTAGAGTTATACAAATCCAAAGCTTTTAGAGTTTTTAGAGTGTTAAGAGTTTTAAGAGTATTTAGATTTATTTATGTACAAACTAGTTTTAGACGGTAACTATAGAGAAATAGAATATAAGTTAACTTTGAGAGATCATTAGCCTTGGTACCAAGTTGTCTGCCAGAGGATAATCTCACCCAGAGGATTTAGAGAATGGTTCTTACTTAGGTATCCAATACGGGACCTCATGAGGTACCATGGAGATAAGAGTAATTCTTGAGATTTTTTATTATTATACTATGTATATATATCAGAGATTCCTGTTTCTCTAGTATTTACCACACTATAAGTTCCAAATGATTTCATGATGGACTATGAATTTAGGAAAGCTCTCCAATGAATTCATGAATTTAGAGGTGTTTTTTTAAAGTAGCTAAGTATGTAAATATCAAATGGTTTTTATCACGACTCGACTTGGGAACATAACGGCACATGAGGAATCCCATCCCACGTAAGCCTTGTGACCTTTGAGTTTCTCTATATGTAAAGCTTAAATCATAAAATCGATTTTCAAACATAATTTCATATCTAACATAAATCATTTTGTCTTTGAAATCTAAATCATCATAGTTAGTTTCATAATCAATCTCTATATCTATAGCCATAATACAACATATCCTGAATTACTCTTTTCCATAAATAAAATCTGAAACTGTTGTAAAATAAATGACATGAGTTGCTCATTTACAAAATAAACCATAAATGCTAAATCATTAATTACAAATTAAAATATACTACCATGGTATGCTAAATGTAAGAACAATTCCTATGGTCTGGGACCTACTCACAATGACATGGAGACATCTAAGAACAACAAAAAGGCACTTCACTCTAAAGTGAAGCTCACCAACTGATACCTCTCCTCCTGGAGAAGAGATGACTGAGAAAAACCTATAACCACTACTATACCTATAATGGGAGAAAGGAGAGGGGTGAGTTTTATCTAAAACTCAGTGAGTGAATTTTCACCCATAACCCCTTTTATGGGACACCAACCAAGATGCATAAAAGTCATAATAATACTAATAGCAATAATAATAATAATAAGAACATGATAATAATAATAATAACTGTAACTGAATTTTCTTGTTCCTATGGTCCCTCGTGGACAAGCTATGGGGGCACCTAACTAGGTCTCATTTTCTGAAATTTCCATCCATGGCTATTTCATAATATTTGCCTTCATGGCTGTTTCATGCTATTGCCTCCATAGCTGTTTACTCCTGTTGCCTCCATGGTTGTTTCATCCTGTTGCCTCTATAGCGTTTACTACTATTGCCTCCATGGCTATTTCATAATATTTTCCTCCATGGCTGATTTATACTGTTTCCTCCATGAGTCTAAATATTAGTCATCATACATAATTGAATTGAGAATAATTAAAAACAACAATGCTGAAAGATGGGTACTCCGTCCCTCACGAACGTGACCCCTAAATTATTAGTCTCTAAGAGTTATGGACTCAAAAAATTTTAACAATCTGATTTTAGCATAACTGGGCTGTGAAATCATGCCCAAGAGATCACCTGCTTATAGGCATTCCGATTTCAAGCCCACAATGTAACGCCTACTTTTCCCGTGTGCAAAACTAACCAAAACGCCCTGAGGTCATTTCTAAAACTGAGACGTCCAATCCAAGCTATCCTCAAGGGCTTAATTTGATGTTTGAAGGGGATTAAATGTGTAATGGATGTGTTAGAGATAAAAATCTCAATTTCTTGGTTTTTCTCGTGTGTGAAATTACCAAAGTACCCTTGAGGTAATTTAACGCGGGATTAAGTGACGACTAAACCCGCCATCACCCAGAAGTTTGAAATGTTACTTGCAAAGTGTTGCATGATATCTAGAAAGTCAGAGTAGTCCAGGGAGTTTTTGTATGAATTTATATTTTTGCCATGAGTGGTGCTAAACGAGTTTAATTAAGCGATTAAGGAAATATAGGCAATATTAGGCTCTAATCAAAGATAAATTAATTTTATCTATTAATTTTGAGTCAAATTATTTATGTGAGGTTAATTAAGGCCTAAGTCTGATTAAGAAAGTTCAAATTCCCTTATTAAATCAAAGACATTAATTAAGGAATGTGTTGGAATTTGAATTTCAAACTAATCATCTTATTTCAAACTAATTGAAGCTTAATTCAAACTAAGTGTGCAAGATCACTCTTAATCATATCTTGAAAGCCTTAAACATATGATTACTAACCTAAACACCTAATTACCAACCCTAACCCTTTGAGTAATCAAATCTATCACTAATCCATGTCCTAACACACATGAGACATGAAAGTTTTCCCCAAAACCCCTTGGAGGATGGTGGCTTTCCCTCCCCATTTCATTCTCATATTTCATTTTTATAAACACCTACACACTCACAAACTCTCTCATTTTACCATTTGCTTTTTTGGCCAAAGACTTGGTGTCAAAAAAAGAACTCTTGCATTCTCTTAACTTGAGATTTCTCTTCTTCCTCTTCCACCTCCATCTTCAACCTCCTCTCAACCATAAACCACCACATCTCCACCAAATATCATTTCTAAGACACATAACCTTTCCATCCCCAAGCTCCAAGACACAAGAAAAATCCTTCCTTCCATTTATTTTCCTTTAGCCGAAAATACATCTCCATTCCAAAAGAAGATTCATTCTTCTCACTTCCTTGTAAAAGACCAAGTTTCCTCTTGCAATAAAAAACACACTTGGTAGGGATTTTTGTTTTGAGTTCTCTCCTTTTTCTTCTTTGCTTTTCGGTTTCTAGGTTGGAATGAATGGAAAGTTTTCCTCTTTTATCTTCCTCTCATTATTTTTGGATTTGACGTTAGTTTGATGGACAAGTTCCTCTTCTTTTTCTTTTCTCTTATTTTCGGTTTCATTTGTTGGTTGTTGGTCAAAAACCATGGCTTGATGATGAGAGATCTTGATATTGGTTGTGAAACCATCATGTACTCGACCTCTAGAGCCCAAGGTTTGGTTTATTTTCGATTTTTAAGAATGATAAAGATGAAATACTTGTTGGTTCTTTTGAAATATTTTCCTTTCTTTGATGTTCAAGGCCATAGCTTGATGATGAGGGTTTCTTGATGTTAGTTGTGAAACCATCATCTGTTTGACCTCTAAAGCTCAAGGCTTGATTTTTGGTTTCACAAGAGTATGGAAAATGATTTATTGTTGGTTGTCTTTGTTGGTTTTTCTTTGAGCTTGATGATGAGTCTAACGAAATGAGATTCTTGGAACCATGGTGTCAAAAGACTCTAAAGCTCATTTCCATTTTGTTAAGATTGATTGGGGTTGAGAGTTTAATTCTATAAAGTCTTGAAATGAGTTCTAGTAAGATACAAAAAAATGGATTTACATCATGTTTATATTTCAAGCTCTAACATCTCATGTTTATATTTCAATGCCTTGTATATCATATATATTTTCAAGTAATCACCTTAAATCCTAAAGACTAAAGAAATGGACTTGCATTTCCATGTTTAAATTTATAGTCTTGCATTTCATGTTTGTACTTAAAGTTATCACCTAAACTTTGAAGATTTAAAAATGAACTTGCATTCTCATATTTACTTTTCAAGTCTTACATATCATATTTATATTTCAAGCTTTCACTTAATAATGATAAAGATAAAATGGGATTGCATGGCATGTTTATTATTCTTGTCATCACCTAAATCCCTAGAGCTCAAAGACTTGCCCATGTATCTTAAAATGGAAATCTTAATCATGGCTATTAGATGTGTTTTAGCCATAATACAATGTTGGTTTTGATTTGTAAAGATGTGAACTTGATTTCAAAAAGAGTGTTCGAATGATGCTTTAAAATGACCTTGAAGTGAAAGAGCAACTTAAAATGTGTTAAGATTTTGATTTCTCGTATTAGGGATTCTGGTAATCGATTATCATGCTCATGTAATCGATTACCAGGATGATACTTTAAAAAGATTTTTGGTTTTGGTAATCAATTACCAGCCTATGTAATTGATTACCAAGGATGTTTTTCATACCGGAACAAGTTTTTTTGGCTTTGGTAATCAATTACCAGTTTATGTAATCGATTACCATGATGTTCTTCGCCAGAACAAGTTTTGGCTTTGGTAATTGATTACTAGCCTATGTAGTCAATTACCAAGATGCTCTTTGAGCTCGGAACAAGTTTTTAATTCTGGTAATTGATTACCAGCACATGTAATCGATTCCAGAACCCCAAATATGCAAATAAGTGTGTTCTGAAGAAGATAAAGTGGATTGGTGACCCTATATACTTATATGTTGAACTGTGTGAATGATGATTCCCTAGTATGTTGTGTGTGTGTGTGTGTGTGTGTGTATATATATATATATCCTGTTAAGCATTGCATATGCATTAGTCGGTCCTTGATTTTCGACATCCTGGGTAGGAACATGTTTACCGCTATAAGATAACTCCTGATATCATGCTTGTGGCATGATATGGTTATAAATGAATGATTAAGATGCATAATCTATGAGAATTATAAGCATGATATCTTAGATGATGAGTTATGATTACATGCTCACATATGCATATGCAAATAATGCATTAAGACAACAGTGACATCAGACATACAAAAATGATCCTCTAGACTCAGGAATTAATGGTTAGGAGAGGTGACCCAAAGAAGTTGCATACTTATGATAAGAAAGATAAGTTAAAGCAAGGAAGTGATGTGTTTCCTCCTCTATTACCCCATATTAAATCTAGCAACGGCTAGTTAGGTTGAGCTCATCCTAGGCAATCGGTGAGGTAAAGTTTTGGTGGTTATTGTAAAATCAGGGAAGGTGAGATGGTTGGTTTAGGGTAGTTATGTAAGAGGATGGTTATTAAGAAAAGAACTTGAGAGTTCCATCATGATAAAGTAAAGTACCATGGGTTCCCTTACTCTCCCATGCATGTTAAATGTCATATGACTCATCATGTTTGTACTATTATGTATTCACTCACTTGTCACTAAATCATGAAATTTGAATGTCAAGTCACCTAAGAAAGTACAAGTAAAGATGTATATACATACGTTACATTATTGTTCTGTTGGTGTATTTAATCATGTGATATGTGCTATTTACATGTGTTACTTATGCTCTTGAGGTGTTACCATACATACATGAGATATCTATTGCATTCATGACATTAAGACCCATGCTAAAAGACACCTACTTCGGATTAAGGGATTTTGAGAAGTTTAAAATTGAACTTTATGCATGTACACTTCCTTCATAATGAAAATTGAAGTGCCTGGGGATGATGACGATGCACTTGTGTTAAAGTTAGGAGCCCTACCTGAGAATCTTGAATAAGTTTCTCATCCCTTTCTTTCTCCTATGTTGTCTCTAGACGTGGATAATGGTGTTGTTCGTGATCTTCTTTGAGGCGCGAGATAGGAGTTGTGCTACCTACTGGATCATAAGGTCATAGTGGAAGCACGGAGATAGCTTTCCTTTAGGCATTATCTGAAGGATTGTTATGCCCCTTATACCCGTTCGTAGCCTAGTCTTTTGATGGACATGTACCGCAGACTAGTTTAGTTTTGTTCAGATATGTTTGGCACTAGACTATTATATGTTCAACGTTTATTGTTAAGTTTAGTATCTTAGGGTGTCCTTCATGTTTATAGGACATCCCTATTTATGATATGGTTATGACATGTTAATCTGGTTGTGTCATGCTATGCTATGGTTTACATATATATTACGATGAGGTTTGTATGACTATTGTTATTCGTGTATTGATCGGTATCTATGTACATCCATGGCTTGCATTTTAGTTTTAAAGTTCAAGGAAAAAAATTAGCCATATTTTTATTAATCGTATTTTAAAGAAGAATAAGTTGAGTTCTAACAAAGGCGTAACAACTAATAATTAACGAATGCGAATCGAGCGTATTAGGTTAAAAGTTAGGGTGTTATACACAGAATACGTCTCGCAGTTGTTACGAATCATACTAAATTCCATGCCTCTTAGTACCATAAAACTAAATTTCTAAAATCTCATTTCTCAGTTAACACCTTTTCATAACTTAAATAACTCTAATGTCATGTTTAAAATAGAAAGGTTCAAAATCATAAAATCTCTAATTTTATAATAACATCTCTGTTCGACATTCTTTCCAAAATATCTTAACTAATACTCTATAATCATATTTTGAAATCTCAATTCTTGAAACACAAAGATATTATATATGTTTAATAAAATAACAATTTGTTAAATCATATATATCCTACTCTTGAATTCATCAGAAACTCAAAAATCTCTAATGTAATCATGATCATAATCTCATAAAATTAACAAAACCAATAATAATTTATATTCTCTTTAGAATCATGCCCAAAATCATGCAATAGTGCTACAAATCTAATGATAATAGCTATAATGATGTGATCTACATAGAGGCTATAGGATTAGAACCCACTCACCTGAAGGGGAGGAAAGCATGGTGTTAACACCAACATAACTCGTAGAGTAGGGATGGCACCACCAACTACCTTAGAACAACCACAAACTCTAGATTAAACTCTAATCACTTCTAGAGAGCTCTAATCTAACTCTAACAACAGTAGGGGAGCACCCCCGCTTGACAACAATGGAGACAAACAACAACCCATAACATAGGGAAAGAAGATCATAGAAGAAACTAATATAAACCAACAATAATCACTTACCTTGATCTTTGAAGGAGAAGGAGTGATGTTGGATTGAAAAAGGAAGGGTTGGGAGAGAGTTTGGAAATGAGGGTTTCGGTTTGGGAGAGGGGAAGCCCGAGTTAGGGTGTTTTATAGGGGGTTGAGGGCTCATTTATCAAAACTGTATTATTTTGTACTATGCTGACATAGACACGTTCACTGCAGTGAGTAAATCTCATCAGCGAACCTGGAAGCAACAACTTGCTAAGTGAACATATCTCACTCAGCGAACATATCGCTGCGAGCGTCCTAACTTGCCTACTCGTTGCAGCGAACATAACTCACTTCACGAGGTTGTTCTACAAAATTTTGCTGTAACAACACCCCAACTGCACCTTAATGTTTTGGGTTGCCTCAACACTCACTCATTTACATTTCTTAGTTTTAAGTTAAATGGATTTAACTTTAACATATAAATGTAAATAAGGAAATACCCCATTTGATTCAAATAACATATCAAAAATATCAAATCCCAACCATTCAAAATCCAAATTTTGGGTTTTAGTTCAAATATGAAAATTATCATGATTTTCTAAACTTGTTGTCCAAAAATGAAACGTTTAAAGGTTTCATAAAAATCATTAAAAATCATTCTTTAACTTGTCTTCCTCTTCGGAACAATTAGGGACTTTTGATCCCAAGAATGTGACTCTAACATATAACCCTCCAAGGAAGTGTAGGGTCCAAACTTAGTGAAGTTCAGGACCCAGTGGTGGGTTCCAGGGACCTGAGGTCGTCCAGAACTTGTCTACTAACACGTGTACAGGGTATTATATACTTCCCCCTTAAAAGATTTGGTCCCCAAATCTGAACTTGTGTAGCTGGAAGATCAAAGAGATGGGATACTTAACCCACATGGGGTTTCAAGGATGGGCCTAAATGCCAAACACTCTAACATGATACTCCTGACTATACTCAGCTGACATACTAGGCAGTACCATCCTAAAGGCTACTACTCCATCATTTTAGCTAAGGATTCCACTTGTCACATCTGGACGGCTTCGCCTCTGAGGGCAGCCCTTTCCCACTGTACAATTCCTAAGGGAAGAACTATGCTCAGCTACCTCATGCACACGCAAGCTCTCAAGGATAGGGGCTAAAACATCACTTTCATCCTTGCTCGATTCTCTATCTCGTGTCTAACATTGGCTAATACTCAGGGACCTCAAGTCTTGGGTTCCTGAACTTTCTTACTCTCTAAGCGCATGTAATGCATGGTAATCAAATTAATCTATCCGTTCACATAAGGGAAGCAAAAACAAACATGGCACTCGTATGCCTAATCCTTAACTATTACATGCATCACACAAATCAACCAAAGACAACATGAGTTGCTCTAAGATCTCTAAAACACCTTATCATTATAACATGTATTCAAGACATCCAATCATGCTCATGCAATTGAGGCAAACAACATGCTTCTTATTACTCTACCAAGCCCATTAATCACTTATCATTGTGTTACCATGTTGCTACTTAACATGATAAATTTCATTTAAGTCTCTTTTATCTAACTTACATGCATGGGTTAGGGGATAACACATATCCTACACATACGAATTCCTTAAGTTCCTTATGCAAATCGCCTGCCTTCATGATTCAAACTGTCCTTCTTAAGCTATTCTAACACGGGAACACAACTTTTTGAAAACATTTCATCTTAAACCAAATCATTTTCTATGAGCATAAATAGAATTATAAGATGCTTGTATCTACTTATTCTAAGTTCATATAAGTAAACCATGTTTCTATTTCTTTTCTTCTTTCATTTCAAATTTCCTAAGGTTTTATAAACTTTGGCAAAAGAATAAACTAGTCATTGTTCTATAATACACATAGCAACCATACATTCTCATACATGTAGCCATAGGCATACAATCCTGGACATATCATTTACTTATTCAACCTATCATGCGAACTACATCGTGGATTCTTTTAAAACACATGAAATCTATGCACTAAGGTTCTAAATGTCATACAATGCGCAAGTATTCTCTAGTTCAATTCTCAACCTATGGAGCTCAAAACTAACTATTCGCATGGTTGTTCCAATCAATAACACTAACCACATCAAACACTAAGCATAAGAAAACTATTACTTTGCAAAAACATTTTCTTAACATCAAGTTCTAGACTTTCATGACAAATCAATCATTCAGGGATGGATAAAACTCCTATTGATCTATTCATGTGGATTTTTTATTATGGGCATGCATACCATTCATGTTGATCATTAGTGAGCTAGTAAAACATACATAGTTTCTAACACACTCATCTTATACATGTGTTTGGAAAAGAACAACAAATAACGTTGAAGCAATCAGATGCAATTAACATGCACAATGACTTGAATAAATGCCCAAATCTCATCTAGTATTTACACCATGCATTCAGCCTATTCTACAAGCATATTACATTCATGCCATGTAGAAGCATAAATCCAAACATAAATTATGCAACAATGCATCTTTTAGAAACATAACATGTAATATGTTTATGGCATCCAAGATTACTTCAAATAGCGTAACACCTCATAAACAAGCATCAATCCTACAATATGCCTATGTGCATGATTCGTGCTCTCATCGGATTCTGCCTACTAACTTTAGGTCACTCTCGTAAACCCTTTTTCCTCTGGGCTTGGAGTTCTCTACTCTCTAACTACATTCGTAGCATGTGAGTGTGCCCCGTAGGCACTGACCTCTATAGCATTTTTCGCTTGTCTAACTATTTAGGTTGTCCAACTGGCTCATACTAAACCTTCCTACTCTGCTCTAGTTGATACTTTGGCCCCTTAAGTTGAGCGATAGTCAGACACGTCAGGGAGGGCATGGAGGGGTGGCCTAGCCAATAGTACCTCCTGGTGGCCTTAATTTAGGCTAATCATTCTTGCTTGTGCTTCCTTATGATGCACTCCAGCTTAGACATGCTCATTGACTATCTATGACAGGTTCAAAATGGCCTATTCATGGCGCCATAGGAGTCTAGTGCTAACTGACGTGGTGCTCCTGCGGTGGCGTTCTCAGGTGGCATATCTTACTCGAAAGAGGGGAAATGGATAGGAAACCAAACCAAGAGTTCCAAAGAAATGACATAGACTCTTACTAAACCTAGACATGACTGACTCTTCCTAAAGGCCTCAAGTAATGCTTCATCAATGCAAATAAGCGGACTTCCATTTACAAAAACATCATGCTACTTGTGGACACTTGCTCCATTTCCATGCAGGGAAACCTATTGCTCTGATACCATTTTGTCACGACCCGACTTGGGAATGTGACACGTGAGGAATCCCATCCCCATGTAAGCCTTGTGATCTCTAAGTTTTCAGTATTCAAAGCATAAATCATAAAATCTATTTTCAACACAATTTCATATCTAACATAAATAATTTTGTCTTTGAAATCTAAATCTTCATAATTAGTTTCATTATCATATTCTATCTATAGTCATAATACAACATATAATGAATTACTCTTTCCATAAATAAAATATGAAACTGTACTTGTAAAATAAAACATCCTCAGTCTCATTTACAAAATAAACCATGAACACTAAATCATTAATTACAAATTAGAATATACTACCATGGTATGCTAAATGTAAAAACAATTCCTATGCTCTGGACACTGTTCGTAATAACACTAGAGTACTATAAGAAAAACAAAAGGCACTTAACTCTAATGTGAAGCTCACCAACTGATACCTCTATTGCTAGAGAGAGAACTGAAAAAGACCCATAACCGCTACAATACCTGTAATGGGAGAAAGGAGAGGGGTGAGTTTCATCTGAAACTCAATGAGTGAATTTTCACCCATAACTCCTTTTATGGGACAACAACCAAGATGCATAAAATTCATAATAATACTAATAACAATAATAATAATAATAATAATAATAAGAACATGATAATAATAATAATAGCTGTTCAATTTTCTTGTTCCTATGGTCCCTCGTGGACAAGCTATGGGCATTGACTAGGTTCCATTTTCTAAAATTGCCACCATGGCTATTTACTGCTATTGCCTCCATGGATGTTTCATAATATTTGCCTCCATGGTTGTTTCATATTATTGCTTTCATGGTGTTACTACTATTGCCTCCATGGTCTAAATACTAGTCATCATACATAACTAAACTAAAATAATTAGAAACAACAATGCTGAAATGTGGGTACTCTCCTCGTAAACGAGAGCCCTTAAATTATTAGTACTCTAAGAGTTCTAGACTCAAACAATTCTAACAATCTAACTTTAGCATAATTGTGATTGTGAAATCATGCCCAAGGAATCACCCACTTGTAGGCATTCTGATTTCAAACCCACGGAATATGTATCGGACAATTGTTATGAATCATACTAAATTTCGTACCTCTTAGTACCATAAAACTAAATTTCTAAAATCTCATTTCTCAATTAACCCCTTTTCATAACTTAAATAACTATAATGTGATGTTTAAAACATAAAGGTTCAAAATCATAAAATTTCTAATTTTATAATAACATCTCTAAACATTCTTGTCAAAATATCTTATCATAAACTCTTGGAATATGTTTAATAAAATAACAATTTGTTAAATCATATATATCCTACTCTTGAATTCATCAGAAACTCAAAAATCTCTAATGTAATCATGATCATAATCTCATAAAATTAACAAAACCAATGATAATTTATATTTTCTTTAGAATCATTTTCAAAATCATGCAATAGTGCTATAATCTAATGATAATAGCCATAATGATCCACATAGAGGCTACAGGATTTGAATTCACTCACCTGGAGGGGAGGAAAGTATGGCGTCAACACCAACATAGCTCAATGAAGCGGGGATGGCACCACCAATTGCCATAGAACAACCACAAACTCTAGATTAAACTCTAATCACCTCTAGAGAGTTTTAATCTAACTCTAACAATATTAGGGGAGCATCCCACTTGACAACAATGGAGACAAATAACAACCCATAACATGGGAAAAAAATCATGGAAGAAACTAACATAAACTAACAATAATCACTTACCTTGATCTTGGAAAAAGAAGGAATGATGTTGGATTAAGAGAGGAAGGGTTGGGAAAGAGTTTGGAAAGGAGGGTTTCAGTTTGGGAAAGGGGAAGCCTGAGTTGGGTGTTTTATGGGGTTGGGGGCTCATTTATCAAAATTGCGTCGTTTTGCTGTGCTAACATTAGACACGTTCATGTAGTGAACCTGGAGGAGCAACAACTCGCTACAGCGAGCCTCCTAGCTCACCTGCTCATCAAGTGAACATAACTCCTTGTAGAAAGTGTTCTTCAAAATTTTGCAGCAACAGCACCCAACTGCACCCTCTGATGTGCTAGCATCTGTGTTGCCTCAACATTCACTCATTTACATTTCTTAATTTTAAATTAAATGGATTTAACTTTAAAACATAAATGTAGATAAGGAAATACCCCTTATTTGGATTCAAATAAAATATCAAAAAAATCAAAATCCCAACCATTCAAATTTAGTTCAAATCGAAAATCGTCACGGTTTTCTAAATTTGTTGTCCAAAAATGAAACGTTTAAAGATTTTATAAAAATCATTAAAAATCATTCTTAACTTGTTTTCCTCTTGAAAACAATTACCAGGACTTTTGATCACAAGAATGTGACTCTAACATATAGCCCTCCAAGGAAGTGTAGGATCCAAACTTAGTGAAGTTCAAGACTCGGTGGTGGGTCCAGGGGACTTTGAGGCCATCCAGAACTTGTCTCCTGACACGTGTACACAAGGTATTACAGTTTTGTTATGCATGTATATTATTTATATATATATATATATATATATATATATATATATATATATATATATATATATATATATATATATTGGTTGTCCCATAAGGGTGATGGGTGACAATCCATTCATTAAGTTTGATGACTCACCCATCTCCCTTCCTCCTTATAGTTGGGGGTTAGTATTTGCTCAATCATTGATTCAGTGGTCAACATTTGTCCTAGTGGTGGGCTTTGCCTTACACCAAGGCTTAGTCTAGAATTATATTAGAGTAGAGTGCTCCAATAGTTGCATGCAGAATCCGAACCATGCATCCTAATTTAAGATTATGTATTTATTTTAGTTATGAACATCCTTATATGGTTTTAGATATCAAGCTTTGTTTTGTGATGTACATTATATAATATATGTAACAAGCCAAATATGTACTCATGGTTCAACTTTCAAGTATTGAACAAATTTCCAGATGACAACTAATTTAATAAAATGAAACAATTTATGTTTTCATGAATAGCAAACTTGATTAAGATGTTTTTAGAGCTATGTACGTTAAAATATTTCAATTTTATGAATTCAAATATTATGTTTTGAAGAGAGAAATTGATTATTGATTTAAAAAGAAATCATGTTTTAATTATGAAAATCACATTATTTCATGCATTCAGTAAGTCACATTACCTATAAGGCTTATGTGGGGACCCAATCTCTCATGTGCCAGTCACGTTCCAGATCGGGTCATGATAGAGTGGTATCAAAGCCATAGGTTTCCTTAAATAGCACTAGAGGAAGTGTCCACAAATGGCATGGTATTTATGTAAATGGAACTACAACCATTTGCATTGATGTGATGCTATTTGAGGTCCCTAGGAAAAGTCAGTCATGTCTAAGTTCAATAAGAGTCTCTGTCATTGTTTAGAACTCTTGATCCAATGTTCTATCCATTTTCCCCTTCCTCTCGAGTAAGCTATGCCACCTAATAGCCATCGCCGCTATAACAACACCGCGTCAGTTTGACTAGTTGCACATGATGCCTCTCTGGCCATTTTGAACCTAGCAAAGGTTGTCACCAAGCACATCAGAGCTAGAGTGCATCAATAAGGAGTATAACCTGGCATGACTAGCTTAGGTAGAGGTTAGTCGGTAGTCAACCAAGACCACCCCTTAATGTCTTCCTAAATACGTCCTACTATCGCCCTCTGAAGGGTAAGAAGCGGCTGAGTGGCAGAGTTTAAGTGTGGACCGTCAGTTGCACTTAATCTATCAGACTTGCGGACAATGCCGTGGAGGCTAGTGCTTTTGGGGTACATTCACATGCTACGGATGTAGTCAGAAAGGGCACAAGAAGAAGGATTGCTCATTACTTCAGAATTTCAATTCAGAGGTCGGAGCATCAGGACACCTGGCACAACCCTTGACCCTGAAATTAAGGACAATGCGAACATCCCAGCTATTGGGGTTCACATGCGAGTAACCTAGAGTTAGCAAGTAGACTCACGATGGAAACGCAAATCACGCTTGTAGGTATCTCATAGAAATAAAGATTGGTCTCACGATGTGTTAAACCATTTTAAGTAATCTTTGATGCCATGAAAATCATGCATGTCATGTTTTGAAGATGCATTGTTTCATGATTTATGTTTGGAATTATGCTTTTGCATGATATGAGTATAGTATATGGGTAGAATAGGCTAACAAGATGATACAAATTGTTAGATGAGATTTAAGAATTTATTTGAATTAGAGTGCATGTTAATTCCATCAGATTGCTTTTGACTATTTCTTGTCATTTTCCTTTCTTGTATGCATATGTGAAAGTGCTATAAGTTATGAATGTTTTCTTATTTTAGAGTTAACATGAATAAATTATTATAAGCTTTTGCCAGAGTACTAATGATTGATTATGACATGATGATTTGGAACTTGAGGGATGGAGTGATAAAACTTCATGTGACTACATGTATAACAGGCTAAGGAAATATATTTAGAAAGGGTTTAATTTGCAATGTAATTAATTATTCATGCTAGTATATGTTATAATTATTGCTATTGAGTTGAAACAAGGTAAATAATTAGTTTTGGACCTCACAGACCAAGAAGTGGACTAGAGAATACTTGTGTATAGCAATAATTGCTATTGAATTGAAATGGACATGCAAGTTACTAGCACTAAGTCTCAAAGGCCATGTATGGAAATAAAGAGTTTGTATATATTATGTGATGTCCAAGGACTTAGAGTTCAATTCCTATGTGTTTCCATAGAAGTTTTCGTGATTTTGTTAGTTTTGAATGATTAAAGCATATAAATAACACATCCATAATGGCTAAACACACAGTTTCACATATTTAAATGCTTAATAGCCATGCCTTTTGGAGTGATAAGGGGAATAAGTTGTTTTAGTGTATTCTTAATCTTGAGAAATTCATATTTATTGCTTTTCGGTTCCTTCAACACTACAATGTTATCATGTTTTATGACTAGGACGTGTGACCTATGATTATGTTTTTACCATTTAGAAAAGTTTTATAAATGATTAAGGTTCTCCATAAGTGCTTTATAGGAATCTAGACTAAAGGATTTCTCAAGTGAGTTTTATCGGCATTCTTTGCAAGGAACATGAGACAAGTTTGGTATGAAAGCAAGATTTATTTACACTAAGGGTAAGTGTTAGAATGAAGTTGTAATCCTTTTTATTCTATGTTGCATTACCATGATTAAAATTTTTTTTTAGTGGAAGAAGAGGAATAAGGAACATGTTTTACTACGAAGACTTGAAGTACATAAGTGTTTTACTTGATCTAAATTTCATATGATAACGTGGGTCACATTTTCTTTCCAAGATGCTTTCTCTAGCGTGATTGTATGACTAGATTGGCTTAAAGTGATCGATTTCAACCCTCATGTAAATAATATATATGTGGTTTTCCTAACCTATGCATGTAAACTAGAAGAAGGAGATTTAAAACAATCGATTTTGTTTAAGCCGTAACTTGGTAACACAATAGTAAAGAGTTTAGTTGACATGATAAGGTAATAAGGGCCATATAGATTACCTGATTGTTGTGCATGCTTGATTGGTGATTTCTTTTAATTGCGAAATTGGAATTTCATGTCAATGTTAGCTTTCATGTTAGCCTTGTCTTGGGAGGCACGTGTTTGCTTCAATTACATGTACTTGTATGACGTATGAACATGATTTGATGTCCTAAAGAAATTCAATTAAGGGATAGGAAGTTTAGAGGTACAAAGAGTTAGTTCAAGAGGAATAGATGGTGCATGCTGCCATGACAGAATTTTTAGGAATCCAGAGGTTAGGCTTGTTTGATTGATCTACGTAATATGTGGGTGATATGTTACAATTGTGCATGCTAGGAGCATAGGATGTGGTTGGTGAACATAACCTTGATTGTTAAAACATGCTATTTAAGAATTATGCTTATGAATACCATGTTGGCCTTTCACATCTTTCATGTGTATGAATGCATTAGTTTTGATTTCCATGCATGACATTCGTATAGAGAGTAAAGAAGTTCAGAAATCAAGTGTAACACCTCAATTTTTCTTCTGCAAAATGATCGAAATGCCCTGGGGTCATTTTTGCACAAGAATTGGAGGAAAGCCAGTCAGGCCATCCAACAATTATTGCGAAAATCGCAATCCTCGATTTTCTGTGAAATGACTAAAATGCCCCTGAGGTCATTTTTGCTTGGAAAGCGAGAATGGTAGTTAGGATCTATCCTCAAGGGGGTTAGTTTGATGTTTGAAGGCGATTACTGTTTTGAATGGCATGATGAAAATTTCAGTTCCTGATTTTTCCTATGCACAAAATTACCTAAATACCCTTGAAGTAATTTAGGACGGATTAAGTGACGAACCAGTCATCACCCAGGAGTTGGACATGTTAATTAGAAGAGATATATGATATCTGGATGGATCCTGGGAATTTATTTGTAAAATTACTATTTTGTCCATAGTTAGTGCTAATTAAGCTTAATTAAAGTAATTAAGCTCTAATTAAAGATAAATTGTTTTTATTAATTAATTTTGAGTCCAAATAATTTTTTGAAGTTAATTAAGGCCTAAGGTTGCTTATGGAAAGTTTAATCCTATTCTTATTCAAAGATGACTCATGAGACCAAAAAGCAAAAATTCAAGGACAAAAGTACTTTTCTCCTTCCTTTCCTAAAGATTAGGAATATGTTGGTGTTTGAATTTCAAATTAATCAAGCATAGCCCAACTAAACACACAAGACCGCTCTTTAACCTTGTCTTGAAAGCCTTAAGCACTTGATTACCAACCCAAACACTTAATTATCAATTCCTAACCATTCCCCTAATCAAAATTACCCAAAACCCTAATCCCCACACTCAAATGAAACAAAATTTCCCCCAAACCCCTAAGTGGCTAGCGGCCTTACCCTCATTTCCATCTCTCATATGTTGAATTTTTTCTACACAATTACTCACACGCTCTCTCATTCTTACTATTCACTTTTTTAACCAAAATGTACTTGCCCATCAAGTTATGTAAAAAAAAAAAAACACTCTTTCTATTTAAACTCAGCTCTCTTCTTCCTTCCTCTCCTTCAAGAACCTCCATTCTTGATCTTCATCCAAGCTACAAACATCAAACCACCACACCATCACCATAGATCTTCCTTAAAACACATAAGCTCTCATCTCTACACATCAAACCAACACAAAAATCCTTCAGCCATTCCTTTTTGCCTTTTGCCGAAACTTGCTCCCGCTCCAAGAGAAGATTTTTCTTCTCTTTTTCTTGCAAAAGGATTATGCATTTTCATTTTCAACCAATGTCCAAACTCTTCTCTGAGTTGTGTGGTCTTGTGTTTTATGTTGGAGAGCGGTTCAACTCTCTTGATTCTGCATGGCTCGCCTTGAGGGATATGAGATCTATTCGTCATCACTTGGGTATACATGATGATTCTGTTGTTGATCATGCGCCATAGCTTTAGTTTGTTTTGTTTATGGACTTTGCTTTAGGATTTGGACTTCGTTATTTTGTATGTATCTTTTTTTTTGACCTTGCTTGGATTCCATATCTTGGTAGTGACCTATAGTTAGTAGTTGAACTTGTAGCTTTTGACTTATGGTGACCTTATATCATGATTCATGACTTCTATGATGCTTTGGTTTATATCCTGGATTATGGTTTGTGGTATTTAATGATTGTTATGAACCTTTGGTTTTGGTATATTTTCCCTTGGTTGACAGGTTTTATTTCTTTTTGATAATGCCAAAGGGGAGAGAAATGTGGTGAGGATATATATTCAATGATTAAGGGGGAGCATGGGGAGCATGTGCATATCTATTATTGTTTTTGTGTTTTTGAAAATCGCATATCTATTATTGTTTTTGAAAATCCATGCATACTCTTAGGGGGAGTGAATGCAAATGTGCATGTTCTGTCATATCTATTATTGCCATTCCTCACCCAAGATGGTTGTCATCATCAAAAAGGGGAGAATATGAATTTATGTTGTAGGTTTTGATGATGACAAAAACTGAATGAAAAAAAGTTTGGAATTACAAGGATGGAATTTCGTGAAGATGAATGAGACAAATGATCAAGTCATGGTTAGAAAAGTTAGGACTTAGATCACTTTGTCAAAAGGTTTTTATTTAGTAAGTTTATTTGGCCAACTTTAAGTTAATCAAGTTTGAATCTAATGAAAATTTGATTTGAAAGAATTTAATTATTTTGTTATTGAAGAATTTGTTTTGATTTGTGAAAATATAAGTATAATTTGAAGGGATATGTTTAAAGAATGTTTAAAAATATTTTTAAAATGAAAAAGTGTGGTAAACCTTTAAGTTTTCAATTTCTGGAATCATTGTAACGATTACCACATAAAGTAATCGATTACCAATTTGTTCATATGCTTAGATTTGAAATTTTGCAGCATGTAATCGATTACACACATCATGTAATTGATTACAGGAACTTGACCATTGCAATTTTAAAAATTTGAACTATGTAATCGATTACCCGTTTATGTAATCGATTACAATACCCAGAATGTGCAAAGAGGTGTGTTTTGAAGAGACACATCCTTTGGGATCAATTCCTAACGTTCTACACGAATTATTTTCTATAAATACCCTTCTTTAACACATTTTAATATACAGAAAACTTGTTACAAAGATCATTTTAACAATTATTCTCATTCATCAATCATTTTGTTCTATACTTGGCCAAATTCTCTTATTTTTGAGAAAACCTTATAGGACTTCAATTTGTTATATTCTATTTAGAGAGTGATTTCCTGTATTCTATTATCAAGTTTGTGAAAAGGGTGAAGGTATCCCTTTGTAAGAACAAGAGTGAGGAATCACTTGGTTCTTGAGAGACTCAAACACAAGGGTGAGGAATTCCAAGGTGTAAGAGTGCTCCTCTGTGTAAAGGATTCAAAGTTAGTGGAACTCTCAAGCGGGTTGCTTGGGAAACTAGATGTAGGCCACAAGAGGTGACCGAAGGATAAACCAGTTTGCATTCTCTCTTCCCTTATCTCTAAGTTTATTGCAAGTTTACTTTTCAATATCTCTTGCATTCTCATATTAAATTAGGTTTTCAATCCAATTTCTTATATTTTATTGAAAAAGGAATTAGAGTGCGATTTTTTAAGGAAAAGTTTGAGAACTCAATTCACCCCCTCTTGAGTTCATTGAGGCCACTTGGATAATAATTCACTATGTTGTTTGGATTGAGTATATATGATTTACTTGTGAATTTTTTAGCCTCTTTGATTGTTTGGACTATCATGTGCCATCCTTATTTATTCATTTGTGTTTCCCTCTTTGGCATTCTAGAACTTGCCTAGGGTCTTGTTTGAAAATATGTTCCTACATGCATGCTTGAAGGTGATTGAGGCATTTTTCTTGTTTTTAACTACTTGACCATATAGCCAACCTTTGCATATTACCATTGCCTAGCCCCTTTGAGCCTTATTGCTCATTCTTTTGTTTTAGCACATCCTTAGCCAAAAGTTAAAAACCATGGAAATTTTGACCTTTTAGGCTTTGGAAAGCATTTATACAATTTTTTTTTGGTATATGTGTTTGAGCATAAGTGTAGGGGAAAGCATGTAGACATGGCCAAATTTAAATGTAGGGGGGACAATGTGTATCTGAGTGACTCGAAAAAGAAATCAGAAAGTGGCACACCAAATAAATAAGAAAAAGAAGCCATTTTGATTGGAAAAAAAAAGAAAGCAAAAGAAAAGAAAATTCTAAAAGTTTCTATAAAGGTGTGTCACATTGCAAATTAAGGGCCTATGAATGGTTAGGTTGGACAAAGTGTAGCCTTAGGCACTTGTGCTCTTAGTATACACATTTGCTTTCCTTTGACTAGAGGTTTAGCTCCTGACCTTTATATTCTCCTACCTTTACCTAAACCCCATCACAACCAAAAGCAAGTCTTCTTGATTCAGGATGCTTATGTGTGTGACAAATAGAGAATGAGATCCCCTTGACAGCATATGATAATGCATTTTCATTCGAGGTAATTTGAGTGTACATCTTATCCTAAAACACTTGAGTGAATGAGTGACAAAAACTAACCTTGGGAGGATTTTTGTACTTGATTTATTCATTATGTATATGGATTCCACCTTGTGTGCTATGTTCTTGTTCATGCCTTGCTTATTGAGGTCCTCTTTGATTGTTGGTGTGAAACTTCATTGCCTCTATCTTTAGGTCCATTGGATTGATGTATTGTTATTTGCCATGCATCATACATTTTTAGAGTTAGTAGAGTTAGGAGTAGGTCTCTGCCTCATCCATCAGAGTCTCCTGCATGAGGACATGCAATTGTTTATGTGTGGAGAGTTTGATGGGTTGCATTTATGCATCCATTCTCCATCCTAACTCTGGACATTTTGCATCTTAATCATACTTAATTGATGGGTAATTGGTAGATTCAGTTAGCCCTCTTTGGGTCTCATCGAATAAAATCATGATTCTTTGCACCATTTTGATAAATAAATATATTTTGGAGCTTCCTGTACTTTAATTCTCTTTTGTGAGTGTTATTTGCTTGTAGGGACTTCCTATGATTGGTGTATGAAGACCATAGAAGTGCTAGAGTTTGTAGCAGTGATCAATTTGGGAGAACTTGGGGAGCTGAATAAAAGTTCTGAGTCATTTCAGGAAGTATTGCAATGAAAAATTGATATCTCTCTTTATAGAGATTAGATTGAGACAAATAAAGATGTTTTGGAAAGCTCAAGAAGTCCTCTATAACTTTCATGTTTAGCTTAAAACCTAGTTCTAACTACCTCTTGGTGAAAATCGAGTTGCAAGATTAAAGGTTGTTGATGTTTTGATGTTGTCGAATTTGACCCTCAGTTAGTATTTTTCAAATATCTAGAACTCCAGATGTCCAATTGAGGTGATTCTTTCAAAGAGCTACAGCTTCTATTTCTAGGTCGAAGAGCTAATTTGAACATTTTGGGCGTCAAAATAGGCTTGGAAGTATTCGGTTGACCGCCGCGTCCATGACCAGGCGTGATTTATGAGGTTGGGCCCAAATATTGTGTTATTTTTGCTACATTATAAATAAGAATAGGTCAACAATTGTCGGGACCATTTTGTCTCATTGTTATTATTTTTACCATCAAGCATTTTCTCTCTCCACTCTCTCTAGGTTTTGGAGCTTCTAATCCTTGTTTTAAGCCCTTATAAATTAAGATTGCTCTTGAGGTTTCTATTTTTAACTCAATTTATGGTTGGTTTTTATATCCTTCTTATCTTCTCTCTCTAATATCGATTGTGAGAATTATTACAATTGTATTTTTAGGGTTGTCTAATTGTGTGTTATTACTGCATGCATGATTGGGATTCCATTGGGGTATTTGGTCAATTGATTAAATTACATCTAATTGATAAGGGATTGGAATTAACTCCGTTGGGAATTAGGCATGCAATTGATAATTAAACTAGCATAGGTTCATAGAACCATGATTATGGATTCCTAGTGCATATGTTAGTCAAACCTTTAATGGGAGTGCGATTATGTGACTATTAAGTAGAATTGCATCATTATTGTGTGGTAGCATAACTAATGAAAGTAACCACCACCATGAATTTATGTTTTGAACCGATGATTGAACAACTCTTAATCTAAGAATCCTTATAGGTAATTCTTCCAATAATATTCTCTCAATTTAATTATGCTTCCAAATAATTTCAAAACCCCAATTTCTAATTGGCTAGTAACACTTCTTTGTAAGACGACCTAAGTTGTGCCCTTTACTATATTTTTGGTATAACTTGGCACTTTATAAATTTTAATTTGTTTGCGAGTTACGACAACTCGCATCATTAGTCAAAAAGGTGCAATGGTGTGGCACATCTAAGCCATACACTTGTCACCTTAGGTGTCCTAATTACATTGTAACTTTCATATGGTATAAGAAACTACACACCGTAATTTTACCAAATGAGAAAAATACCATACCCATAAAATAGATATTACCCAAAATTAAATTACGAGTATAAAATTCTCATTTCTAACATTTTCTAACATCAATCCTATATTTTCTCAGTCTTGGACATCTTCAATCCAATTCTGGTTTCATGGTCCTTGACAAACCTAGGCCTGCATGGTCATTATTCATGCCAGGTTTGATTTTTTTTCAACTCGTCCATTGGGCCGTCCTTATCTTTGCTAAGTCTAGCAGATTTTTAAAATTATCATTAATAAAGTTTGAATTAATTTTTTGAAATAAATTTTGGGGTGTTATAAGTGACGGATCTAGAAATTTTGGCAATAGGGGCCAAGGACAATAAATCAACATAAGAAAGATGGAACGTATTGTATTTTATTATTTAGTCTTAATAAAATTATTTTATCTCAATAAAATTAGTATGGGTCAAATTTAATGATATAATATGGGTAAAAATACATTCATCTTTATAATTATTAAATAAATTTCAGAAATTTTGTGGGGCATATGCCCCTACTTTGCATAGTGTGGATTTGGACCTGTTTTGATGATTAAAATATATCTTTATATTTATATGGATAAAGATTATGTATCCATAATCTTTTGATCCTAATGTTGTAAACTTTGTTTGAGAATAATGTTGCTCATATATGCTATATGGGTTTGTTTCTTTCTCCTCCGTATTATTTACTAATCAATTAGATCTTTTCGCTGTGTTGGTATAAAAAAAAGTTAATGTTTATTTTAGTCCTTAGTTTTATACTTGTAAATCATTTTAGGTCCTAACTTTTAAAATAAGTCAAATTAGTTCTTAACATTGCAAAATGTGAGTTAAGTTAATCTTTTATCCCACTCTTGTTTAACATTTTGTCAATTAAATGATGATATATAATGTTAGGTGAAATATTGAGATACCATGTCATTTTAAGTATAATAAAATTTAAAATGACTCATTTTGGGGTCTAAAATTGTACAAAATAAGTCATGTTATGATTTGAAAAAGAGATTTAAATGACTAATTTGTGTGATTTTAAACATTAAAATGAGTTATTTTAAACTTTACTTTAGATGATATAATGTATCTTAAGGTATCACTTAACATTACACATCATCATTTAATTGATGAAATATGAAATAAAAGTGGGTTGGAATTGAAGACTAACATGACTCATGTTTTGTAATGTAAATGATTAATTTAACTCATTTTAAAAGTCAGGGACTAAAATGGCTCAGGCATATACTCATAACCAAAATGAACATTAACTCAAAATAAACAGTGATGTATAATCTATGCCCTTAATATATGGTTAATAGTGTGATCTTTGTCTCCATCAAGCATTTCCTTTATTCTTTAATGTTAATTTTTTTTCCTTCTTCTTTTGGGTAAAAAACGTGTTTTGGGAGGAAGGATCCTTCTTTTCCAATGTCATGATTCAAGATTTTATGAAAGTAATATGAAACAAAGATCATCAATAATAAATCAATGCGTTTGAATTGACACTAATATTAATACGTATGGCTTAAACCAATCCTTAATCCAAAATTATATATACAAGGTAGCTGTTAGGGTGGGGAAGAGGGAAATCCAAATAATGTGTTAAGTAAGAAAAGTGAAAGAACCATAAAAACAGGCCGATACCATAATATATCCCAAAATCTTAAAGCAATGAGTCCGTGTATCCTCCCATTTATATACTATTTACTTAGTTCATTCTCAACCAATGTGGGACTTCACCCCTCATACTTGAAATTCTAACATTCTGTTCCTTAAGTGTGAGATCCATCACATGTGCTGCCTTTAGCAGAAGCCCTTCCACGGCTTTGATACCACTTGTAGAAATTTTATATATCAAAGAATATAAACATGAGTTCCTGTAACAACCCGAAATTTATTTTAAAAAACTTTTATTTGAGCTTTATTAATTAAAATTTTCACAAATCTAATAGAATTAATCATAATGAGAATGGTTCCACACAAAAAAAAATGAATAGTGACCATGCGGGCCAGGATAGCATTTGAGACCAGAAACCCTAGAATTAGGACCCAGAGATGCCTGAGCTAGAAAATATAGGATTAAGGTTAGCAAAGGTTAAAAATGAGAATTTTAGACCTGGAATTAAATTTCAGGCAATAGCTATTTTCTAAGGTACAAAATTTTACCTATTCGGTAAAATTATGGTACGTTTTTTACACTATGAGACTTCAGTACAAATTAGACACTTCCCTAGACAAGAGTGTGGCTTCAAAGAAGCCACACCATTGCCAGTTTTTTAAGGACCAATATGTTGCTTACAAAATTACCATATTTATCTTTAAGAAAAACAATTTTGTAATTGAATTACTATGCACTTTGTCATAAACTCATAAGATCAACATCATATCATTTTCTTTCATGCAAATTTCGGCCAACTCCCACAAGTTTTAGCCATCTTCATCTTCTTCCTCTAGGAAACATAAGAATCCTAGCTAGAAACTCAAATCTCACCCAAAGACTCCATAACCAAAGCATAAATTCCAACATAGCTCTTGAATTCCATAAATCAAACACCAATAGAGAATCCTCACCTCACCTCACTACACCAACAATTGTGGTTGTTGTTCTTGTTGCCTTAAAGGAGGATTTGAGAGGATTAGATCAAATATTGGAGGTAAGAACTCTTGAAGAAAGCTAAAAACAAGAATTAAAGCTTGCAAGAGCCAAATAGGATTTTCTTTAAGCTATATTTCCTTTAAACTAATTCTGAAATTTTTGAATGGTTGACCTTGAGATTTTTGGTTTTACTGGCTGTTTAGACAAGGATATTGATGTGTTTAATTTGGTAGAATGTAAGGATGATGTTATACTTGGGAGGATATTACATTATGGTATCAAAGCAAAATGTATCAAGAAGACCCTGTAAAAATTTCAAAACATAACAAGGTCTCTAGCTATATTAATAAATTTTCACAATTTCGGAGGTAAGAAACTACACAGTCTCAACCAATAGCTAGAAGCATTGATTTTTCTACCCTATCAATTGAACATCTTGTTAGCTCCAAAACCCTTCAGAAAGCTTTAATGTAATATGTTTTGAGTGATAACAAAACCAATTCAAAGATAATATTTTGAAGAACGACTAATGTCTACCTTGAGTTTCTTGACAAAGTACACATGTATTTTAGATTGCATAATGCGGACTTAAAGCAAGACTAATTTCACTTTGCATGTGTAAACATGATTTATCTCATATGAAGAGATTGAACCTAAAAGAAAGTGAGCATTATATCGTTCAAAGTATGTATACATGCCTACAGATCAAAGGATATCATATCAAGAGCAAGAAACCAAGGCACGGGCCTTCAGAAAGTAGTGCTGGACATAAGAAAGTATGCCTAACATAAAGATATTAAGGAAGCTACGAGAACAACGTGCACAATCTTTAATCATCACGGTAAAAAATCTTTCAAAATCATAAAGCTTGGATTGAAGACTAGAAGACCAACGAATCATCAAGGAACTAATTCCGTACTTCAAATAGCTCACTTCACTGTTGAGCGCTAACGTTACTAGAAAATGAGGAAATTTGAATTTTTGAAATTCAAATTTAAAGTCAAACCCAGTTTCAAATTGATGGGTCATCTCTTCTTCCAACTTGATTGACCAACTTAGCTTCTAGAAGAAAGAGTTCATAAACCATGTTCAGAAAGTAAGAGTAGTTTCTAAAGTAACATCAAAAACCTCATATCTCACAACGGCTTCTGCAAAAGCTTGACAATAGGCTACTCTTCTAGACTACTTTTCCAAGACACAAATAGATTGTCAACATGTGTCACTTGGAGATCTGGTCAGGGGCAATGGTCATAAGGAAGACTATCTTTAAATAGAGGTGCTGTACTCAACGAGTAGAGAGGTGCTACATAAGAGAGGAAACTCTGAAAAGCTCTCCTCATTCGCAAGGTTCATCATATCATAATGTAATCAGTTTCCTTGCTAATAAAAATCTTTTTTCCACATTCTTGAATAGTTATATGTTCTTCCTAGGAAGAGTTGTGGGAAAGAAGTCATTCAAGTTATCCCAGGATTATTCATATATATTTTAAGGAAACTTGAGTGTAGGTTAGTTTAAGTGGCAACCCAAACACAAACCTTTGTATCCTTGATCTAGTAGTGATCAGGATGAGATAGTTTAGAGAGGCTAATGTAAAACTACTTGCAACATGACAGTAGAAGTTTTCTCCTGGTCATGGGTTCAGCTTGAAAAGCTGGTGAATAACTATATTCAACGTGAAGGAGAGGTTGTCTACTGGTCACGGATTCAACTTGGAGAGGCTGGTGAATAACTAATTTCAATGTGACAGGAGAGGTTGTCTCCTGGTCACAGGTTTCCTTGGAGAGGCTGGGGCAAGACTACTCAATTCAGCTGGAGAGACTGGTGAATAACTACTTTCAACGTGACAGGTAGGGTTGTCTACTTATCACGAGGTTAGCTTGGAGAGGCAAGTACAAGACTACTCAAGGTTCAGCTTGGAGAGGGTGGTGAATAACTACTTGCAAGCCAGGAGGAGTTGTCTACTTGTCACGGTTCAGCTTGGAGAAGTTGGTGAATAACTACTTAACTTGTGACAGTGGGGGTTGTCCACTGGTTATAAGTGAGAGCTTGGGTAGCCTAATGTAAAAACTATCCATGTTCTTTCTCTAGTTTGAGAAAGATGTTTTAGTGGAACCTCAACATGTGTTGAGTACTAGATGTAGGCAATTTTGGCTGAACCGTATAAAAATACTTGTCACTTCTTCTTATCCCTGATCTATTTTACTTTCAATGTGTTATGATGTATAATTTAATATTTCCTTGATATATAGCTTTGGCTATTCTATCACTCTTTCTATGCTTCAGAAATCTACTTGAAACAGCTAATATGCTTTTTGCTACACTTCAAGCTTAGTACTTGATAGTATGTCTTTAAATGTTTCAGATGTAGAAAGAGGCAATGCACGATTCAACCTCTTTTCTCATGCACTTCCTTACTTACAAGTGTATCAGAGCCTAGTTTCTGAGGGCTTGGGTAGTCAAACGACTGAGGATAAAGATTCAAGGGACAAAATGGCACTGATTATCCACCTTGCAGCGGAATACTCTATCATATGTCCGTCACTCTGTGATGAGGATTCAGAATCTGAAAGGCTTCATCTATATCAGAGAGTCCCAAGGAGGGGAAGGACGAATAGCAAAAGTTAAAAGTTCAGTTGAACTCCAATGTCTTGTTCCTACCCACGTGCACACTAAGCTAATGTGAACATGAAAATATTCATGCTGGTGTCACTGTAAAGGATATATAGGATAGTGCACATGCTGCTTGAAGATTTTGACAAAAAGTATGCTAACTTAGAAATGGTTAAGAAAATACCTGAGAAGCTTTCCTACAAGATGTGCCCATAGCATTGTCATCACTGATATCATGATCTTCAAACTCTTGTCATGACGCTCTTCTCAAATCTATGGAAACAGAGTCATGCTCTCTGAAATACATGATAAATTCATAAAGAAGAGCATGCCTTTGGTCCTAAAGTCAACGTATTAGAAGCAAAGTAAAGCTATAACCAATGAAAGTTGCTAAAACCTCAATTGAAAAGGATACATTTGATGAAGTTTATGAGATTGAAAATATAGAGAAGAAGAAGTCTATGTTTATGAACCAGTGAAAAGCCAGAGAGAGGCTAAGCTAAGAAATGAAGAAATATCAATCTTAGCAAACTAAAAAGGGCAGAGAATATATTGAAAGAGTAACCTGCTCTGTGATAAGGAGCATGTTACACCTGTTTATCCCAAGCTCATGGTATCACTAGAAGATGTCATAAATCTATACATCATGGCATGAGTATACCTCAAGGAAAATGCAAGGTAAGAGTATCTAAACTCTATATCTCATTTTTTTTTCCTTACACTGTATGATAAGTTGCTGAAATTTTCTAGACTTCTTCTTGTAAAATATCTCATCTTGAAAGCGTTACTTGAGAAGGTTGCCTCTGAATTTAATATTATAGATATGAAGTTGAAAATATCTTAAGCTTTATAAGCTTTTATTTTAGAAAGTTGTCTTAAAACTTGAGAAAATTTCACTGCTTCTTATATAGAACAGAATAGATATATATATAGTTTGAAATCCTTATCTTTATGTAAGAAGTCAAAGGTCATAGTTCCAGGAAAAACAAGTTATATAACCTCATCTAAGATCTGTAAGCCTTGTTTGTTGCACTCTCTGCCACAAGAAAAGACATTACCTAACAACGATTCTAAAGAAGAAATCTCTTAGAAATGTTGGGAAATCTATTTCTTGATAACTAACTAAAAGGACCTAATATAGTCTAGGTACTAATATCAAAATTGTTCCTATTGTAGGTGAAAGAGGTCAACTGGATGAAGTACTAAGGAACAAACAAACTTTGACCACACCATATACTTATCCTATATCAAGAAGTGGCAGAAGATCAAAGCCTAAAATCCTTAAATGACTCAAGCTGATGATGAATGAGCTTAAAGAAATCTTTACTAATATTTTCAAAAGACTGAGGTTTGTCATGGTAAAATGTGTCTCAGGATGCTTTTGAAAGGTTGATGAAAGCAATATCTTTAGAAAGCAAGCTCCAGAACATCAACTTTTCAAAAATCATGGTCAGAACCTCAAAGAATTCAAAAAGTAACGTTTTGGACACAAAGATGAGCAATCTGAAGATAAAAGAGAAGCTAGGAATCTCAATAAAACGGAAACTACAAGGGAGTTCTAACTGGCAGCCTTCAAGGCAAAGTTCGTGAAGAGTTTTTTCAAGGGTATGAGAACTAGGTCATCCCTTGGATATATATATATCAAATTGTGCTTTCATCTCCACCTTTGAGCCTAAATACTGAAGAGAAACTTTGAGTTAATCCAAGTTGGGAGGATGGTTTGTAAAGGAGTTGTTCCAGCTGGAAAAGGAAAAGTCCAAGTTGACGCTGAAAATTCATCATTATCACAAAGGAGATCTTTCAAGAACATATTCAATGGTGCTAGGAAAGTCATGAAGAACAAAGAAAAAGAAGAAGAGAACCCAGATGTTATTGTGTTTGCTTGAAAATAGCTTGATCTCCTGGGTCATGCAAGAATCAGAATATCATTGCTCTCTCTTTTGATAGGGGCTAAATGTGTCTGCCAATAAGGAACCAGCTAAAAGACTATCTCTTCATGTATTTCAAATTCCTATCCTCTGTGATAATACTCGCGCTATCTGCCTTGCTAAGGTTCTTTGTCAGCACTCTATCCAAGCACTACTAGAAAACATCTTTTATTCAAGGATCTTGTTCAAAAAGGGGATGTTGAGATAATGTTTGTTGATGCTGAAACCAACTGCAGATGCATTCACAAAACCATTATTTGAAGATCTCTTGTGTGTTTTGAAAAAGCTTTTAGAACAAATAAAGTCAAACCCATGTTTCAAACTAGTGGGTGATCTCTCTGCCAACTTGATCGACTAACTAACTTCTAGAAAAAAGAGTTTAGAAACCATGTTCAGAAAGTAAGAGTAGTTTCTGAAGTAACATCAGAAACCTCATATCTCACAACGCTTCTACAAAACTCTACAATAGACAGGCTACTATTCTAGTCTACTTTTACAAGACACAAATAGATGATCAACATGTTTCACTTGGAGATCTGATCAGGGGCAATGGTCACAAGGAAGACTATCTTTAAATGAGATGCTGTGTTTAAACAAAGTAGATAGACTATGTTACACAAGAGAGGAAATCTACAAAAATCTTTCCTCATCCAGGAGTTTCACTATATCATAATGTAATCAGTTTCCTTGCTAGTAAAAATCTTCTTTTCGCATTCTTGACTAGTTATATGTTCTTCCTAGGAAGAGTTACGAAAGCGTCATTCAAGTTACCAGGATTATTCATTTATATTTTAAGGAAACTTGAGTGTAGGTTAGTTTGAGTGGCAACCCAAACATAAACCTTTGTATCCTTGATCCAGGAGTGATCAGTGTGAGATAGCTTGGAGAAGATAATGTAAAACTACTAGCAACGTGATAGTATAAATTATCTACTGGTTAGGTTCATCTTGGAAAGGCTGGGCAAGACTACTCAGTTAACTTGGAAAGGCTAGTGAATAACTACATTCAACGTGACAGGAGAGGTTGTCTACTAGTCACGAGTTTAGCTTGGAGAGGCTGGTGAATAACCGCTTTCAATATGATAGTAGAGGTTGTCTCCTGGTCATGAGTTCAGCTTGGAAAGGCTGGGCAAGACTACTGGTTCAGCTTTGGAAAGGTTGGTGAATAACTACTTTCAACGTGACAATAGAGGTTGTCTACTTGTCATAGGGTCAGCTTGGAAAGGTTGGGCAAGACTACTCAATTCAACTTGGAGAGGCTGGTGAATAACTACTTTTAACGCGACAGGAGGATTGTCTACTTGTCACGGGGTTTTCTAGAGAGGCTATTACAAGACTACTCAAGATTCAGAGCTAGAGAGGTTGGTGAATAACTACTTGCAACGCGATAGTAGGAGTTGTCTACTTGTCATGGTACAGGTTAGAGAGGTTGGTGAATAACTACTCAACTTGTGACAGGAGGGTTGTCCACTGGTCATAAGTGAGAGCTTTGGAAGGCTAATATAAAGACTATCCATATTCTTTCTCTAGTTTGAGAAAGATGTTTTAGTGGAACCTCAACATGTGTTGAGTGCTAATGTAGGCAGTTTGGCTGAACTAGTATAAAAATACAAGTGTCACTTCTTCTTATCCTTGATCTCTTTTCTTTCTGTGTTATGCTGTATAATTTAATATTTGCTGTATATAGTTTTGGTTGTTCTATCACTCTTTTTATGCTTCAGAAATCTACTTTTTAAAATAGCTAATATGCTTTCCACTACACTTCAAGCTTAGTGCTTGATAGTATATCTTTAAATGTTTCAGATGTAGAAAGAGGCAATGCATAATTCATCCCCCCTTCCTTACCTACACATCTAAATTCATACAAAAATTCAGGGTTGAACTTTGAGATGTCCTCAATTCCCTAAAAATCTCATCAAAATTCGATCTTTTGGTATTGTAACAAAATTAGACATAATCGGACTACAAATTGGAACTGGTTAGGCAAAAACCTGACCTGTTGGTTTTCAATTTTTAAAATTAGCAAAAGTACTTAAGAAGACCTAAGAGAATTACTGAAAACACTTCCATATGTTAGCTTCACCACATAAAAATTTTAGCACAAAATAACATCTTAACTACGTCAGAAAATCATAAGATTTGACCTACTTACTCAAATATGGGATTTCCAATAACAGAGTACATAACATGTGTTTAGGAGTTATACAATTTCTTTATCATCTACCAACGAGATCCATATGAGACCTGGAAGTGTATCAAGTACGAAGGTGGCTTATGGGAGGATATAGAAGCTGTTGTTGGAATTTCAAAAATTAGAAACTATGCGACTTTGGTGGACAAATGCCGATTGGTGGAAGGATATAATAGGAAGTTAGCGATTGCCAAATTCACTAAGGACAATTCTAAAAGTAGACTGTCACTTGAAGACCAAGACTATGAGGATGCCACGTCCTTAAGAAGGTTTAACCAAGTCCACATGAGGATAAACGGCAATAACAGACAACCATAGGACGAAACTGCCCAAAATGTGGGAAGGATCACAAGAATTGGCCTTGTTTGGCTGGACAATATGTATGCTATCACTTGGACAACCAGGGCACAAGATTTGGGAGTATCTAGACAAGTATCCAACATCAACTGCAAAACCACAACACCAGAGTAAGGTCTTCACCCTAAGTGAAAGGATGTCACCACCCGAAGATCCAATAAGGCAAGAGCATGTTTACTACGTTATAGAAAGTGAGGTCTTCGGGTCCAATGGGTTGCGAGGCTTTATTTTGTTACCTTATGGTATGTTATGTTACTTATAAATTAACGGATTTTTCTTAATTATCTATAGCAAATTCGTTTGATTCGTGTAGTAACTAATTTATAATTTTCCAATAGCATATGAGAAGGAAGCAATATATTTACTTAATACAAATCCAAATATAAGAAAAGGCTCTAATATGATCTTTAATGTACATTTGTATCCTTATATATTTATAAATATATACACATAACAAAATAAAACTTGATAAGAGACTTCAATTATTGAACTTCCATAACGTCGTCTCATTGTTCTCTTGAGCAATCTAGAGCAACACGGAAAAACAAAACATAGGGGTAAGACTAAAATTCTCGATAGGATATCCCCAAAATGAATAATAATAATGATGTCATCGTCATCGTAGCCACTCAGTTTATGAAGAAAATGTGATCATACAATACATAACAAAGGTTCATTTAAAAGTTCAAAATCATCCTTCTAAGTAGGTTCCTTTTATTATTCAATCTCTTAATATACATACATCATCATATAAAGCATATACTATTAAATTTCAACTTAACCATATTGGTCTCAATATCAATGTTAAAACCATTCTCTTAGCATATAGGATAAATTACTACTTAGGACAATTGCCACTTTGACTTGTCTTGTCCTTAACTCCTGTGGCTTAGACCACTATGGCTCTAACCACTGTGGCTCTGACCATGTGGCTTTGACCACTCTAGGGTAATAAACTATTTTTCAGGACTAAGCTCATTCCTATACATGACCCTTGGTTTTTCTTCATTCACAGATCTTTCTTAGCCAGGTTTGCTCCAACTTAGTTCAAGGGTAGTTAGGTTTACTCCCCAACTAACCGATTTACTCTTCGGCCTAATAAGACATAATCTCATGTTGTGCTCGCACATATAAGCAATTGAAATAAGTACTCACATCAATATGTGCCTAACAACAATAATAAGTACACATAACATGAATGAGATCAAATCATAAACATCTTATCATCCTTTTAGCTAATTCAGCATGCTGCCAGAATTTCATATCAAGAAAATTATGGTTAAATTATTAAACATAATTGAAATAGAGCAAAATTATTTGTCAAAGATACTTCAATGTATTAATAAGATCTGTAAAAATTTCAAAGCATAAAAGGTCTCTAGTTATATTAATAAAATTCCACAATTTCAGGTCAAACTTCGTTTCAATCAACAGCAGAAGTCTCAATTTTTATACCCTATCAAATGAACATATAAAAGTACACAAAAATTCAGGGTTAACCTTGAGATGTCCTCTATACCCTGTAGAAATTTTAGCACAAAATTCGATCATTTGGTATGGTAATAAAATTAGATAAAATTAGTACTACAACTGTACTAGTTAGGTAGAACCCTTACCTGTTTGGTTTTCAATTTTTTAAAATTAGAAAAAGTATTCAATAAAACCCAAGAAAATTATAGGAAACACTTCCCTATATTAGCTTCACCACATAAAAATTTTAGCTCAAAATAACATCTCTAACTATGTCAGAAAAATCATGAAATTTGACTTGCTTACTCAAATATGGGATTTCCAACAACATAGCTCATAACATGTTTTGAGAAAAAGAGTTTTCTAACAACATCCAAACGCTTCACCAAATTAAACACATAAATATCCATGTATCATCAACCAATAAACTGAATTTCATAATTAGTGTTGAGAAAAAGAGGTTAAAGAAATCCCTACTTGTTACTAGAAGTTCCTTGTACTTGTCTTAGCCTTTTCTTGTGCCTTTACCCCCAATCTTCACTTTAAATCAGCCAAACCTTCCTTTAGGATGGTAATATAATAGCTGCCTCTTGATGGTGTGGTGGAAAAGAAGCCTTGGAAGAAGGTTGATTCAAAGATTTCAAGTGACAGTCTTGTGTTTGTGCTAAATCTATGGATACTTGATGTTATTGCTTAAGGTTTTGGTAAGCTTATGATGGTTTTGAGGAAGAAAATAATGGAGAGATGGATGTAGGAGTTGATGGCCGAGAACTTGAGGAAGGAAAAATGATGAATTTTGATTTTATTTTCATTTGAAGATAATGTACACATAAATTATTATGAAAATGTTTTCTTTGAAGATAAATGATGGATATTTGTAATGTTTCTACTGGCTCATAAAAAGGGCAATGGTGTGGCATATTTCTAGACCACACATATGTCACCATAGGTGGCAAGTTGACATTGCAAGTTTTTAAGTGTACGAAACTACACACTATAATTTAACCAAACAGATAAAATACCATACCTATAAAACAGATATTACTCTAAAATTAAATTCTGGGTCTAAAATTCTTATTTCTAACTTTTCATAACCTTAATCTTATATTTTCTCAGTCTCGCATCTCAAACCCTAATTCTAGGGCTTCAGGGTTTCGACGGGCTTACCGGCTCCACCCGGTCACTATTCATATTTTTTTTTAAACTCATCACGTCATTCTTATCTTGACATTCTTATCTTGACCAACCCTACCAAAATCATAAAATTTTGATTAATAAAGTTTAAATAAAATTTTTAAAATAATTTTCGGGTGTTACAATACCACCCTCCTTAAAAAAAATTTTGCTCTCAAAATTCACTTGACATTGACTTGAAAATAGTTTATATAGATCGAACAACAATGCACACACATAAATCAAAAGGAAATAATCAAGTCCTATAACGTAGTAAAATTTTCCTACCTTAGATTGAGTTTTCGTGTGGTGATGTCCCTTCTACACTTAGGGTGAAAACCTTACTTTGGTGTTATAGCTTTAGTGTTGTGGCTTTGCAGTTGGTTTTGGATATCTCTCTGGGCACCCAAATCTTGTGCCCTAGTTTCCAGTTATAGCATACATATTGTCTAGCTAAGCAAGGTCCACTCTTGTGATCCTTCCCGCATCTTGGGTTTGTTCATGGTTGTCTCCTGTTGCCTTTTATCCTCCTGTACTTGGTTGGAACTGCTTCTAAAGGCGGATCATCCGCATATTCTTAGTCTTCAATTGGTCTTTCTTAGAATTGTTCTTAGTGGACTTGGCAATTGCTAGCTTCCTATTATACCCTTCAACTAATCAGCATTTGTCCACCAATAGCGCATAATCCCTAATTTCTAAAATTCTAAGGGCTTCCATATATTCTCGTAATCCACCTTCGTACTTGATACACTTCCAGGTCTCATCGGGATCTATTGATAGATAGTAGAGAACTTACATAACTCCTCAAACTTCGCAGAATACTCAGCCACACTCACATTTCCTTGCTTAAGTCTCATAAACTCTAGCTCCTTTCGTTTCTCACTTGAAGGGAAAATACTTGATAAAAGGCCTCTTTAAAAGTATCCCAAGTAATTTTAGGTTGAGACGCCCCAAGCAATCTCCTAGCTCCATTCCACCAGAACTTAGCATTAGCCTCCAACATATATGTAGCGAAGGCCATTTTCTGACTTGCAATCCAGGCCAAAATGAGAAGATCTTCTCTAGTGCCTTAATCCATTCTTCGCCTTACCTGGGTTGAAGACTCTTCTAAAAGGCATTGGATTCGCTTTCTTGAACTCTGCAAACTTATGGTACTTTATATCCATTTTTGCTCTTCCTAGGTTTCCCGTTGGATTTCCTTTAGCTTTTCGGTCTCTCTCTCATTTGGTTTGCCACTATAGCTTGTTCCCTCATAACAGGAGCCATCTCACAGAAGTGTCCATCATGTTTTTTGGCCTAGCATTCTTGTTCATAGACGTCTTG
This sequence comes from Dalbergia oliveri, assembly GCA_030441495.1. Classification (NCBI taxonomy): domain Eukaryota; kingdom Viridiplantae; phylum Streptophyta; class Magnoliopsida; order Fabales; family Fabaceae; genus Dalbergia; species Dalbergia oliveri. Next base: position 24,640,942 of record JAMLFY010000012.1, on the reverse strand, counting down.
CGTTGCCATTGGTTCTTGAACACACCAATAAGGGATATTGATTTGATCAAGCTCAATACTATGCTTAATGTGATAGCAACCAACTACAGCACCATGAGACTCAGGCACATCTAATCCTTATATACTATTATATAAATAAGATTCAAAGCATGACTTATCTACACATTGGAAGCATAACCAGTTTATTCCTCAAGGTCCTACAAGGGTGAACTTTCTAATACCATAATGTAACACCCTCCCAAGTATAACATCATCCTTAAGCCATGACATTAGACTCAGGAGTTGTTACTTACAAATTAGCAAATCTTTCTTAATTATCTATAGTAAATTCGCTTGATTTAGGTAGTAACTAATTCATAATTTTCCAACAGCATATAAGAAGGAAGCAATATATTTGTTTAATACAAATCCAAATGCAAGAAAAGGCTCTGATATGAGCTTTAATGTAGATATCCTTATATATTTACAAATATATACACATAACAAAAAAAACTTGATCCGAGACTTCAAGTATTGAACCTCCATAAGAACCGCCTCATTGTTCTCTTGAGCAATCTAGAGACAACATGGAAACACAAAACATAGGGGATGAGAATTCTAAAATTCTCAATAAGGCATCCCCAAAATGCATAATAATAATAATGTCTGCATCATTGTCCCAACCATTTCTATTTATGAAGAAAATGTGATCATACAATACATATCAAAGGTTCATTTTAAAGTTCAAAATCATCCTTCTAAATAGGTTCCTTTTATTATTCAATCTCTTAATATACATACATCATCATATAAAGCATATACTATTAAACTTCAACTTAAACATATTGGCCTCAATATCAATGTTAAAATCATTCTCTTAGCACATAAGATAAAGGACTACTTAGGATAATTGCCACTTCGACTTGTTTAACCCTCGACTATTGTGGCTTTGACCATTCTATGGGTAATAGATTGCTTTTTAAGATTGAGCTCATTCCTATACATGAATCCTTGGATTTTCTCTCTAGTTCACACAGATCTATACCTAGCTAGCTTTGCTCCTCGACTCAATTCAAGGGTAGTTAGGTTTACTCCCCAATTCCATTCAAGGGTAGCCAGGTTTACTCCTCGACTAATCAAATTTACTTTCTAGCCCAATAAGATATAATCTCATGCTTTGCTCACACACATAACGATTGTAATAAGTATTCACGCCTATATCTGCCAAACATCATTAATGAGTTCACATAATATGAATGATATCAAATCACAAACATTTCATCATCTTTTTAGTTAATTCAACATGCTGCCAGAATTTCAATCATAAAGAAAATTATGGTTAAATTATTAAACATCATTGGAACAGAGAAACTATTTTTCAGAGGTACTTCAATGTATTTAAGAGACCCTGTAAAAATTTCAAACCATAAAAGGTCTCTAGCTATATTAATAAAATTTCACAATTTCGGAGGTCAAAATTGCCTAGTTTCAATCAATAGCCAGAACTCTCAATTTTTCTACCCTATCAAATGAACATATAAAATTACAAAAAAATTTAGGGTTGAACCTCAAGATGTCCTCTATACCCTGTAAAAATTTCAACTCAAAATTCATTCATTTGATATAGTAACAAAATTAGACAAAATCAGCACTACAAACTGGACTAGTTGGACAGAAACTCTTGACCTTTGGTTTTCAATTTTTTAAATTAGCAAAAGTTCATAAGAAGTCCCAAGAAAATTAATGGAAACATTTCCATATGTTGGCTTCATCACATAAAATTTTCAGCCAAAAATAAGGTCTCTAAATTAGTGAGAAAAACAATGTAATTTGAGCTGCTTGCTTGAAATTCGAGTTTCAGCAACATAATTCACAACATATTTTGAGAAAAATGATTTTCTAAGAACATCCAAACAGTCCACCAAATTAAAGATATTAATATCTATGTATAATCAACCAATGAAACTAGAAATTTCAAGCTTAAACACTAAAATGAATTTCAGAATCGGTTTTGAAAAAAAGGTTAAAAAAAATCCCTACTTGTTACTAGAAGTTCCTTGTGCTTGTCTTAGCCTTTTCTTGTTCATCTACACCCAATCTTCACTTTAAATCAGCCAAACCTTCCTCTAAGGTGGTAATATAACAGCTGTCTCTTGATGGTGTAGTGGAAAAAGAAGCCTTGGAAAAGGTTGTTTCAAAGATTTCAAGAGGTAGTCTTGTGTTTGTGCTAAATCTATGGATACTTGATGTTATAGCTTAAGGTTTTGGTAAGTTTATGATGGTTTTGAGGAAGAAAAGAATGGAGAGATGGTTGTAGGAGTTGATAGTTGAGAACTTGAGGAAAGAAAAATGATGAATTTTGATTTAATTTTCATTTGAAGATAATGTACACATTAATTATTATGAAAATGTTTTCTTCTAAGATAAATGATGTATTTTTGTAATGTTTCTATTGGCTCATAAAAAAGGCCATGGTGTGGCATATTTCTAGACCACAAACTTGCCACCTAAGGTGGCAAGTTGACACTGCTAGTTGTAACACCCTAAAAATTATTTAAAAATTAATTTGAGTTTTATTAATCATAATTTTAAAAATCTGGAGTCTTTGCAATGATGAGGATGACCAACGGATGTGAAAAACAAATTTCAGGCTAGGGTGAATAGTGACCTCCAGGCCCACAAGCCTTCTGGAATAACAAAACCCTAGAATTGGGACCTGGAGATGCCCTAAGCTAAGGAAACATAGGGTTAAGGTTAAAAATAGTTAGAAATAGAGTTTTGTACATTGAATTAAATTTCGAGCAATATCTGATTACCCAAGTACAGTGTTTTATCCATTTGGTAAAATTTTGGTGTGCGATTTCTAACAGAAAGATAGTTTAATCGCTAGATTTGGACAATATATATCAATTCAAAACAAGTGAAAGGATAAGATTTAATCTTGGATTACAAGATTAAATCCTAGCCATCCATTTTACTTTCTTTCTTTAAGAATTATCCAATTACATCATATAATACTAAGTTTCCTTTACAAGATAAATACAACCAAACCCTCTCCATTAAGCCACAAAAACATTTCGGCCAAGACAATAAGGGAGGTAGCCACTATTGCCATCTTTCTCAAGAACTCACACTTGATCTCAAATCACCAAAACACTTGCCCAAAGTTACTAAAACCATAAACTTCCTTCACTAAACTTATTCTACTCATCATAACCTACAAATCTAACCGATTGAAATCACAATTCCTCATAAATCCTAACCTTGATACCTCATTACATCACTGTCTAAGGAAGGTTTGGGGCTGATTTGGTAGCCTTGGAGTAAAGAGAAATCACTTGGAACACCTTTGGAGTGTAAAGCTCTAAAGATTGCAAAGTAGAGTTTTATGTTCTTATTTGTTGTGATTCTATTTTTCCAGATTTTCACCTCTTGAAATTTCTAATTTCCTTATTCTAATGTATGATTTCACATAGATATATTTGCATAGTTAGAGTAGTTTGGGATTGTGGAAAAGTCATTTTTGTCAAAAGGAGTTTTAGAATACCTTGGAATTTCGGTTCTATTATAGGCAGTGATTATTCAATTTTCTGGACAATTTAGGTATTTTTATTAGCTAAAAAAATTATATTTTGAAGCTAACATCTTAAGGCAACTTCATGATTTTTCTTGGGTTATGTTAAAGACTTTTACTGCTTGAAGAAAATCATGAACCGAAAATGATACTTGTGCTGCTTGAATTGTTGAAATAAACTGTAAATTTTACTAATTTTGTTACCCTAGCAAATGATTGATTTTTCCTTTGAAATTTTTATAGAGTGTTGGAAACATCTTGAAGTTCGACCATAATTTTTATTCTAAATTGTTTCAGTCATTTGCTATAGTTAAAAATTAGGAATTTCTGGTTTTGAGTTAGACTTAGTGGTCTTTGACCATTAAATTTGTCTAATTTGTTAACATAGTTAGAGAATGATTTTTGTTCTAAAATTGTTACAGGGCCTTTTTGACACATTGAGATGTCATGGAGAATTTTTATAGCCTTTGAATTGGTTGTTTGATATGCAAAATAAATCTTGCTACTTAAGCATAAATTATGCCAATGTGCTAGAATTGTGGTAATGCCTTGAATTAATGATGTAATGACTTTGATTCAAGTTTGATATGTATGAATGCATATTATGGACTTTAAAGATTGTTTTATGAGGTATGAGTGAATGATATACATGTTTGAAGCATTATGAAATCAGACATTTATGTTAATGCATATAGAAATGTGATGCCTCTATATAGGAGCTTGAGGATGATGTATGTGTTGAGTAAAGAATGAAATCCCCTTTATTATGTTAAGGGCATGAGAATATCCCCTTTAGTATGTTAAGGGCACGAGAACATCCCCTTTAGTATGCCAAGGGCACGGAAATATCACCTTTAGTATGTTAAGCGCCTGAAGTATCCCCTTTATTATGTCAAAGGCACGAAAGACAAGGATGATGTATATAAGATCCCTTTTGATATACTGAGGGCATGTAAAGTTAAGAATAAATTACTATAATGTTAAGTAGTATGACATGTGTATATTAAGTGATTGAATAATAAAATAGACCCACTTCAAGAATTTTTCTTAACTTTAAAATGAACCTTGATATAGGTTGCATGCTTGTTTTTTCTAATAAACCGAAGTGGTTGGAATGATGGCAATGACATGGACTTTAGTATGTTTGTGGATGCCTAGAATTTTAGAATTCTCACCTTGATGTGTTTTGTTCCTATGTCGTCTCCAGGTTGATCAAGAGGATAGTGAGACCACCATAGGAAGGAATAAATTGGAATTTGTAGTAGTCAATGGCAAAGACCTATATCTATTGTACTTAGGTGTATGCAAATGTCTGAAATATAAGAGATAACAGATGTATTGTAAAGCTCTTAGAAGAGCTTCCTTTTGTAATTGACCTTGTATTTAAATAAATAATTTGTTTGTTTGCTATATATTTTGATAGAACCATGAATTAGTTACTACACGAATTGACCGATTCTTGCCATAGATATTTAAGAAAGGACCGCAATTTATAAGTAACAACTCTTGAGTTCAATGTCATGACTTATGTAACATTCCATGCTACTTTATGGATTAACAACTATCCCCACAAATCAACAGAGGTCTTCGTAGCGTACTTTGTCCTCACTTACACACTCCCTAGGAAAACTTCCCAGGAGGTCACCTATCCCAAAATTTCTCCAAGTCAAGCATGCTTAACCATGGAGTTCTTTAGTGATGGGTTACCAAAAAGAAGATGCATCTTGTTAGTATAGGTAGTACCAATCAATTCATATAAGTCATCCTTAATTGTATAGTCCCATACCTATGTAATCTCAAGATCCCTCTCATTATGGCATGTAATCGATTCATTCATGTACCCCTTCGCTGAGCCCAAGAGCCACTCATTCCTGCCTTCTTGCGGAAATCACTTTTTGCCCTCGTTCCTGAGCATTACATGCCCACTAACTTCCGCTTGTTCGTCCCTTAACCACACCATACTGGGAGAGGTGCTACTCAATATCATTTGTAACATCCCATGCCGCTTTATGGATTGATGGTGTCCACAAACTAACACAGGTCTTCTCAGCGTGCTTTGTCCTCACTCACACACTCCCTGGGAAAACTTCCTAGGAGGTCACCTATCCTAAAATTTCTCCAAGTCAAGCACGCTTAACCATGGAGTTCTTTAGTGATGGGCTACCAAAGAAGATGCATCTTGTTAGTATAGGTAGTACCAATCAATTCATGTAAGCTATCCTTACTGTATAGTCCCATACCTATATAGTCTCAAGATCCTCTCATTATGGCGTGTAATCGTTCATTCATGTCCCCTCGCTTAGAAGCTACCAAGAGCTGCTCATTGTCTGTGCCTTCTTGCACCAGCTATCACTCTCGCCCTCGTCCTCGGGCATTACAACTTAAGGATGAGGTTATATTTGGGAAGATGTTACATTATGGTATCAGAGATTCATCCTTGTAGGACTTTATGGAATGGACTGACTATGCTTCCAAAGTGTAGATAAATCATGCCTTGAATCTTATTTATATGATAGGATATAGGGTTTAGATATGCATGATAGTCTAGTGGTGTTGTAGTTGGTTGCTATCATGCTTAGCATATGTTGAGCCTTATTAACTCAATATATTTTGTTTGGTGTGTTCAGGAACTAATGCAGACCGTAGACGTAATAGGAATAGAAACGTAGAGCGGAAGACATGATGAGTACTTTCTTGAAATGGTCACTGCTATAAGAGCAAGCTGCGGTGGCTAACCGAATGATGGAGAGGTTGGATTTCAATGAGGAGCGAATCCAGCTGGTATCCTTGGAGGGAACGAGGTGGATGTGGATTATCAAATGTTTGCCAAGTTCAGGAAAGCAAACCCCTAGCCATTTCAGGAGCTTTTAATCCAAACAAAGCAGAAGAATGGATTAAGGCTATGGAAAAGATTTTTGTAGTTCTTCGTATACGAGACCCAAAAAGTAGGTTTTCTACTTACATACTGAAAGTAGATGCAAAGTTTTGGTGGGTTAGCACAAGGGGTTATTCGAAGTCTCTCACATTGAAGTTAACTGGGAAGTTTTTAAGGAGGCTTTTTATCACAAGTATTTTCCTTTTATGAGGAATGCAAAGGATCTAAAGTTCATGGTGCTCAAGCAAGGGTCCATGAGTGTAGCTTATACACAGCCAAGTTTGAGGAGCTCTACAAGTTTTCTACTATTTATCATAATCCCATAAAGCTTGGAAGTGCATGAAGTATAAAGGAGGGTTACGTGAGGATATTGAGGCAACTGTGAGTCTTTTAGAGATCAGGATTATGCGACTTTGGTAAACAAGTACCTTAGAGGACTCCAATAAGAAGCTAGCAATTGCCTAATCTGTTAAGGACACCTCTAATAAAAGACTTGCACCTAAAGATCAAGACCATGAGGATACCCCACCCAAAGAAGCAGTTTCAACCTAACCTATATGAGCATAAATAGCAACAACAGTGAACCACAAGACAAGATTGCCCAAAATGTGGGAAGAACCATAGGGGTAGACCTTGCTTGGCTAGGTAAAATGCATGCTATCATTGTGAAAAGCCAGGACATATAATGAGGGAGTGTCTAGAGAGACATCCAAAACCTTAGGAAACCACCATACAAGAGTACTAAGAGCTCATGGGACATTGTAACATCCTAATATTTAACCCAAACACTCCTAGGACGTATTAAGATTAATTATTAGTTATTACTTCCTTTTAAACTCATTTGTGAAATTAATTAGCGGAAAATACAGGTAAAATTTTTTTTTTTTGAAATGCATGTGCATAAAACAAAGTGCGAGCCTTCGCGTACCATATAAAAGAAACGTAAAGAAGAAGAACAAATAAATCATGCAAAGCAAACACAATAGGAACACCTCAATCATAAAAACATCTATCATAATATTAATCATAATAGTTTAGTATATCATCTCAAGCATAAAGGAAACCATAAAGTCATACCCATATAAGTGGGTAGAGCTTGCAGGACAGAAATGTAAAATACAGAAACATAAAACAACTTGAAACATGGAAAGCCCTCAAAAGATACTACTTGCCCAAGCAACCCTCCCCTCTAAAAAAACTACAGAAGACGCTCTCCTCGGACGGGGAGTAGCCCTGCCAAGAAGCCTCAGATGTGGCCCAATGAAGAGGGATGTGGCCATGCGGATCGGCGGAGCGACATGGCCTCCTCGATGAGGGCGCCTTGAGGCCGACATACACGCCTCATGGGCCTCGGCTGAGAGGTGTCCTCGCTACTCCTATGAACGCCCATAGGCACCGTAGGGGTGGAATCCTCGAGTAGGGATCGGGATGAGTCCTCTGACAGGTCCTCCCGCAACGACGTATGAGGGGCATGTACTCTGGATAGTCATGCACCACTGAAGATAATGGTCGGGCACGCGTTCTGCTCGTCATGGGGTCGCGTCCTCTCAAAAATCATATCGTTGCCAAAGGGAGAAGTCGGGTGAAACGAAGTTGGAGACCAGAAAAGCAAACAGACGATCCATGTATGCAAAAATGCGTACGGCACAACGACCCTCAAAATGGTAGGAATGATCCGAATCGTAGTGCAGTTCTAACACTGCGCATCAACAAAAATCACAAATGACGCCATCAGCCTGAAGATGTAACGGAAAGAGAAGAGAGGGTCTAGAATCTTGCTAAAGAATCTCAGGAGGAAATCCTCTATCCTATTGTCATCGTTTACGTCCCAAGGAACCTTGGGTTTATTATGAAAAGGTTAAACATGCAAAGATTAATGTCGATGCCCTCATGGTTTTACCTTCTCCTCAACATGGCAGGAGACGCACGTCTGGATGTCACATTAAACATCTTATTTTTCAAAACTTTCTTAAGTCCTTCAAATTTGACGAAATTCAGGCATAAGAACTTGCACCCTAATTTCCTCAAATTGAGTCATGCCACATAACTCACATAATGCATGTTGTCTCATAAATTCCTCAATCAAATAAACCTTTCATTCATAAAAACATACTTTCTTTGATTCATCTATATCACATGGTCTGATGCATTATGCCCACAATATACCAAAATCATCATCACAACACATCATGAATCCTCATGTTATCATACTCATGACATTAACACATTCATACATAACACAAGCATACTCGCTCGGTCTCATTCTCACATCACACTTCCTATCTCATATTGTCTTATGCTTTGGCCCTTAGGGTCTTAAACTTATGTTCTAATTATTCTAATACCCATATTAAATCTTTATTACACCCAAGAGATCATCACTTATAATTCTCACTAAGATTTAGGCTTACTAAAAATTCCAAACAGCATTATGCATTTTGGGTATAAAAATTATTATATGATTACGGGGTTCTAGAATTCCCGTTTTAGACCCTTTTTAAGATCCGTCTTCGCTACAGCTTTATAATTAACTCCTAAATCAATTGAGGGATTCCTACACATATCCACTAATTATAAACCATTTTTCTTAAGTCCAATTATGCTGGAATAGAATTACAAGTTTGTGCATTCTAAGTGTTCTAGAATTCTCATTTTTAATCCTTTCAAGTTACTTATTCTATTCTAACTTCCCTAAATTGTTCCTTGCTTCACTCAAACATAATTTTACACATTTTAACACCTTAGAATAGAATTCATACAGTAGCCAAACATCAAAGGCAGAACCGAAAACATAAGCTTCATAGAATCACATAATCACTTGATTTAAATGCATATAAGTTGCTAGTTTCTCTTAGAATCATTGTAGGAACTCAAAACTCTTTTAGAAACCAATTAATCTCATTGAAATCATATAAATATGTGCTAGGTCATATTCTTTATTTTATTGCTCATGAGCTTCAATCTAGAGTAAAACTCTTAGAATGGCCGACTAACTTTAAGGTTGGCAAGGGTAAGCTTAGAGCTCTTTGAAAACATAGGATTAATTTTCTTGAACAAAACTTTTGTGATCTACTTAACAACTTTAGCAAACTTTGTTCAAACAAAGGAAAAGGAAACCGAAATCATTCAAGGAAAAGGAAGAGAAAACCGAAACCTTTGAGGAAGAAAAGAAAGGAAATCCGAAAGCATGAGCAAGAAAAAGAAAAACACAAGCATGTATGGTCCAAGACCAAGTTGTTTCAAGCTTTAGAGGTTTCTCACAAGACATCAACAAGTATTTATCTTGAAACCTCATCATCAAGCTAAAGTTTTCTCAAGAATAGGCCTCATGGCCGAAAAGGAAAGGAAGAAAGAAAGAGTTTTGATCCAAGAGGAAACTAGAACTTTTCTTGAAGAAAACAAGTAAAAAACTTGAAAACAAACCCCTACCTAAGGAAGTCTTTGAAGAAATGAAAGAAAGCTTGAGTTCTTGAAGAGTTGAGAAGACAAAATCTTCTCTTGAGTGTGGTTATATGTTTGGCCAAGAAGGGAACTCAAGGGAGGTGATTTTTCCTTGAGTTTCTAAGCTTGGAAATGGCAAGTTTGAGTGTTTAAGAGATGGTTTGAGGTGAGGTAGTGGTGGTTTATGGTTGTTTGGGGTGGTGGCAAGGTTCTTTGAAAGGAAGAAGAAGAAGATGAAGAGGATTTTGAGAGAAAATGCAAGAAAGTGCAAGACAACTAAACTTAGCAAATGATCTAAAGTGTATCAAGGTTCTTCCAAGCTTGGTATTTATAGAAATTTTGCAACATGGAGGCTGAACAAAGAGGCCGATGGTCTTCATGGGCAAAGGGAGAAAATATCTCTTTGATTGGCATGGGTTAGGCATGGGCAAGCATGGTGAGGTATGGTTTGAGGTATGGCCTAGGCATGGCTCTTGAGTGAGATAAAATTCAACATGTGACACTCCTTGGAGGCTATGCATTCGGCCAGATTTACAGCCAAGGGGAAGAGAAGTTTGTTCATGTAATTGTGTTTTAATGGTGTGTTTAGGTGTTTCCTTGATTAAGGTTTTGGTTAGGAGTTTGTAAGCAAGTGTTTAGGTGAGATAATTGGGTAATTAAGAATGTTAAGACTTGATTAGGAGGGTAATCTTACTAGATTAACAATTTAAAATCATTCTTTTGGTCAAATGAGGTATGGCACAATTCCTTAATTTAAGGAATTGGAGAAAAATACTATTCAAGATTCCATGACAAGGAATCTTGAATTAAAGAATGCAATTAGAGATTATCTAAGCAATCTTAGGTTCTAATTAACCTCAATAAATTATTTTGACTCTAGATTAATTATGGAAATAAATTAATCTTCAATTAGAGCCTAATATTGCTTAGGTTTGCTTAATTGCGTCATTAGGCTCACTGTACACTGTTTAGGGGCAAAATGGTAATTTTGCACTAAAACTGCCCGGATCTCCTGGGCCCAACTAAACATCAAACATCACTCAAAAACATTTTTCCAAACTTCCTAGAAACTCCGGGTTCAAATAGCACCTTTTACCCGTAGAACACAGGAGGGTATTTGGGTCATTTTAAGCCGAAAGTTCGGAAAACAAGATTTTTGCCTCAAACATAATGAATATAATCCCCTTCAACATTGAGTTGACCTATTCGAGGATTGTTGGGTCGACTTGAATTCTGGTAAAAATGACCTCAGGGGCATTTCAGTCATTTGTACTAAAGCAAAAATTGGGGTTATAGACATAACCACCTAACAATCCGATCCGAGGTAGGAATGTTTAGGATTTGATTGAATTGTTTGAACTGTGTGAATTCCTTGTTGGATTTATGAAATTTGTCTTTTGAAATCGTTTTCAAATGAATTTTGAGGGCAAAATTCTTTCTAAGGTGGGTGGTAATATAACACCCTAAAAATTATTTAAAAATTAATTTGAGCTTTTCATAATTTTAAAAATCTAACAGTTTTGGCAATGATGAGGATGACCCAATGGATGTGAAAAAAATTTTCAGGGCTTGGTAATAGTGACCTTACATGCCAAAGGCCCATCAGGGAAACCTGAAAATTGGTACCGAAATGCCAAAAGCTAGGAAACATAGGGTTAAGGTTAGAAATAGTTAGAAATAGAGATTTTATACATGGAATTAAATTTCGGGCAATATCTAATTACCCGAGTACGTGTTTTACCCATTCAGGAAATTTCAATGTGCAATTTCTAATACCAAAGATAGTTTAATCACTCAAAATAAGTGGAATGCTAAGATTTAATCTTGGATTACAAGATTAAATCCTAGCCATCCATTTTACTTTCTTTCTTTAAGAATTATCTAATTACATCATATAATATCCAAACTTCCTTTACAAGATAAATACAACCAAACCTTCTCTATTAAGATACAAAAACATTTCGGCCAAGACAAGAAGGGAGGCAGCCACAATTTCCATCTTTCTCAAGAACTCAAACTTGATTTCAAATCACCAAAACACTTGCCCAAAGTTACTAAAACCATAAACTTCCTTCACCAAACTTGTTCTACTCATCATAACCTACAAATTAACCGATTCAAATCTCAATTCGTCATCAATCCTAATCTTGATACCTCATTACCTCACTGTGTAAGGAAGGTTTGGGGCTGATTTGGCAGCCTTGGAGTAAAGAGAAATCACTTGGAACACCTTTGGAGTGTAAAGCTCTAAAGATTGCAAAGTAGGGTTTTGTGTTCTTATTTGTTGTGATTCTATTTTTCCATATTTTCACCTCTTGGAATTTCGAATTTCCTAGTTCTAATGTATGATTTCACATAGAAATACATGTATTTACATAGGTCAAGTAGTTTGGGTTTGTGGAAAAATCACTTTTGTCAAAAAGAGTTTTAGAATACCTTGCTGGAATTTTTGTTCTGTTATAGGCAGTGATTGTTCATGAATTTTCTATACAACTGTAGGTATTTTTATGAGCTAAAAAAATTATATGTTGAAACTAACATCTTAAGGCAAATCCATGATTTTTCTTGGGCTATGTTAAAGACTTTTACAGCTTGAAAAAAATCATGAACCAAAATGGTACTTGTGCTGGCTAAATTGTTAGAATAGAAGCTACGAATTTTACTAATTTTGTTACTATAGCAAATGATTAATTTTTTTCTTTAAAATTTTTATAGAGTGTTGGAAACATCTTCAAGTTCAATATGATTTTTTATTCTGAATTGATTGAGTCATTTACTAGGGTTAAAAATTAGGGATTTTCGATTGAGCTAGACTTAGTGGTCTCTAACCACTAAATTTGTCTAATTTTGTAAACATAGTTAAAGAATGATTCTTGTTCTATAATTGTTACAAGACCTTTTAGACACATTGAGGTGTCGTGGAGAATTTTTATAGCCTTTGAATTGGTTGTTTGATATGCAAAATAAATCTTGCTACTTAAGCATAAATTTTGCCAATGTGCTGGAATTGTGGTAATGCCTTGAATTAATGATATAATGACTTTGATTCAAGTTTGATATGTATGAATGCATATTATCAACTTTAAAAATTGTTTTATGAGGTATGAGTGAATATATATATATATATGTGTGTGTGTGTGTGTGTGTGTGTGTGTTTGAAGCAATATGAACTCAAAGGTTTATGTTAATGCATATAGAAATGTGATGCCTATATATATGAGCTTGATGATGATGTATGTGTTGAGAATTTAGGGCTTTTGCTTTGCTGAAATTTTAAGTTTTCAGTTTTTAGCTTTTCCTTCACAAATCTAAAACTAAAACCGTTTTCAGCAAAGCAAACAGCCTAAAATTCTTAGTAGGGCATCCCAAAACATATATTAAAGTCTATGTCATCGTCATCGTTCCAACCATTTTGGTTTATTAGAAAAGTGAGCATGCAACATATATCAAGGTTCAATTTAAAGTTAAAAAAAACATTCTTCCGAAGTAGGTCTCTTTTATTATTCAATCACTTAATATACACATGTCATACTACTTAACATCATAGTAATTCATTCTTAACTTCACGTGCCCTCTATACATCGAAAGGGATTTTATATACATCATCCTTATCTTTTCATGCCCTTGACATAATAAAGGGTATACTTTCATGCCCTTGACATATTAAAGGGATATTTTTGCTCTTAACATACTAAAGGGGATGTTCCTGTCCCTTGACATACTAAAGGGGATGTTCCCATGCCCTTAACATAATAAAGCGGATTTTATTCTTCACTTAACACATATATCATCCTCAAGCTCACATATATAGACATCACATTTCTATATGCATTAACATAAATCTCTGATTTTCATAATGTTTCAAACATATATATATATATATATATATATATATATATATATATATATATATATATATATCATTCACTCATACCTAACGCCCAATTTTGCTGTTTGAGTACAAATGACCGAAATGCCTCTGAGGTCATTTTTACCAAATTAAAGGACAGTCGACCTGGCAATCCTCGAATGGGTCAACTCAATGTTTGAAGGGGGTTATAACTGTTATGTTTGATATTTGAGGTGAAAATCTTGTTTTCCGAACTTTCGGCTTAAAATGACCAAAATACCCCTCCTATTCTACACGGATAAAAGGTGTCGTTTGAGCCCGAAACTTTTCCAGGAAGTTTGGAATGATGTCTATAAGTGATATCTGATGTCTAGTTGCCTGAAGGTCCTCAAGTTTAGTGTAAAATTACCATTTTGTCCCTAGAACAGTGTACAGTGAGCCTAATGACGCAATTAAGCAAACCTAAACAATATTAGGCTCTAATCAAAGATTAATTTATTTCGATAATTAATCTAGAGTCAAAATAATTTATTAAGGTTAATTAGAACCTAAGATTGCTTAGATAAACTCTAATTGCATTCTTTAATTCAAGATTCCTAATCATGGAATCTTGAATAGTGTTTTCTCTCTCCAATTCCTTAAATTAAGGAATTGTGTCATACCTCATTTGACTAAGAAAATGAATTTAATTTGTTAATCTAGTAAGATTACCCTCCTAATCAAGTTTTGACAACCTTAATTAGGTCATTACCTCACCTAAACATTTTCTTACAACTCCTAACCAAAACATTAATCAAAGAAACACCTAAACACATCCCTAAAACACAATTACATGAGCAAATTAAATTCCCCTTGGCTGTCCCCAAATCTGCCGAATGCATGGCCTAGGATGAGTGCCACATGTTGAAATTTTCTTCACTCCAAAGCCCATGCCTTGCCCATACTTCACCATGGTTGAACCCATACTCAAAGTCATACCTTGTAAGAGATATTTTCCTCCCTTTCCCTCCTTTTGGCCGTCGGCCATCCTCCTTTGTGCAGCCTTCATTGTGAAAAATTTTCTATAAATACCAAACCTTGAAGAACCTTGATACACTTTAGATCATTTGCTAAGTTTAGTTGTCTTGCATTTTCTTGCTTTTTCTTTCAAATTTCTCTTCATCTTCTTCGTCATCTTCTTCCTCTCAAAGAACCTTGCCACCACCATAAACCACCACAAACAACCATAAACCACCACTACCTCACCTTAAACCATCTCTCAAACACTCAAACTTTCCATTCCCAAGCTTAGAAACTCAAGGAAAAATCATCTTCCTTGAGCATCCTCCTTGGCCGAATCCATCATCACATCCAAGAGGAGATTTTGTCTTCTCAACTCTTCAAGAATCAAGCTTTCTTTCTTCCATTCCAAAGACTTCCTTAGGTAGGGGTTTGTTTTAATTTTTTTACTTGTTTTCCTTAAGAAAAGTTCTAGTTTTCTCTTGGTTCAAACTATTTTCCTTCTTTCTTTTTCATTTCGGCCAAGAGGCCATTTTATGAGAATAATATGAGCTTGATGATGAGGTTTCAAGATAATGACTTGTTGTTGTCATGTGAGAAACCTCTAAAGCTTGAAACAACTTGGTCTTGGACCATACATGCCTTGATTTCTTTCTTTTCTTTGATAAAGTTTTCAGTTTTCTCTTCTTTTCCTCCTCATGATTTTGGTTTCCTTTGTCTTGGTTTGAACAAAGTTTGCTAAAAATGTAAAGTAGATCACAAAAGTTTTGTTAAAGAAAATTAATCACATGATTTCAAAGAGCTCTAAGCTTACCCTTGCCAACCTTAAAGTTGGTCGGCCATTCTAAGAGTTTTACTCTAGATTGAAGCCCATGAGCAATAAAATAAAGAATATGACTTAGTTCTTGTATTTTGTTTAGACAAAGTGTTAAACTTTGTGTCTATTTTCTTGAGCTTGATAATGAAGTTCAAACCTTAAGACTTCCTTGAAGTCTAGGTGCTAAGAACTCTAAAGCTTGCCTTATGATACATAATGGGTTGAGGTTTCATGTTCCTTTAAAGTCTTGCAAAAGGGCTCTAGCTAAGATCTAAAATAAGTTGCATTCATGTTTACTTTAATGCTTTGCATAGCATGTTTATTTTCAAGTCATCACTAAACAACTTAAAGATTAAAACAAGAATGTACATCCTCACTTAATAAATCTCAAAGCCTACCTATTTCAACCTTAAAGTTGATTGTTGATTTGGGGTAAATACCTCAAGGGGCCTAGAGCACTAAAATGAAGAATTGAACCTTGCATCTCATGTTTACTTTCTTGTCTAGCATGTTTACATTCTATGCCATCACTTAAACTCTAAAGATAATAAAAGAGTGCATCTCATGTTTACTTTATGTCCTCACTTTATTTTCTAATGAAGAATAAAAATGAGGTGCATAGCATGTTTAAGTTTATGTCATCACTTTAATGATCTAGAGCTCAAAGACTTGCCCAAGTATCCTATGTAAGGTTTTAAGAAAATGTTGGCATTCTTAAAGAAGCCATTCGGCCTTGTGGTGATGATGATGGACTTAGTATGAGTTCCTCTAATCACAAGTGTCCATAGTTCATGTTTTGTAATTTTTCTAAGCTTAGGAGCACCTAAGCAACATTATGAATGAAATTATATACTTTAAATCTATTTTATGAACAAGTTAATTTAGCTACTGACCTCATGTGTAATTGCATGATTTTGATGTAAGGATTTGAGTTCTAAAAGAGTTTTGAGTTCCTAGAATTATTCCAAGAGAAAACTAGCAACTTGTATGCATTTTAATTCATGAGATTATGTGATTTTTGGGGTTTGCATTTTGGTTCTGGACTCCATGATTGGCCACTGTACTAAATCTGTTTTCTGGTGTGGAAATGTGTAAAATTATGTTTGAGTGAAGTGAGGAACGTTTTTAGAGAAGTTAGAAAAGATTAAGTAACTAAAAAGGGTTCAAATTGAGAATTCTAGAACACCTAGCTATGGAAAGACACAAACCTGTTCCAGCATGATTAATTCAAGGATAAATGGTTCATAATCAGTAAGACATGTATAAAAACCCTTCATAAATGATTAGGTATTAATTACAAAGCTTAAGGTGATGATAAGGACTTAAAATGGGAATTCTAGCACACTTAGACATGGTAAAATATAATTCTGTTCCAGCATAGTAGATTGAGGAAAAATGGTTTACAACTTAGAAAACATGCCTAGGAATCTCTCATAATTGGTTTAGGAATTGATTATGGAGCCATAGGCGAAGACGGATCTTAAAAAGGGTCACGACGGAGATTCTAGCCGTAAGCATATGATATTTTTCTGCCCTTACATGCACAATGCTATTTGGAATTTTTAGTAAGTCTAAATCTTAGAGAAAAGTTTAAGTGAAGACCTCTTGAGGGTAATAAAGATATAATATGGGTATTGGAATAATTAGAAGACAAGTTTAAGACCCGTGAGGACCAAAGCATAAAATACTAAGAGATAGGAGGCCAAGTGAGCATATTTATGATAATGAACCTCGAGCATATTTATGATGATATGATTATGTTAATATCTTGAGCATGAAACTTTATGTGTATAATTGGCGTGTTGATGTGATGAAGTATTATGCCTTAATTTGAGATGCATGAGGTTCAAAATATGGACGAACTAGAAGAATATGCTCATGTGAATCATAAGTTTTTAATTGAGAAAGTTCCATAAGAATGATACATGTGATTGAGATTATGTGGCATGACTCAATTTGAGAAAATTCGGAGGGTAGCTGTTATGCCTCCGAATTTCCGTCAAATTTGAGAGACTAAAGAAAGTTTTGAGAAATAAGATGTTTAATGTGACACACCGAGACGTACTTCTCCTCTCTGAGGAGAAGGTAAAGTGTGAGGGCATCGACATTAGCCTGCCAAAGCGAACAAAGTCGTTGGTCTTAACCAGTCGATGCGTTTCGAAGAAGGAAAAAGTCCCATGATGGGTGATCCTTAGGCCCCTACCCGTACTCTAGGAGTCGGGATTATGATAATTATGATTATGTTTATGATTCACTTATCAAGAGGATAAGTAAGAACTAGTGACAACTAGTGAAGACAAGTATTATGCCTAGTTTAAAGGGTGCGGTACTATTATGTTTAGTGTCACAAGTATGAGAAAAGGAAAGATGTTCAAGAGAAGTTACATGCCACTTACATGTTGTTTGATTATTGTTTGGTTTGCCTAAAGTACTGCCATGCATCCATGAACTATTATGCTGCATACATGCATTAAGATTCATGATAAAAGACATGGACCTTAGATAATTACCTTTGCGAAAACCTCATAATAAACTTATGCATGTTTAACCTTTTCATAATAAACCCAAGGTTCCTGGGACGTAAATGATGACATTAGGATAGAGGATTTCCCCTGAGATTCTTTAGCAAGATTCTCACCTCTCTCTCGTTTCTTTTCGTTACGTCTCCAGTGAATGGCGTCGTTCGTGATTTTTGTTGATGCGCCCGTGTGGGAGTTGCACTACGATCCGGATCATCAGCCCTACCACTTCGAGGGTCGTTGTGCTATACGCATTTTTGCATACATGGGATGCCCATTTGCCTTTTGGTCTCCAGTTTCCGCTTCACCCGACTTCTCCCTATGGCGATGATATGATTTTTGAGAGGACGCGACCGAGATGAAGAGAACCGTCGCGCTCCCTGCATCCTCAGCGGTATGAGGCTACCCCGAGTACGTGCCTCGCCCGAGACGTTCGGAGACTGACCTGCAGAGGATCCCCCTTCTCATCCTTTTTGGAGGGTTTTGTCCCTCCTGACCCATGGACATTGGGATGCGTAGCGAGGAGATGGTGACGCAGCGAAGATTAGCACGACGTCCGAGATGCATCCACGTCGTGGAGGACATGTTCGCCCACCCTTCCGTCTTCATGCACCCGAGGAGCTTGCCCAGTTCATTGGGTATGTGCCATCGAGGGACGAGGAGGAGCACCATCCATAGTTCGAGGGAAGGAGTAGTCCTAGTTTGGGAGTATCTTTTGGGGCGTTTCATGTATTCGTTGTTATGTTTCTTATTTCTGTTATTGTACTGCAAGCTCTGCCCACTTATATGGGTAAGACTTTATGCTTTCCTTTGTAATTTATGGTTATATATTAAACTATTATGACTAATATTATGATAATTGTTCTCATGATTGAGGTGTCCTTACATACTTATGTTCTTTATAATTTATTTATTCTTCCGCTTCACGTTACATTTATGTTACACGCAAAGGCTCGCACTTTGTTTTACATGATTCATTTCAAAAAAAAAAAATTTACCTGTATTTTCTCTAAGTATTTTGCAAAATGAATTTAAAGGGAAGTAATAACTAATAATTAATCTTGATACGTCCTAGGCGTATGGGTTAAATATTAGGATGTTACACATACCTCATAAAACAATCTTTAAAGTCCATAATATGCATTCATACATATCAAACTTGAATCAAAGTCATTATATCATTAATTCAAGACATTACCACAATTCCTGCACATTGGTAGAATTTATGCTTAACTAGCAAGATTTATTTTGCATATCAAGCAACTAATTCAAAGGCTATAAAAATTCTTCATGACACCTCAATGTGTCCATAAGGTCATGTAATAATTTCAGAACAAAAATCATTCTCTAACTATATTAACAAAATTAGACAAATTTGGTGGTTAGTGACTACTAAGACTTAGCTAAAACCGGAAATTCCTATTTTTAACCCTAGCAAATGACTAAATCAATTCAGAACAAAAATCATGGTTGAACTTCACGATATTTCCAACACTCTGTAAAAATTTCAAAGGAAAAATCAATCATTTGTTATGATAACAAAATTAGTAAAATTCGTAGCTTCTATTCCAACAATTAGCAGCACAAGTATCATTTTGGTTCATGATTTTTTCAAGCAATAGTGTTTAACATGACCCAAGAAAAATCATGGAGTTGCCTTAAGATGTTAACTTCAACATATAATTTTTTTAGCTCATAAAAATACCTAAGTTGTACAAAAAATTCGTGAACAATCACTGCCTATAATGAAGGAAATTCCAGCAAGGTATTCTAAAACTCTTTTTGACAAAAATGATTTTTCCACAAATCCAAACTACTTGACCTATGCAAATACATGTATATATATGTGAAATCATATATTAGAACCAGTAAATTTGAAATTCCAAGAGGTGAAAATCTGGAAAAATAGAATCACAACAAATAAGAACACAAACACTACTTTGCAATCTTTAGAGTTTTACACTCCAAAGGTGTTCCAAGTGATTTCTCTTTACTCCAAGACTACCAAATCAGCCCAAACCTTCCTTGCACAGTGAGGTAATGAGGTATCAAGGTTAGGATTGATGAGGAATTAAGATTTGAATTGGTTAGATTTGTAGGTTATGCTGAGTAGAACAAGTTTAGTGAAGGAAGTTTATGGTTTTAGTAACTTTGGGCAAGTGTTTTGGTTATTTGAAATCAAGTTTGAGTTCTTGAGAAAGATGGCAATGGTGGCTGTCTCCCTTCTTGTCTTGGCCGAAATGTTTTTGTGGCTTAATGGGGAAGGTTTGGTTGTATTTATCTTGTAAAGGAAGCTTGGATATTATATGATGTAATTGGATAATTCTTAAAGAAAGAAAGTAAAATGGATGGCTAGGATTTAATTTTGTAATCCAAGATTAAATCTTAGCCTTCCACTTGTTTTGAATTGATATACATTGTCCAAATCTAGTGATTAAATTATTTTTGGTGCTAGAAATCACATGAAATTTTACCAACAGGTGAAACATGTACTTGGGTAATTATATTGCCCAAATTTAATTCCATGTATAAAATCTCTATTTCTAACTATTTCTAACCTTAACCCTATGTTTCCTGACTTAGGCATTCTCAGATTCAATTCTAGGGTTTTGGCTATCTCGACGGATGGGGCCAATAAGGTTACTATTCACCTCGGCTCGATTTTTTTTCACATCTTTGGGTCGTCCTCATCATTGCCAAAACTGTCATATTTTTTAAATTATGATTAATAAAGCTCAAATTAATTTTTAAATAATTTTTGGGTGTTACACAAGTTTACGTGTATAAAACTACACATTACAATTTATGAACAGGTAAAATACCGTACCTGTAAAATAGTTATTACCCGAAATTAAATTCTAGGTCTAAAATTCTTATTTCTAACCTTAATCATATATTTTCTTAGTCTTGGGCAGCTTTAGGCCTCAATTCCAAGGCTTCGGGGTCCTGGCAAGCTTAACCAGGCACTATTCACATTTTTTTTTCTTTTTGTATACTCATCAAGTCATTCTTATCTTGACCAACCCTACCAAAATCGTGAAATTCTTATTAGTAAAGTCTAAATAAATTTTTTTCAAATAATTGTTGAATGTTACAATATACTAAAATCCATGACAAGTCGAGCTTGCCCAATATGTTTAAGTTAAAATTGAACAGTATATGAAATTTAGAGATTTGAGATAAAATTTTTATGTAGTGAAGCTAACATATGGAAATATTTACAGTAATTTTCTTGGGTCTTCTTAAGCACTTTTGCTAATTTTAAAAAATTGAAAATGAAATAGGTCAGGGTTTCTACCTAGCCAAGTCCAATTTGTAGTACCGAATTTTTCTAATTTTGTTACCATACCAAATGATCAAATTTTGAGCTAAAAGTTTTATAGGGTGTTGAGGACATCTTAAGTTCCAACCCTGAATTTTGGTAGGAATTTATATGATCATTTGATAGGGTAGAAAAATAAGACTTCTGGTTGTTGGCTAAACTGTGTAGTTTCTAACCTCCAAAATTGTGGAATTTTATTAATATAGCTAGAGACCTTTTTATGCTTTGAAATTTTATAGGGTCTCATTAACACATTGAAGTAGCTCTGAAAAATAGTTTTGTTCTGTTCTAATCATGTTTAATAATTTAACCATAATTTTTTTTATGACCAAATTCTGGTAGAATGCTGAATTAGCTAAAAGGATGATGAGATGTTTATGATTTGATCTCATTCATGTTATGTGAACTCATTGATGTTGTTAGGAATATATTGATGTGAGTGCTTATTACAATTGTTTATATGTGCGAGCAAAGCATGAGATTATGTCTTATTAGGTCGGAAAGTAAATCCGTTAGTCAGGAGTAAACCTGGCTACCCTTGAATGGAGTTAGGGAATAAACCTAACTACCCTTGAATTGAGTTGGAAGCAAACCTGGCTAGGAATAGATCTATGTGACTGGAGAAAATCCAAGAATTCACGTATAGGAGTAAGATCACCCTTGAAAAGCGGTCTATTATCGATAGAGTGGTCAAAGCCATAGTGATCAAAGCCACAATAGTTGAGAGCCAAGACAAGTCGAAATGGCAATTATCCTAAGTTGTCCTTTATCTTATGTGCTAAGAGAATGATTTTAACATCGATATTGAGACCAATATGTTTAAGTTGAAATTTAACAGTATATGCTTTATATGATGAGGTATGTATATTAAGAGATTGAATAATAAAAGTAACCCACTTCGGAAGAATGATTTTGAACTTTAAAATGAACCTTTGATATGTATTGTATGATCACATTTTCTTAGTAAATCGAAGTGGCTGGGACGATGATGATGACTTAGATTTTTTTTATTATGCATTTTGGGGATGCCCTACTGATAATTTTAGAATTCTCACCCTTACGTTTTGTGTTCCTGTGTCGTCTCCAGATTGCTCAGAGAACAATAAGGCGGTTGTTTTGGAGGTTCAATACTTGAAGATGTAACACCTTCCCAAGTATAACATCATCACTAAGCCATGAGATTAGACTCAGGAGTTGTTACTTGTGATTTAGCAGACCTTCCTTAAATATCTATAGTAATTTCGATTGATTCGTGTAATAGCTAATTCGTAATTCTACATAAGCATGTGAAAAAGAAGCAAAGTATTCATTAAATACAAGTCCAAATACAAAAGGGCTCTACTATGAGCATTAATATGTATCTCTATTTATATAATTACACACAAATATACATAACAAAATAAAATAAAAAGAGACTTCAACTATCGAACTACTATATATCAGATTCTTCTATGGCGGAGCTTCATATTTTCCTTAACTAATCTGGAAATAACACGGGAACACAAAACATAGGGATGAGAATTCTAAAATTCTTAGTAGGGCATCTCCAAAAAATATACTAAAATCTATGTCATCGTCATCACCCAAGCCACTTTAGTTTATTAAGAAAATTAGATCATACATCATACATCATATATCAAGATTCATTTTAAAGTTCTAAAATTATTCTTCCAAAATGGATTCCTTTTATTACTCAATCTCATAATATACATACATCATCATATAAAGCATGTACTATTCGGTTTTCAACTTAAATGGTCTTAATATCCATGCTAAAATCATTCACTTAGCACATAAGAGATAAAGGACTACTTAGGATAATTGCTACTTCAACTTGTCTTCGCCCTTGACCATTGTGGCTTTGATCACTCTATGGGTAATAAGCGCTTTCAAGACTAAGCTCATTCATATACGTGAATCCTTGGATTTTCTCTCTAGTTCACAGATCTATTCCTAGCCCAGTTTGCTCCCAAGCTCAATTCAAGGATAGTTAGGTTTACTCCCAACTCCATTCAAGGGTAGCCAAGTTTACTTCAGGACTAACAGGATTTACTCTAGGCCCAATAAGACATAATCTTATGCTTTGCTTACACATATAAGCAATTGTAATAAGTATTCACATCTATATGTGCCTACCATCATCAATGAGTTCACATAATATGAATGAGATCAAATCATAAACATCTCATCATCCTTTTAAGCTAATTCACATGCTGCTAGAATTTCATCATAAGAAAATTATGGTTAAATTATTAAACATGATTGAAAGAGCAAAACTATTTTTCAAAGGTACTTCAATGTATTAATAAGACCCTTGGTAAAAAATTTTAAGCATAAAAAAGTCTCTAGCTATATTAATAAAATTCCACAATTTCAAAGGTTAGAAACTCAGTCTAAAGCAACAAGCAGGAAGTCTAATTTTTCTATCCTATCAAATAATCAAATTTTTAGTTGAAATTTTTACAATGTTGAGGACATCAATATTTGGATTTATAATTAATGATGAGATGTTTATGATTTGATCTCATTCATGTTATGTGAACTCATTGATGATACTAGGTACATATAAATGTGAATACTTATTACAATTGCTTCTATATGCGAGAAAAGCATAAGATTATGTCTTATTGGGCCAGGGAGCAAATCAAATTGGAGACTAAACCTAACTACCCTTGAACTGAGTAGGGAGCAAACCTGGATAGGAATAGATCTATGTGAACTGGAAGAAAAATCCAAAGATCACGTATAGGAATGAGCTAATCCTGAAAGGCGTCTTTACCTAGAATGGTCAAAGCTAAGTGGTCTAACGCGATAGTCAAGGGTCAAGACAAGTCAAAGTAGCAATTGTCCTAAGTACACAGGGGCCTAAACGTAGACATAATATCATTCTTTGCTCACACATATAAGCAATTGATATAAGTATTCACATCTAGGTGAGCATTTTTAATTTCAATTTTTCAAAAATTTTGATTAAATAAATATAAGTACATAATCTGATTAAATAAATAGTAATTGAAATTCTATTAAATAAATGTATTGCTT
The DNA here is from genome assembly GCA_030441495.1 of Dalbergia oliveri. Classification (NCBI taxonomy): domain Eukaryota; kingdom Viridiplantae; phylum Streptophyta; class Magnoliopsida; order Fabales; family Fabaceae; genus Dalbergia; species Dalbergia oliveri. The sequence goes on along the minus strand of JAMLFY010000012.1, from coordinate 24,616,524 downwards.
ATAAGACATAAACATAAGCAATTTTTCTACCATAATCTCATGCAATCGTCATCTAGGCTCAGCCAATAAGACATAATCTCATTATTTGCTCACACATATAAGCAACTGAAATAAGTACTTGTAAAACGCCTTGATTTTTCTTGTTGTGTAAAATTATCAAAATGCCCCTAGGTAATCTTTGACAGATTTGAGGTTGAACAATCCTTAATTAGGGATTTTAACATTAGGGTAACATTATATGAGGCTTGGTTAGCAATTTGTACGAAAATCGCAAATCCAATTTTTGTGCAAATGACCAAAATGCCCCTAAGGTCATTTTTGCCTGGAAATTGAAGATAGCCAAGCCGGACTATCCTCGAGGGGTTAGTTTTATGTTTGAAGGGAATTATTTGTGATATGTTGATGTTAAGGTAAAAATCTCAACTCCTGGTTTTTCCGATACATAAAATTACCAAATTACCTCTGCAATAATTTAACACAGACTGAGTAATGTTTGAACTCGATCATCACCTGGAAAGTCTAAAATGTTTGTACTATGTAATATCTGGAAATGTTTAGGTAATTCAGAAAGCCTTATGTGAAATTACCTTTTTACCCCTAGTTAGTGCTTAATGAGCTCACTTAAGTAATTAAGGCAACATTAGGCTCTAATTCTTTTTGAATTGATTTCATTCATTAATTTTGGGTTAAAAATAATTACTTGAGGTTAAAAATAATTATTTGAGGTAATTAGAGCCTAAGAATTGTATAGGGAAATTTAATTTCCTTTCTTAATTACAAGGACTCATAAAATCAATAATGCTAAGATTAAGGTAAATCTAGTGCATTTTCTTTCTTTGTCTTAAGATTAGGACTTATGTTACTAATTGATTTTCAACTCAAGTGAGATTAACTCCATTACTAGTATAAGAATACTCTTTTACCTTGTCTTGGTAAATCCTAAACACTTGATTTTTACCATTTATACTAAGTTACCAATTCATTATTTACTATCTAACTAAATATGTTATCCTATCCTACCACTTATCAAGAAAATTGTCCCCTATTATGCCCAAGCTGGCCACAGCCTCCATGCCCATCATCAGGCTCATGATTCATCTTTTTCTATAAATAATACACTTACAAACATCATTGCATTACCATTTGCTTTGTTGGAGTTGTCTTATTCAAAGAATCATCAAAAAAATTCTGCATTCTCTCAAGACTCTAAGCTTCCTTCTTCTTCCTCCTCCATAGCAAAGAAGCTCCATTCTTGACATTCATCCAAGTTCTCAACCTCAAACTAACTCATAAACACTTAAACTTTCCATTTCCAAACACAAGATCACAAGAAAAATTCTCCTTCCATTTTAACTCACTTGACGAAACCATCACCTTCTTTAGGAGCAGATTTTTCTTCTTGTTACTTCATAAAAGATCAAGCTTTATCATTTGTAAACAAGAAACAATTTGGTAGGAATTTTATTTCATGTTCTTTCTCTTATTCTTTCTTCTAAATTTCGGTTTCTTTGGCTCGATGATGAGAAATCATGGTGGTGGTTGTGAATCCATCATATAATAGACCTCTAAAGTTCAAGGTTTAGTTTTTGCTATTAAAAGATTAATGGAATAATGGTTAATTTTCTTTAAGTTGATTCTTTTTGAGCTTGATGATGAGTTCAATAAATAAGGTTCTTGGAACCATGGTAATAAGAACTCTAAATCTCACTTCTTTTTGTTAAGATTAATTGGAGTCAAAGAGTTCATTCTTTAAAAGTCTTGAGTTTTGAGCTTAACAATATATAAAAGGGAACTTGCATCCATGTTTATGTTTCAAGCTCTTGCATATCATATTTAAATTTCAAGCCTTGCATAATCATGTTTATATTTCAAGTAATCACCTTAATTCTTGAAGATAATGATATGGACTTGCATATCATGTTTAATTTTCCAAGCCTTGCATAATCATGTTTATATTTCAAGTGATCACCTTAATACTTGAAAATAATAATATGGACTTGCATATCATGTTTATATTCCAAGTCTTGCATATCATGTTTAAATTTCAAATCATCACCTTAAATCTTAAAGATAAGAAAATGGACTTGCATATCATGTTTATATTTCAAGTCTTGAACATCATGTTTATATTCCCAAGTTATCACCTTATAATGACCAAGATTAAAAATGAGATTGCATGGCATGTTTATGATTCTAGTTATCACCTAAACCTCTAAAGCTCAAAAACTTGCCTCTTTTATCTTAAATGGAAATTTTGATCATAGACACAATTCAATATATGAATTTTGACTTTATGAGGATCTTGGGTTTGAAGTTGGTTTTTACTTTGTTTTGAGGCTTGGATCTAGTTTCTATGATGCACAAAGAGAACTTGATTTTAAAGGATATAATTGTTTTTGATGAGGTGATTGTTTTGATTTGGGAAAATATAAGTATAATCTCAAGGGAAAAATTGGAATGAGTTGTTATAATGGTTCTAGAATGAAAGAACAACTCAAAGTATGTTAAAATTTCAGTTTTCAAAATTCTGGAGCTCCTGGTAATCGATTACCAAGCTCCTGGAATCAATTACTAGGCTCAAAAATGTGCAAATGAGTGTGTTTCCACTCAAAATAACATGAATTGATGACTATGTATGTATGCCTGGTCTTTGAATCATATAAATAATGTCCTCTAGCATTTTGTATATATATTATGTTGAGCATAGCATATACAGTAGCTGAGTCCGATCCTTGATTTCCGGCATATTGGGTAAGAGCATGTTTATTGCTATTAGACGATGATTGGTAATATGCCTATTGAATATGTGCAAGAGATGTGTGAATGAATATGTGAATAAATGATATGAGGATATTGTGGCATGATGAGTTTATGATTGATGGGTTAAGATGCATGATATATGAAAGTTATGAACATGATATGTGTCATGATGAAATTATGATTACATGCTCACATTGCATCTACAAATTAACATGCCAATATTAAGGTGACATAAGACACATGGAAGTGATCCTCTAGACTCCCGAATTAAAGGTTATGAGAGGTGATCCAAAAATGACCCTTTAGACTCCAGGAATTAATGGTTATAAAAGGTGTTCCTATGTCCCCTAACCCGCACTCTAGGAGTTCGAAATTTTGCTTATCAAGAGGATAAGTGTAAACTAGTGACGACTAGTTAGGTATGAGCTCATAACCTAGAACTCTCAAGAGGAGAGAAGATATAGGGCGGTCCCAAGAAAAGAGAATAAGAAATTTAAGTCACCTAAAAAGATAATGAGGAGAAATCATGTTAGAAAGATATACGTTCATTATGTCATGTACATTGGTTGTGATTTTTACGATAACTGGCATATGGCATTGACATGCATTCATGATACAATAGGATGCATCCATGACATTAAGATTCATACTAAAGATACGGATCTTGGCTAAAGGTATTTGGAAATTAATGAATGAACCTTATATATGCTCACATTTTCATAGTGAATCCTAAGGTTCCTGAGGACGATGATGATGACACACGCATTAGAAGGCGAAAGCCCTAAGATTCTTATATAAGTTTCTCATTCCCTCTTCTTTTCTTTCCATCTCGTCTTCAGAGGTAGATGGCGACGTTCGTGATCTATGTTGACACCCCTACGTGGGACATGTACTATGACCCAACCGGTAATATCATTTTGTGGGTCATTGTATAGTTCATTTGTACGTCTTTATGGATCATCCCTTCACGAGCCCCATTTCTAGCGTTCTTCCCCCACTGCCCTTTTCCAGATAATCTTGCTTTCGAGCCCTCGCATTTGTATGCTCAGCAATTTCCACATACTCACTCTATTGCATCATCTGTTCGAGACTTCCCTGATTACATGCCCCGTCACCACCTCGTTCTCCTGGTCATGGTTGGACCCATCAGAAAATCTACTCTCCCATCACTCTTCAGGAGGTCTGCTATTGTACCTATGGAGGTGGGAGGTGACAGTGATGGAGAGACTACGTCATGCAACTAATGAAGGAGTCGAGCCTGCACATAGAGGCGCTACCTATCCTCACTGAGGTGGCCATGTTCAACTCATGGGACTTTATGCCACACGAGACGAATTATCAATTTTACTCTAGGCGTTTTGAGTAGGAGTAGTGAAGGAAAGATCCTATGCTAGTGTATTTTGCATTCATTTGCATATTATTCGTCTTAGATTACTATACTTGATTTAACCTTTGTTAGTAGTATGATGTTTGTATGTTTTAGTGCAAGATATGGAATGATCAGTATTTACTTTGGTAATATTATAATATGGTGTTGTAATTTATAGGTATCGTAATTTGTTTATGTCCTCTCTCTTTAGCGAGGTGAATAGCATCAACTATTTAGTATGCGTGGCTCACATTTTGTTTAAAAGAAAAAATTTACCCATAATTTCATTAAAGTATTTCCAAGAGTTTAAATTAAGAATTGGAATAAAAGAGTAATAATTAATAATTAACTTAAATACATCCTAGGCTTATTGAGTTAAATATTAGGTTGTTATAGTACTCACATCTAAATATGCCTAACATCAGCAATAAGTACACAAAACATGAATCAGATCAAATCATAAACATCTCATTATCCTTTTAGCTAATTCAATGCTACCAATTTCAATCACCAAGAAAATTATGGTTAAATTATTAAACATGATCGGAATAGAGCAAAACTATTTTTAAGAGGTACTTCAATGTATTAATGAACCTATAAAAATATAATAACATTATCCTAGGTGTGGCTAAAAATGTCATGGCTTATTTTGAATGAGCAAATATAGGATTAAGGTCAGGAAATGTTAGAAATAAGAATTTTAGACCCAGAATTTAATTTCATGTAATATTTTTTAGGTATGATTTTTTACCTATTTAGTTAAATTATGATGTGTAGTTTTGTACACCATATGAAACTTGCAATATCAACTTGCCACCTAAGATGACAAGTGTGTGGTCTAGAAATATGCCACATCATTGCCCTTTTTATAAGCCAATAGAAACATTACAAAAATCCATCATTTATCTTCAACGAAAACATTTTCATAATAATGAATGTATACATTATCTTTAAATGAAAATAAAATCAAAATTCATGATTTTCCTTCCTCAAGTTCTCGGCCATCAACTCCTATAGCCATCTCTCCATTCTCTTCTCCCTCAAAACCATCATAAACTTACCAAAACCTTAAGCTATAAAATCAAGTATCCATAGATTTAGCACAAACACAAGGCTACCGCTTGAAATCTTTGAATCAACCTTCTTCTAAGGCTTCTTTTCCCACCACACCATCAAGAGGCAACTATTATATTATCATCCTAAAGGAAGGTTTGGTTGACTTAAAGTGAAGACTGGGTGTAGAGGCACAAGAAAAGGCTAAGACAAGTACAAGGAACTTCTAGTAACAAGTAGAGATTTCTCTAACCTCTTTTCCTTCGAATTGATTCTGAAATTTTGGTGAATGGTTGAGCTTGAGATTTTCGTTTTATTTGTTGTTTATATATAGATATTGATGTATTTAGTTTGGTGGAGTGTTTGGATGATGTTAGAAAATCATTTTTCTCTAAATATGTTGTGAACTATGTTAAGCTAAAACTGAATTTTAAGCAAACAGCTCAAATTACACGATTTTTCTTCCTGATTTTAGAAACGTTATTTTGAGCTAAAATTTTTATGTGGTGACTAACATATGGAAGTGTTTCCAGTAATTTTCTTGGGTCTTCTTAAGCACTTTTACTAATTTTAAAAAATTGAAAACTGAATATGTCAGGGTTTCTTCCAGCAAGTCCAGTTTGTAGTCCAGAATTTGTCTAATTTTGTTACCATATCAAATAATTGAATTTTGAGCTGAAATTTTTACAGGGTGTTGAGGACATCTTAAAGTTCAACCCTGAATTTGTTTAGGAATTTATAAGATCATTTGATAGGGTATAAAAATCGAGGCTTCCAAGTTGAGTGAAACTATAGTTTTGACCTCCAAAATTGTGAAATTTTATTAATATAGCTAGAGACCTCTTTATGCTATGAAATTTTTACAGGGTCTCATTAATACATTGAAGTACCTCTGAAAAATAGTTTTGCTCTGTTCCAATCATGTTTAATAATTTAACCATAATTTTCTTGATGACTGAAATTCGGCAGTATGCTGAATTAGCTAAAAGGATGATGAGATGTTTATGATTTGATCTCATTCATGTTATGTGAACTTATTGATGTTGTTATGCACATATAGACGTGAATACTTATTACAATTGCTTATATGTGCAAGCAAAGCATGAGATTATGTCTTCTTGGTTCGAAGAGTAAATCCAAATAGTTAGGGAGTAAACCTAGCTACCCTTGAATGGAGTTGGGAAGTAAACCTAACTACCCTTGAATTGAGTCAGGAGCAAACCCGGCTAGGAATAGATTTGTGTGAACTGAAGAGAACATCCAACGATTCACGTATCCTGAAGGTGTCTATTAGCCATAGAGTGATCAAAGCCACAATAGTCAAGGGCCAAGACAAGTCGAAGTGGCAATTGTCCTAAGTAGAAATAATCACGATTATACTCATGATTCTGTCTTATAAGCAATTTATTTATTTAATACAAATCCAAATACAAGAAAAGGCTCTTATATGAGCTTTAATGTACATTCGTATATATATTTATAAATTTATACACATAACAAAATAAAACTTGATTAGAGACTTCAAGTATTGAATCTCCATAATAGTCGCCTCATTGTTCTCTTGAGCAATATGGAAGCGACATGGGAACACAAAATATAGGGGTGAGAATTCTAAAATTCTCAATAAGGCATCCCCAAAATAAATAATAATAATAATGTCATCGTCATTGGCCCAGCCACTTTAGTTTATTAAGAAAATGTGATCATACAATACATATCAAAGGTTCATTTTAAAGTTCAAAATCATCCTTCCGAAGTGGGTTCCTTTTATTATTCAATCTCTTAATATATATACACCATCATATAAAACATATACTGTTAAATTTCAACATAACCATATTAGTCTCAATATCGATGTTAAAATCGTTCTCTTAGCACATAAGATAAAGGACTACTTAGGACAATTGCCACTTTGACTTGTCTTGGCCCTCGACTATTGTGGCTTTGACGACTCTAGGGTAATAAAGCTTTTAAGGACTAGCTCATTCCTATACGTGATCCTTGGATTTTCTCTAGGTTCACACAGATCTATTCCTAGCCAAGTTTGCTCCAGACTGAATTGAAGGGTAGTTAGGTTTACTCCCCAACTAATGGGATTTACTCTCCAAGCCCAAGAGATAATCTCATGCTCTCGCACACATATAAGCAATTGAAATAAGTACTCACATCTATATATGCCTAACATCAGCAATAAGTACACATAACATGAATGAGATCAAATCATAAACATCTCATTATCCTTTTAGCTAATTCACATGCTGCCACAATTTAAGTCATCAAGAAAATTATGGTTAAATTATTGAACATGATTGGATCAGAGCAAAATTATTTTCAAAGATACATCAATCTATAAAAATTTCAAAGCATAAAAAGTCTCTAGCTATATTAATAAAATTCCACTATTTCAGAGGTTAGAAACTACCCAATTTCAATCAACACCTAGAAGTATCAATTTTTCTCCCTAGCAAATGAACATATAAAATTACACAAAAATTCAAGTTGAACCTTGAGATGTCCTCTATACCCTGTAAAACTTTTAGCTCAAAATTCAATCATTTGATATGGTAACAAAATTAGACAAAATATGTAATACTCGGTGTACATGTGTTAGTAGACAAGCTCTATACGGCCTCAAGGTCCTCAGAACCCACCATCGGGTCCTAAAGTTCACTAAGTCTGGACCCTACACCTCTTTGGAAGGCTATATGTTAAAGTCACATTCTTTGGATCAAAAGTCCCAGTAATTGTTCCTAGAGGAAAATAAGTTGAAGAGTATTTTTAATGAATTTTCGAAACCTTAACGCTTTGTTTTTAGCCCACAAGTTTATAAAATCTAAACTAAAACCCAAAATTTGGATTTTGAATGGTTAGGATTTTGATTTTTTTGATATTTTATTTGAATCCAAATGGGGGGTATTTCCTTATTTACATTTATGTTCATTAACTTAAAATTAAGAAATGTAAATAACTTGAGGGTGCTTTCGGTGCTATTGCTAAAATTTTATAGAATAGTCTCACTGCACCAAGTTATGTTCGCAGCGCAGGCAACTGGGAGGCTTGGTGTCAGTAAGATATGTTCGCTGTCACGGTGATTGCTTCTCTAGGTTCGTTGAGAGATTTACTCGGCTGTCACGACCGTGTCTGATGTTAGAGCACAGTGCAAAATGACAAACTTTCATTTAGTAAGCCTTTAAAAGCCCCAACTCAAGCTCTTCTCTCCCAAAACCCAAAGGCCACCCCTCTCCCAAACCCTCTTTTCTCTCTTTTCTCCCTTCTCACTAAAATCCTCTCCAATCTAGCTCCCCAAATCATCATAGGTATGTTTATGTTGATAGATTTTTGCCTCTTTTTCTTCCCATTCTTTCATGTTCTAAGGTTTGACTTGTTATTGTTCTCCATTGTTGTTAATTTGGGGGTGCTCACCCATTGTTGTTAGAGTTGTTTTAGAGTAATCTAGGAGCAACCATAAATTTCTTATGAGTTTTATGGTTGTAATGGCAGACATTGGTGTCATCCCTCTTCCAGGAATCCTAGTGGTGTTGGTGCTTCTCTTTCCACCCCTCCATGTTGATCTCATGGCCTTAGTTTGGTCGTTATATTATTATTTTATTACATTACGAGTATTTAGAGATTTGAAAAATGGATTCTTTCATGATATGGCTTTATATGAAAATGTGCTTTAACTAGAAATGCTCTATTTGAACTTATACATAAAATTATAATTTTCAAAGTGCATGGCACCACTATTGAAATTAACTTGATATTATATGAGTTGTTTCATGATCCTAGAGTTGATTTTGATAATGAGAGCTAGTACGACTAATGAAAGTATATGTAAAGCTTAAGTTTAATTTTAATAGCTGAGAATGTCGAAATTAGAACACATAGAACCCCGTTTATCATTCCAGTTGATTTTAGATTAGGAAATTCCTGAGAAAAGGAATTGTGAGTTAATGGCAGTTATTCATTTAACCTTGGTATACCAAGGCGGCAAGGGGTAAGTTATCCTTATACTAGGATTTCGCTCAGGGATATGGTTAAGGGGGTTTAAGATCTAAGCTACAACTCATTTTCACCAGGAACTAAGTACCACCCTTTAGATTATGGATAATCTGCTCTTTATAATGCCTTGAGAAATAAATTACGATTTTATGGTTATTACGTAAAATAAATAGAAATGATTTGTAATTGTTGCATTATTATTATTTATGTATGATTCTTCCTTATCCCATATATAGTTATGAGTGAGGATCCAGCTTAAGCATTTGTAACAAAACTCACCATCTCCTTCCTTTTCTCAGATTTAAGCTTCCTGGATCCTCCTCCTCCTCGCAGCACTAGTATTTTCCAACTTTGGTAAACTTCACATTAATATGAAGTTTGGTTATTTATGTAGAGTGCTCTAGTAATGTGATGGGTAGAGTCCCGGACCATAGATTCATATTTCGCATTTTGAGTTTAATGATTTGTTTTGTATTCAAATTTTGATATAGCTTTCATGAATCTATTTGTAAATGAGCAACTCAGTTGAATTATGTATCCAGGCTCAAGTTTCAGATTTCATTTCCAAGAGAAGATTTGTATTAGAAATGAAATGACATTTTATTTTAATGGATTTTATGAATAAAATATGCATATAGTACGCGCAACAAACACAATGCTTACGTGGGGATGAGATTCCTCATGTGCTGGTCATGTTCCAAGTCGGGTGTGACAAAGTGGTATCAAAGCCCTAGGTTTCCCTGCATGTCACTAGAGCAAGTGTCCACAGGTAGCACGGCATTTATGTAAATGGAAGCACACCCATTTGCATTAACAAAGTGTTACTTAAGGCCTTTTAGGGTGGTCATTCATGTCTAGATTCAAAGGGAGAGTCATGTCTTTCTTTTATGATCAGTAACTTATCCCATATGGTTTATGTTTCTAGGATTCAGTATGCCTCATTTCCATCATCCTTCTTCATGTCACCGCGTAGTAGTGGCTCTTCCAGCTCAGATGCTTGCTTAAGTTCTGGAGTAGGCATTGGCCACCCTTCCTGGTGTGTTGGCTAGGCGCGGGAGAACCATAGCCAAGCTCAGCATTGGTTCAGCCACCCATCAGAGATGAAATATTCGACTCTTAAGCGCTTCGGGAATGTAGCGTCAGATTTTTTTTCTCTCGGCAATAGTTACCGACCGATTTCACCAAGCTGTCTTTTTGCTCGGTAAATCCATGAATAAGAGAAATTTTATGATGGATTATGCATTGAGGTTAGTTAGTAATTTCGTTGGTAACAAACTTATTTCTTGAAGTGTATATTATATATAAAAAAAAAATCATATGAAAATAATTAGTTGTTACTAGTTATTTAAATTTATTGGGATGGAATGCAATATTTTAATAAGAACATGGTAGAGTGCAATTTTGTTAAACCAAGAGCAATTTGTGTTACTTATCCAAACAATTTTAATTAGAAATTTTGTTCAAACTTGTTAGGATTTAACCCAAAATCCAACGTTGGAAAAAAAAAATAGAAGTTCTGCTAGTGCTTTGGCCTATAAATATAGCTTTGTTTGTTTAGCTTAGCCATCCTCCAAAAGTGAAAGTGATTCATATGGTTAGCCTTTAAGAGTTGTCAATGTGATAAAATATTTAAAAAGATAGTTTGTAACTTCACTCGTTCAAAGTTCCAGATAGTTAAAAATTTGGAATTCTTTATAGGAGTCATGAGTATAGGGAGTTATGGCCGAATCACATTAAATTTTATATCATTTATATTATTTTTTGTCTTGTGTTATTTTCTCTAATAAGAGAGAGCTTGTTTATTGTATTTTTTTCTTCTGCTGTCCAACAAAACCCAATAAGATTTCATTAACCATTTTAAGGGTTTTGTTAAATCACCTTCTAGCCGGTTTAATTCCTAAATGTTTGTTAAAATAAGTGCATATAAAAAATTCCATGGGATCAAAATTTACACTACTATACGCTTGAGCTTTTCATAAATATTCCATTTTTCAATGGTAAAGAGACTCCATTATTTATTTATTTATTAATTTTTTTGGTTTATGACTCCATATGATTCATTAAACAAGTAGCTCTATGGATTACATCACGTACATTCTTAAAAAATAACATAAAACCACACTCACACTCCACACTCCACACTTGAAGATAAATTCATAATGCAACAAAACAAGTATAGTTACAATCATTAGCATGAAAGTTTCCTTCACATATAATGGTAGGCTTCATACACCACAATAAGCCTCGACTCGTAAATCAGATTCCCTGATTTTCTCTTTGTCAAAGAAGCGCAGGTATTCAAAATGGTCGAATGGTTTATAACGCAAGGGATGTTGTTCATCAACTAGCTCATCTGGTATCTGCACAACCTTACCATTAAAAGTAAATAGTCCCATAGAGTACCTTATTTCCTTTGTATTATTCATCATAACTCGGTGTTCACATGGGCGTATCCTGCCGTTGCTCCAAACCTATGCCATGAAAATGAATCTAAATTACGTTCCTAAGGAAAAAAAATCATCAATATTAAGTTCTTCATTATATGTCAAGTAACAATCATACACAATAATTCTTTTTCTTTTTAACTTCAATCAAAATTACGCATTGAAGCCATGTTTTGTTAACTGATTGAATTAGTGAAAGAATTTTATTTTATTTTATTTTTTGTTTCAATAATTTTGTCACATAATGCAATATTATAATGTGTTTTAAACCCAAAGAAAGCTAAACACATATTCTCCTGTATGAGATGGGAGAACATTAGCTTGTTGCACAAGCGAAACAATTGCAAAAAGCAAAAACAGAAATAGTTACACATTCGATTACTATCAAGTTTTGTACCAATCTTCGATACATCTAGTGTACGTTTGTATAGGATTTCTCAAAAGATGATGGCAATGAAAGTATTAATGAACTCATCACAAGAATCTCATTTTTATGTATGCTTAATTATAGAACGCTACACAAGTAGAAAAATGTTGTTAGAATCTTTAGCAGAATTCATGATGATCATTGAATCAAAGAAAGAGATATGACCCCATCTTATTCATCCAAGAGTAAATAAACATATCACACCATTCTGATAACTAAATTCAGACAAAATTTCTAGTTATGTATCAATTTTTCTTTTTGATAATATATGATTATTTGAAAAAAAAAAAATGACTCACCTTGAATCCATCTCCGGCCATGACTAGAAACAAGGAGGGAGAAGGATCAAGCATGACCCACTCCCCGTCCTTAAGTTTAACTTCCAAGCCCTCCATGTTATTCACTTGATGCAGTATTGATTGCATAGTCAAATCAGTGTGAGGTTGCATTCCTAAATCAGTCTCATCCATCTGGGGTGGTCTATATTGGAGGCATCGAAGGAGATAACTGCTTGATTCTATGAAAGTATCGCATCGCTTCATGTCCACACCATAGCTCTCAAACACCATTCTCTTTGTCACATGGTCTAATTCTGCCAATAGCTTTGCATACTCGCCGACGCTTTCACTAATAGAAATTTGAAAAAATATACCATGATCAATAGTTTATAAATCATAGTATTGTAAGCAACATGACCATCAATTACATATATATATATAGGGAGCGTATCACATGAGATGAGTGATTTATTATAAGAGTGAATGAGCAAATCTGGGCTATATAACTATAGATGGATAGTCAGGGTTGAAAGTTAATTAATGTAATTAATACTCACATGCTCATTTAAAAAAAGTCACATGATTTAATATTTTAATCTTGACCGTTTATATAAGATCAACAATCAAGATTCACTCATCTCACTTTCATAATAAGCCACTCCTCTCATATGATACGCTATATATATATATATATATATATATATCAATTGAAAATGGCACTTACCAGAAACGATCATTCCCTTGTGGCCACATTATGTGAGTGAACTTTTGACACCCATGAATAGTCAATGGATCATCAATTCCAAATGATTCATATAGGGAAGAGATGGTAGTTGCCCATAATAACCATGGAAAAGCTTGTCACTAGTCTCTTGCTTCTTTGTCTCTAACGGTAGAGCAAATAGTTGTTCCATTGCACAGACAACAGAGCGGCAAAGCTCTGCACCAATTTTATCGTATCGTGCAATGAAACAACCATGATCCTCAAGTGCCATTCGCACAACGCGACAAGCCGAAATCCGCGCATCTGTACTGAGCTTCAGGTTTTCATCCGTGAAGTCAACAACAGGGAGTTTGGGTTGTGTTGTGGATCCCATTATGATATAGAATACCTGTTTGAAAATATGTGTGTGAAAATTGATTGTGTAGTTCCGTTGTTATGTATGATTGTAGGACTTGAGTGTATGTGTTATGCTACAAGTGATATTTAGGTAATTTGTATGAAATTTGGTTTATTAAGAATTCTATTGAATCAGATAATACATGGTTTAAAATTTTATCTTATCCCATTCTGTTTATTTTCTGAAGATAGCTTTATGTATACCGAACATTCAAACATAAGAGACCAATAAGACTTGGGTGCAGTGGTAAGAGAGTTGTCTAACACTCTAGATATAAGCAGTATGTTTAAATCACAACGTTACATTTAGAAAAGGTCACGTGTTCATTGTACTTTCTACTTTAGCTACTTAAGTTATGGCCATTAAATTTGCGTTGCTAATTACTCTCTCGCTATTTGTGATTTACAAACTAAGTTTCTGCAATTTTACACGTGAGAAGTTATGTTCATCTTCCATGAATGTATCCATAACATACTACAAGAAATTTATACCTTATGCAACACTTATTTTGGGAATACGTGAAATGTGTTGCCTTTAATATAGCAAAGACCGCACTTTTTTAAGTGGAGGCATCACTTTTTATACAATTGTTCTGCAAGTGTGGTTAATTATCTAAAACAATACTTTTTTTAACAATGGCTACATGTTTAAGCTAATGCATCACTTTTCATAGAGTTATTATAGTAAACGTGACCAATTGTCTAAGGTAACATTTTTTAATAGAGAAATCAATATTTTTTAAACACATTTAAAAATGTGTTGTATGTATGTACAAAAAACAACCCTTTTCATGTGTTTCAAAAAATAAATGTTGTTTTAGGTCAAATTTTTTATGGTGACAATATACTATCTAGAGGTTTCATGAGTTCTATGCTTGTTATCTACTAATGAAATACAAATTAAATACATAGGCTATGTGTACTAAGTTTAAGCTTTCATCCTTAAGTTGCCGTAAGTTCATGATTAAGCCGTAGACTAGTGAAAACAACAAGATCGTCATTTTCCTGGTCTGGAATAACAAGGGAACACATCAACAATATGAGAATTTAAAATTCTCAATAGGAAATTACATGATTCTCGATCATGCTCATGCTTATGAAACGTTTACTTAGCACGCGCTTTCTTTACTTTGTTTCCCTGGAAGTACCTTGATATTCCTTACTTACCCTCAGACTCTTGCTAAAGAATCCAAAATACTGCTTCCATAGAGGACATGAACTCATTCCTGTGCGGAGTTGTCTTGATTGAAGGGTGTTGCTATTTGAGCTTTGGGTAGAGGGTAGAGTAGTGTTTAGGCTGGAGAATGAGATACCCTTTTCCTACGTTCAGGGGGAAATGTATGCTGATGGATCATTAGTGAGGGAATCTTTGATTGGGAGGAAATCACAAGACTTAATAGACATGAATCTAGGGGGTTTGATGTTGGTGTGATCTTTAAGCTTGATAGAGGGAGTGATTGTCGTGGCACCCCGGCAGGGCAGCCAGGCGTGAGCCAAAGGGGGAGGGTGAGAGCATCAAGTCATATAGGGGTCTTTGTAACAAGGTTGGGTCTGAGTAGGAGGTATGCCCAGGACCGTCTTCCCAACGGTACACAAGCCCTCTAATCTCAAGCTCCAGTCTGAGCGAAGAAGCTCAGATGACTGGGGAAAGGGTTGTCTTCCTAATCAGTACAAAGGGGAATTTAAAGGCCACTCTTCTCAAGGAAACATTTCATAACATCTCATGCATGTCATTTCATGATTCATGACTCTATGTGCAAGATCATATCATTATGAATATACAAGAATATCTTTACATAGATGCATACAAGTCATCATGATGTAGATCGCATAATGAATTTGTGAAGTGATGGCTTGTTTTTACCTTTCACAAATAGACAAATATAGCCACAAGCTATACGTACCTAAGTGTAGCATGCATCCAAATTGCATTAATGGCAAATAAAAGCGTGGGCGGTGAGATGACAAGCATTAAATGTAGGAGGACAAAAATAATTTAGAGCATGCATAGAAGTGTGAAAGCATTAATGCACCTAGTTTCTGAAGCTCTATAAATAAGAGCATGGATCAATGGAGGAACCAGGATATTCCAAGTCTGTTTCCACTCATTTGGACATAGAGAAGTATTTGTTTTCTTTCTATTCTTCTCTTTAAGTGTTGAGTGTATACACAGTGAGAAAAAAATATTGTGAGGTACTCTTGGTGTATTTGAGACTTGGATTTAGTGGAGTGTGTAAACACTTTTGTATCTCCATCATATTTCCATAGTGAAATATTTGGTTGTCACCTTTGCCTTGGACGTAGGCTTTAGCTGAACCACGTAAATTCTGGTGTCATTTATTTTACACTTCAGCATATTTATTTTGCTCTATTTCTACCTTTTGGGCCCGTCATATCACAACAAACTGGTATCAGAGCTCTTATTGAGTTCTAGGCTAATTTGTTTAAAAAGTGTCTATGGCAAAATTCAATATTCAGTTTGATGGGCGCATTAATTTTGGAATGTGGAAGGTCTGTATGATGGCTATTACTATACAGCAAGGTGTAAAAGTAGCATTTTCTAACAAGAGGCTTGAGACAATGAAGGAATCTGAATAGGAATATGTTGATCAAAAGGCTCTTTCTATTATTCATTATGCATTACAGATGATATGTGCAGGAGGTCCTTTAAAAGCAACAAAATACTAGACCAAGTTAGAGTCATTATATATGACTAAGACGGTGGCCAATTGTCTCGTGTGTGCAACGTCTTTACATGCTCCATATGGCAGAAGGGACATCAATTCTCACATAGCTGAGTTCACATCACTTGTCACATATTTGAAAAATATGGACGAGACATTTTCAAGTGAGCAACAAGCAATGATGTTGCTTTGCTTCTTACCTTTTCCTACAAGCACTTTTGTGAAACGCTCATATATGGTCGTGAAAGTCTCAAAATTGATGAGGTTAAATCTACACTTTTAAGTCGTGACAAAATGGAGCACGATATTGAAGTCGTGATGATATTGCATCTGGCCTAGTTGCCAAAGGGAGGTCAAAGGAGATTGGATCGACTAGTAGCATAGGAAAGTCTAGATCTAAGTCTAGATATCATAAAGGCAGGTGCCAATTGCAATAAGGAAAGGGCATGGAGAGTAGAATGTCTCAGGCTCAAAGACAAGAAGGACAAAGATTCAAGTGATGCAGCAAGTGTTGTTGAAAGTATTGATAATGTTCTCGCAGTATCAACCAATTCAATTGGTGATACTTGGATGCTTGATTTGGTTGTTCCTACCACATGTGTCAGAATGGGATTGGTTTACATCTTACCAGTCAATAGATGGTGTTGTCCTTATGGGAAATGATTTGACCTATAAGGTCATTGGCATTAGGACGGTCCAAATCAAGATGCATAATGGAGTTGTGAGAACGTTTGATGTTCGTACATACCAGACTTGAAGAAAAATCTTATATCCTTGGGCATCTTCGATTCTCAAGGTTATAAGTATTTTGCTGAAGGTGGAGTTTTAAAAATCTACAAAGGAGCTCTTATTGTGATAAAAGGAAAGTTGGTCAACGGTCTTCATTTACTTCAAGGAAGTACAGTTGTTGGTGCTCCTTAGTATCATCTTCATCTGATTCAATTCAGAAACTACTCATTTGTGGCATATGCATCTAGGGCATATGAGTGAAACAGGAATGTCAATTTTGAGCAAGCGCGGCTTGCTAGGTGATCACAAAATTGGGAAGCTTGACTTTTGTGAACACTGTGTCTATGGGAAGCAAACAGAGTCAAGTTAACATGCTATCCAGGAACTAAGGGCACGTGGATTAGATCCACTCTGATTTATGGGGCCCTATGCCTATTCGTCAAAAGGTAGTGCTAGGTACCTATTGACGTTCATTGATGATTTCTCGAGGAAGGTATGGGTTTATTTTCTGAAACACAAGAATGATATGTTCCATACTTTTAAGAAATGGAAAGTGCTTATTGAGAACCAAACTAATAAGAAGATAAGCGTCTCAGATAATGGTTTGGAGTTTTGTGGAGGTCATTGACGTTCTGTGAAAATGAAGGCATAGTAAGACATCGTCCTGTGAAAGACTCCGCAACAAAATGGAGTAGCAAAACATATGAATAGAACTCTTTGGAGAGGGTTTCCTGTATGCCCTCTCTAATGCTGGTTTATTAAAGAGTTTTGGGTTGAAGCTGTCAATATGGCTTGCTATTTGGTGAATTGGTCTCCATCAATTGTGATCGATTTGAAGACTCTTATTGAGGTATGGTCCAGTGCTCCTGCTGATTACTCAAATTCTAGAATTTTGGTTGTCCTGCATATGCTCATATTAATGATGGAAGGCTTGAGCGAAGGGCACTAAAATGCATATTTCTCATAAATTGGGGTGAAGGTTATAGATTATAGTGTACAGAACCTAAGTCATCCAAATTCATAATCAGCAGAAATGTCAAGTTCAATGAATCATCCATGCTTCTCCGAAAAAGGAGGTTGGCAATGTAGAAAAAGACCAAGATGCTAGCAAGTAGGTGGAGTTTAAAGTTGAACCGCAAATGCAGATGGAAGAAGATGCCTCTGATCAGCCCATTCAAGAAGAAGAACAAGATATTGTTGATGTTGTAGATGCACGACAACACTTATAGCATTATAGCCTTACTAGAGACAGAAAAAGAGGCAAGTAAAGCCACCATAGAGGTATGGTCATGCAGACATAGTCTTTTTTGCATTATCAATGGCAGAAGATATGGAGTCAGAAGATCCTACTACATACCATAAGGCCATCTCAAGTGAAGGGTTTGCACAATGGATTGCTGCGATGAGCAAAGAGATGGAGTCTCTTTATAAGAACCAAACTTGGGAGTTAGTGAAACCGCCTAAAGGACATAAAGTTGTTGGTTGCAAATAGATTTTTAAGAAAAAGGAAGGAGCAACGGCTCGGTACAAAGCATGCTTAGTTGCAAAAGGTTTTAGCCAGAAAAGGAATAGACTTCAATTAAGTATTCTCTCCTATTGTAAGACATAGCTCCATTCGTGTGTTGCTTGCTATGGTTGCATTGTTTGACTTAGAGCTTGAACAGCTTGATGTCAAGACAACTTTTCTTCATGGTGAGCTTGAAGAACAAATCTACATGCAACAACCAAAAGGTTTCACTGTTCAAGGCAAGGAGGATCATGTATGTCTCTTAAGGAAATCATTATATGGCTTAAAATAATCTCTCGCTAGTGGTATAAGAGATTTGACACTTTCATGATAGGTCATGGTTACTCGAGGAGTGACTATGACTATTGTGTTTATCACAGAAAGCTATCAAATGGTTCATTTGTCTATTTGTTACTCTATGTTGATGACATGCTCATTGCTAAGAGTATATCTGAGATCAAAAGTGAAGGAGCAACTCAATGGTGAATTTGAAATGAAAGACTTGGGTGTAGCTAAGAAGATTTTGGGCATGGAAATTCATATGAATCGGCGTGTTGGCTAATTGTATTTGTCTCAGAAGAAGTATATTGAAAAAGTACTTGAGCACTTTGGAATGCAAAATGCAAAGCCTATGAGTACTATGTTGGGGCCATTTAAGATTATTAGCCATACATTCAACACTGTCCACTGAAGAGGAGGAACAGATGTCACATGTTCCCTATGCTAGTGCAGTTGGAAGCATCATGTATGCTATGGTATGCACTCGACAGAGATTTCACATGTTGTTAGTGTTGTTAGGATATATGGGATATCCTGGCAAGATGCATTGGAGGCGTGAAATGGATACTTCGATATCTTTGAGGTACGAGATGTTGGCTTAGTATTTGATAGGGGTTCTAACACTGGTGGTAGTGTTATTGGTTATGTTGACTCTGATTATGCTGGAGATGTTGACAAAAGGAGATCTCTCAGGGATATATCTTCACACTCTCAGGTAGTGCAATTAGTTGGAAAGTGATTTTATAGTCTACTATTGCACTATCCACTATGGAAGTGGCGGCGGGAAGCGGTGAAGGAAGCCATTTGGCTCAAAAGTCTGGTAGGCAATTTGGGCTTGGAACAAGATGTTACAACTATTTATTGTGATGGCCAAAGTGTCATACATTTGACTAAAAATCAAATGTATCATGAGAGAACCAAACATATTGACGTCAGACATCATTTTATTCGGGAGATTATTTCTCAAGGTGCCATTGTAATGAAGAAAATTGGTACCTCAAATAATCAAGCTGATATGTTGACAAAGTCAATCATTGTTGCTAAGTTCAAGCATTGCTTGGACTTAGTTGGTATTCACAATATGTGAGTTTGCCCTTATGGGCATATTGGAAAAGGCGACTTCAAGAACTTGATGAAAAATCAAGCCAAGGTGGAGATTTGTGATGTGATGGCTTGTTTTTGTCTTTCACAAATAGACAAATATAGCCACAAGCTATACGCAACTAAGTGTAGCATGCATCCAAATTGCATTAATGGCAAACAAAAACGTGAACAGTGAGATGACAAGCATTAAATGTAGGAGGACAAAAATAATTCAGAGCATGCACGGAAGTGTGAAAGCATTTAATGCACCTAGTTTCTTAAGCTCTATAAATAAGAGCATGGATCAATGGCGGAACCAAGATATTTCAAGTCCGTTTCCACTCATTTGGACATAGAGAAGTATTTGTTTTCTTTCTATTCTTCTCTTAAGTGTTGAGTGTATACACCGAGAAAAAAATATTGTGAGATACTCTGAGTGTATTTGGGACTTAGGTTTAGTGGAGTGTGTAAACACTTTTGTATCTCTATCATATTTCCATAGTGAAATATTTGGTTGTCGTCTTTGCCGTGGACATAGGCTTTAAGCCAAACCATGTAAATTCCTGGTGTCATTTATTTTACACTTTCGCATATTTATTTTACGCTACTCTATTTCTACCTTTTGGGCCCACATATCACAACAGAATTTAAAATAATCTTAAGGCATATCAACTAGATCTAATTCATTTCTTTCAAACAAATCCATAGGTCTTAGAATCCTATTCATGCTAATTCTTTTGCATTTGTGCACTTACTTTAAGACAATATTTAATTATGCAACTTATGCTCATTCTTCGTGACATTTGGTAGGAAGTAAATCCTACATGTCTATTTTCAATAAAGCTTGGCCCAACTCATTTATCTAGATTTGATTACAAGTTGTCCGAACCTAAGTAATGTAGAAACTGTCAGGTTCTAAAAATCACAATTAGTCCATAAACCCCAACGGACCTGAGATTTAATGAGCTTGAGCTATTATATATTATATTCCATTTAGGAATGGTCTTGACCAGTTTGTAGCACTCTATCTGATTCTATTCAAGTTTTGGTGTCTGTTGTCTGGTTCTTGATTCTGCAAAATTAGTCATCTTTATAAATATAACATAAATTCAATTTGAATATTTTAGACCTAAAATTCGTAGTCCGATATCTATACAAGTTAACTTTTTTTAAAAAAAACTAGTTGTTTGACTGCACGGAATAATAATGAAAAATATTTTATTGACTATTATTGAAAATAAAAAATAGTTCATTTAAATATATTTATAGAAATTTGAGTATATAAACTTATTTTGAAAATAAGTTAACAGTTAAATAATTAAATAAATATATAAAATATAAATAAGTATGGATCTAAAATGAGTCATTATATTTTATATCTTATTTTAAATATCATATTTATAAGGTTGAGAAATTTTCAATAGATGACTTTTAACTAACAATAAAAATATATTTTATAAAAATTTTGCACGTTTCGATGATTGAAATTGATGAATAATGAAATAAAATAAGTGGATATATATATAATATCATATACCATTAACACGATGACAATGGGCATCTATATATGAGAGAAGGGATATGCTTCTACACCTATTCCGTTTAGATTTTTGTCCTTCATTCCCATCCTCATCCCCATCATAGTCTCTATTCTATTTATCACGAGGGTTTGAATCCATATGCGGTATTTTGAATTATTAAAATAATTTCAAAAACATTGAAAAGTATTTTGATATTTGAAACATAAATATGCATAATGCTCATTTTCTTTCAGAATATCTCCACTTTTCGACAATTTCATATTTTAAAATATCTGTCAATTTTGTGTTTCAATAAAGCATGAATTTTTTTTCTTTGAGTACTACCTCTAATTAATTTCACACTTTCAAAGCATTTCATTTGATATTAGTGTGTTATATTAATTAATATGTAGGGATATATTAGTACATTCACTATATTTTACTCAATTACAAATGTCATTTATTATCTTTCCTAATATCTGTGTTTGTCTAAAATTGATAGATATTTTGAAAGAAATAAAGTAACAAATATTACTGATGCAATATAATCTAAATTAAAAATGAAAATACATACATAATGCAAATCCAATAAAGATAATTAATAAAATGAATGTGTACTAAGATTTTCTTTTATATATATAAATAGGGAATTGTCAGATATCCATGGGATAGAGATCTCGTTCATTGTCTCGATCTCATTTAACAAATGGCGGCTCTGCCCCATCCTCATGAAGAACTAAATGTGTTCCATTCTCGTCCTTTTTTTATCAGGTAATCCCTATGGGTACTCGCTTTGATGATTTTTTTAATCATCCTAGTCATTTACATATTTTTAGTAAACTAAAATATTTAATTTATAAAAATATAAAAATATACTTTCTAATTAGTAAAATAATGAATAAATTTAATTTACATGATTTCAATTACACATCATTCTTATGCATCATTTTAGTAAGTATTCTCCAAATGAATGTTTTAGGTTCATCCATAACCATATACAAAATAAAAACC
Source organism: Dalbergia oliveri (assembly GCA_030441495.1). Taxonomy (NCBI): domain Eukaryota; kingdom Viridiplantae; phylum Streptophyta; class Magnoliopsida; order Fabales; family Fabaceae; genus Dalbergia; species Dalbergia oliveri. Next base: position 24,594,258 of record JAMLFY010000012.1, on the reverse strand, counting down.
TCATTTCTCAATGGTTATTGAGTCAATTATATTATCATAAATTATCCTCTAAATTTCGGTCATTAAATATAAGTACTCTGTAATATCATCAGACAATTGCTCTCTGTCATATTCTAGTTCTCAGCTAAGAGATGACTTTGAAATTAATTAAGTGGAGAATCATTTGGCCATGACACGGACTTAAACTCTTTCAAATATCTTCTATTTGAATTAAATTACTTTTCAATTTCAATTAAAGATAAGTTCTTTAACTTTGAACTTGGGATAGAAAGATATATAAAGAACAAAAGGATTTTTTTATAACAGTATGAAACTCTCAACTTATTCTAAAAAATCCAATATTTGTCTTTAAAATTTGAAAATATAATATTAAAATAATTGATAAAACCTATATTATTTCCTTAATATACTTTCTCATATAAGATTTCATCTTCTTAAAGTTCCCAAAAATGCTCATATACAAATTGTAGCATGATCATTGTGTTTGTCACTAATAATGTAACAAAGTGTTTCTTTAATTGATTTCCAACGCTAACTCAACAATTTCCTTTATACCTTCAATAAATTCATAGTTTAGGAAGTGTATGAGAAATTTTTTATAAATTCTAGTCATATATTAATCTTCCAAAATGAAAAAAAAAAGTTTTCGATAACTTTAGCACATGAATTTATTATTTTTTAGGATAATTTGAAAAATCTTAAAATTGCGTTAGCTTAATAAATAAGGCTCAATTTTATATTAATTAAGAAAATTATAATTTCATAAAATTCTTGGTCTCTGTCATTTTGAATTTAAGCCCTTTATAAATATATTAAAATAACCATTTGACTTTTATGAATGTTAAAAATTTAGTTTTATCTTTATAAATATTTTGAAGATTCTCTTTTAATTTTTATAAATGTTATTATATAAAAGTGATAATTAACTGTGAGACAATAAATATAATACTAAAAAAAGGCTAAAAAAAAAGCTAAAATGAAAATAACTAATAAAGATAGTAAAAGAGTTACAAGATAAAACTGATAAACAATCATAGTAAGTACTCTTATTATATAATAAGTCATTTATATTGAGGCTAAATTTCTAGTTTATAACAAATATTATATATTAACAAATATATTGATTTGAATATAATGGATCATATTACCATGTGTGTGTGTGTGTGTATGTTATCATTTTATCATATCAAGAGGTACAAAAACTATATTGTAATTAATCAATATTATATATTAATTAATTAATTGATAATTAGGAGTATATAAGTAAAGTAACATAACTTATCTGATTTAAACTTTTTTCAAACATTTATATTTTAAAAAAACTATATAATTTAAAATTACTTTTGATTATTTATTTATTTTATTTATCACTAATTATTTTAAATAACTCTAATATATAAGGTTATCAAAATAATGTATAACATTTTTTGCTATGTAAATTTTAGCATAAATTGTCCAGATATTAAAAATGATTATTATGAATAATGAAATTATATAAATTAATGATAGTAAACTAATGTTATATGATAATTATGATTATAATTTTTTTTTAAAAATTAATTATTGAAGTTATGAAATTTGTAGGCTCTAAATTACTCTAGAAGCTACACCTAGAAAACCCAAAAAACTATTGAATATTAGTATTATAGATTTAATTAAATGATGATAAGTTTTAAATATATTTAATTTTTGTAGTGCAATCCTGCTATTAGATACTGATAATTGTCAATGATATTACAATAATATGTCATGATTAAGTTTTATTTTTTCAAAAAAAAACAATTAATGATTAACTTCTTAAAAATGTGGACTCTAAATCATTCTTGTTCCGACACCTAGAAAACTTTCTCTCATAAAAGTCTGAAAATTAGTATTATAGAAGTTCTAAAATATTAATATTATTATAGATAGATTATAAATTATAGATTACAGATTATAGATTATAGATGAGTCATTTTATTTTATATCTTATTTTAAATATCATATGTATAAGGTTGAGAAAATCTTGATAGATAACCTTTAACTAATAATAAAAAAAACCTATTTTATGACAATTTTGCATATTTCAATAGTTAAAATTGATGAATAATGAAATAAAATAAGTGGATATATTTACAATATCATATACCATTAATATGGATGACAATGGGTATCTATAGAGAGGGATATGTCTTCACCCTGCCCATTTAGAATTTTGTCCCCAGTTCCATCCTTATCCCTGTCATGGGTCTCTATTCCTTATTTTTCATGATGATTTAAATGTAGAGGTATTTATGAATTTATTAAAATAATTCCAAAAAAATTTTGAAAAGTATTTTGATATTTGAAATATAAAAATGCATAATACTCATTTCTTTTCAAAATATCTTCACTTTTAGACAACTTCATATTTCAAAATACCTATTAATTTCACATTTCAATAAAGTATTAATTTTTTTCTTCAGATACTACTTCTAATTAATTTCACATTTTCAAAAATTTCATTTAATATTAGTGTGCTATATTAATTAATATGTAGGGATATATTAATACATGTAGTATAGTAAACTATATAAATTATATAAATTAATATGTAATGATTATTATGAATATTGAAATTATATAAATTGATGATATTAAACTAATGATATATAATAATTATGATCATAATTTTTTTAAAATATATTAATTATTAAAGTTATGAAATTTGTGGATTTTAAATTACTCTGGAAGCTATACCTAAAAAATTGAATATTAGTATTATAGATTTAGTTAAATGTCAATAAATTTTAAATATATTTAATTTTTATAGTGCAATCCTGCTATTAAATATGATGATTGTCAATGATATTCTAATAATTTGTCATAATTGTAATTTTATTTTTTCAAAAAAAATAATTAATAATTAACTTCTTAAAAATTATGAGTCATAACTTATTCTCATTATGACACCTGAAAAATTTTCCTTCATAGAGTCTGAAATATTAGTATTATAGATAAATTACATATTTGTTTCAACTAACTTGGGGAGGCCAAACTCAAATTTTACAATACACAACAGAGACCCCTTTTATGTTGAATTCTATCGAAGATAGCTAAGTTCCACAATTTACTGGGAATTCACCTTAAGTTCTTTAGGCTTGATATTTCACAGGCTTTTACCTCTGAGTCAACTTTTTAAAAAAGTTGGTCCCAATTGATTTGTAGTTATCTAACTTGAGTTACACAGTGTACAAGATAAGTTGTTCTGTTTAGCCAACTTATAAAACTTAAAAGGTACCCATTTTAAATCTTTTAATTTTAAAAATGTTTATGAGATAATAATACTATTACTTAACTTTTAAAAAGAATTAATTCTATCAATTTTGGGGTTTTCTAGCTTTATATATATTGTCAAAAACACAAAGTGTTATGTGAAAGGGGGTTTTGCAAAATTTTCAGAGGTTCTTACTAAAGGGTGATTTTGTCACCTAATTCTTTTGGCCCTAGAATCTCATTCACTTTCCAATATATACATCAAATTTGTTATTTTTAAGATGTTAGTGCTCCAAATCCAAACCACTGCATGTTCTTTTCCCCTTTTTGTCACTGCCTTTAATCTACAAGTTACCTAGAAAGCTAAAACACTTCCATAGTAACTTCATAAACTAATTTCTCACACCCAATATCATTTTAGCTCACTTAACAATCTATTATCAATCACAAACAGCATCCTCAAAAACATTTTCCATCATCCATCATACACAAGAGGGTTCTTAACTCTTCCTCACATAATCATGCATTCAAGCTCATTGATCACATCTACTTAATTAGCTACCATCAAAGCATGCATCAGATTGATTTCTTTTTAGCTCAAGCGTCAAAAGCCCTGGGGTTTGGTTAGAGACATGAACATATGAAAACCATATAAAGTTTACTAAATGGAGAGATAGATTTCGCCACCTACCTTTGTTGATGTTGCTTTCAACCTAGTGAGTGATCAAACTCTAAGCCAAATATTCTCCTCCTTGGTCGTGGTGCTTCTAGGGCCACAAAACTTCTCTTTTATTCAAGGGATAAAGTCATGGTTAGGAAGAGGAGGTGGAGAGGAATGATTGATCTTATGAAGTTGGTGGAGAGTTTTGCTGATGTTTTCCTAGCATACAAGAGAGAAGTTATATGGTGGTGGTGAAGATGATGGGTAGGTTAAATTTGGGTTTTGGTGGGTATGTTTGGGTGTTTACAAGGTTGACCAGGCCATGTGGAAATTATCTTATGAGTAGTATGGAAACTTATTTTCTTATTGTTATTGTATTTATTGTGGCCAAAGGACATTAAATGTATTTTTAAAGGATAACTCAAATTACCTACCAAAAAAAAAAAAAAGATAACTCAAATTAATTTTAGACCCTTGAAATTAATACAAGGAGCTCGGGAATTTTTTTTTCGGTTGCCGAGCTTTTCCAAGTGCTCTCAACGCTAAATATAATTTATTTTTTCATAATTGTATTAAAGTTAAAATCTTATAACTGCCTTTGCCTTAGTTTGATAAGTAAATTTTTATCCTTTATTCATTTAATTATTATTTTTGGAATCGGAATTATTACACTAACCTCTATTCTTAGAATCGGGGATGTTTTAAAGCTACACTCAAGAAGAGGATTAAAGTTTAAATTCTGTATAAGACAATTATTAAAAGGTTCTCTTAATAACGATTGTACCAAAAAACTAATATAAATACTTGAATGAAAAAATTAATACAAGACTATTTGTACCTTGAGTGATTTGGCTAATATTTTATTGGTTTGTGGATTGTGGTTAAATACACTTAGTTAACATTAATAAATTTGTCATAAAAGAATCATGAATATTTGATTCTTACTTACAATAGTGCTCGATTTTAAAGATATCTTATAGATAATAAAAAAATGATAATGTTGATTTCGTAATATAAAAGTTAGAAAAAAACATTTTTACTTATATCTAATATAATATTAAAAGGCTCAAACGTGGATGGTCAAGATAAAAATCGAGTATCAGATATAGGAATCTTTCATTACTTTAAGGAGAATTAACTGACCCAAAATTGTGAGTAATTTCTATTCAGCAAAGAATGAAGACTCGACAATAAACCGTTTCTTAAGTCACAACGGATGTTGACTTGAAACAAGGCAGTATTGGTAGGTTTTTAGGTCTCAAATACTTCAACTTCTTTCTTTTGTCCTTACTTTATGCAGTTATTAATGAATAATGCTTTAAAATAAATCTAAATCTGCAGAATATTTAACAAATATAGTCAACACTTTAACAACGAAATAACTTATTGCTTCCTACATAATTAGTAAATGATATTTATAAAATAGTTTTGATTGGTTAATTAGAAAAGCAATGTGCCCTCTATATATTAGTTTATTGCTTTGATTCTCATTATTAGTTGACTGATTTAACGGAAACTAATATTAATTGGTCATTGATTGATTGTATATCAATATCCATGACCACAATTATTTATGTTGCCTTGGATTGGTTTGCTTAATATCAGTATTAAATTAACAATACCGAATAAAAATTATTTGATTCATTTAAAAATTTTATATATATATATATGTATATATATATATATATATATATATATATATATATATATATATATACACACACCCACACTTAAGTTCTTCGATTGATTGATTGTAGGGATCCATAAATTTTATCTTCTAGGACCACAATCTTCATGTCATATGTGGGCTGGTGTTTTTTGTGGAATAGAAAAACTTTTGGTACTTTACAATAAAACAAAATTACAATGATCATATTCGGGGTGCAGTGCAATTACATTCGATACACTTCAATTTCTAAAATTGTCATTAGAGGTTCTTGAAGTTAGTTTGTTAAAATTACATTGATCTCCCCTATAATTACTAATTCATTATTTTAAGTGATAAAAATATAAAATATAATGATTTCTACATTATTATTAACAATAAAATTACAATATTTTGTGTGATATACTTGACTTATAAATAGGCTAAAATGTCCCTTTTTTATGTGTGAATATGAAAATAATTATTACTTATGATAAAATAATATTTAATTAGCAAATGAGTTTATAGTTTAATGGTAGATTTTGCATATCTCAATAAGTTACTAGAAGTCACTAGTTCAACTTCCATCCTAATTCCTGATCCTAATCTATATATCAAATATTGCCAAATGTTATACTTTTGTCATTAAAAATCATATGTATATGTCATATTATATTTTTGTCACTTAAATTAAAGGGTAGTCGAGGGGAGGTAGTGTACTTTAGCAAATCTCAAAAATATTTTATGGCAATTTTACAAATAGGGAGTGCAGATGTAATTGTAATAAACCTCATAGAAAATTAATGTAATAATCTTATAATAATTTTAAATTCAATAAAAAAAAATTAACAAAGTCCTAGTTTTAGATAGGTTTTAATTTTTTTTAATATGTTATATTTTTAGTGCACAATCTTGACAAGGTTTAATTATCCTGAAGGTCCAAATAATTTTACTCAATTTTCAATTAGGTCTCTATAGTTTAAAAAATTATAATAAAGTCCTTATACTATATAATTTTTTCAAGTGGGTCCTTCAAACTAAGAACTATTTAAAAAAGGAATATTTTTATAATATTCCATCTCAATTTTTTTTGGGCCTAATCTCATCTCTCCCATCAACTCTCCCTCCTCCCTCTTCACGTCACCACCACCACCAAGCCACCTAACATTGGGTGGGATAAAAAAAATAGATACAAATAGGTGTAAAGAATTTCATCATCTATTTTTCAAGGCAGTCTCCGTTCATATCCTTTTTAGAAAGGGGAGTCTCAGTCGCTTTTTATTTTTTTATACGGCATATTACACAAACCTCCTTTGAGGTTTATCAATATTTCATATACTTGTCTTTGATTTCAAGTTAATATCTACCTCCCTTAATTTATTTAATTTCACTACAATAACCTTCCTTGCATTACAAAAAAAATCAATGATTAGTGATTGATTTTTTGGTCAATAATTTCATGAAATCGGTCGCTAAACTTGGTAGTGACCAATTTAGTGATAAAAAAAAAAAAGTTACTAAAACCATGGTTGCTAAAATATTAGTGACCAATAAAATCGGTCACTAAATCTTGTGACCGATTTAGTGACCAATTTTCTATCTATACGACCAATTTTAGTTGGTCGTTTAGTGTGCTATTAGTGACCGATAAATTGGTCACTAAATCTTGTGACCGATTTAGTGACCTATTTTCCCATCCATACAACCAATTTTAAATAGTGGTGTGATGTGCTATTAGTGACCGATAAATTGGTCATTAATTTTGTGACTGATATATGGTCACTAATGTGTGATCCCTAAAAAAAGAAAAAATTTAAATTTTTGAAATCTCACTTTTAAAATCTAAATATATATCATCAAACAAAAAATTATATATCTATACACAAACAAACAAACTTAAAAATCCAATATACTTTAACAAGTAGTTAACATCATACAACAAAGTAAGTTCGATCCAAATATTTTAAATTTTACAATAACACGAAGCCCTATAATCTAAAATAAAAATAAAGATATGTATTAAAAACACTTTGGACAATAAATTTTCAACATAGTCATAACAAATTCTTGCTTCCATGAGTCTTCAACAACTTCCGTTGAGTCTTGAGCTATCTCCTTTGAATCTTTAATTGTTTGTATGGAGTTTTGAACAATTTCTATAGAGTTTTCCACTTCCTCGATTGAGCCTTCAACCTTCTCTAATGAGTCTTCCACTACCTCAATTGAGCCTTCAACCCTCTAATAAGTCTTCCACTTCTTCAGTCTTCAACTGTCAAGTGAGTCCTCTACTTCCTTAATTGAATCTTTAGCAAAGAAAAAATATGCAACTTTGTAATTTCATAAGTACACTAGTCAAGAGCACTCAAAATAAGTTGACATATGAAGATATCAAACTAATAAACTATCACAAATTGTGTGTAGCATGTTAGAATGATAACTTCATGAAGATTGAAGAGCATATAATTATAAATGACCATCAAGTTTCCTTTTATTTATTTATCTCACAAATTCATTAATCACACATTTGATAACAAATGCAAATTTTTGTCACAAGGAAAGTCCTCAAATAGAAGTGACACTAGAAGTCAAATCTAGGAAGCCTAAATCTAATTAATTTTGATAAGCTAATTAGTAAAGGTAGACTAGGAAGAATAGATTCCAGCACTTATGTTTTAGGAAAGTGTTATTAAATTTCAGATCTTGTAAGCAAGCTTTAGTTATCCAAATTAATTGCGAAAATCAAATGGTATTGATAACTATATTAAATTGAAGCTAGGTTGGTCCTTGATCTTCAGTGCCTTTTTCTATCAATATTCATTTACAGTAAACGATCATCAAAGTGCTGCCATGTCCATATGTCAACCATAGCAAGATAAACTCATGTATTGTTAGAAAACCAGAACTAGAATGAAGATAGTAACTCGATAGAGGAAAGAGAGTTGGCTGAAAGAAAAAGAAATGAAATCTTCATCTTACTTATCATTACTGATACAAGTCTCATTTATACACAAGCTATGGCCTTTAACTATAACTACTAGCTATAACTAATAACTAACTAACAAATTGAGTAACCAACACACACATTATACACATGCTCTTATTCATATATTAGATAAGTAGCTAGATTCAATTTTCATCATACTTGAAGTGATTCTTTCTTTTCTTTGTGCAAAAAATGATTTAAACTCCTAAGTCATATTGAAATTTAGACATTATTGTAGAGAAACCATAATTCATAACATAAACAATGGAAAACATACACAAATGATGTTTATAACAGAAAACCCTAGTTTTGTGATACTAAGTAATAATGATAATAAATAAACTCTTGGAAAAAAGTATATATAGTCAAATAAAAACTTATGCCAACCTATATCTTGCTAGGAAGTAAGAATTATTCATTAAAAATTCTACTAAGTTATGTTTCATTGATTCACACAAACTCCTATTCCTATAGCATATTTAAACTTAAAAAAGCACGCTAGTTACTTAATTCAACATAAAATTCACAAATCAAAATCATGGAGTATAAGATTACCTCTAATAATTGAAATCTAAATTTACCAGAATTATATTGTCTACCTTATTACATGAGTTGTTCATTTAAGATTCATTAAAAGAAATCCCTTTTCAACAAAATAAAAAACTAGACTACAAGAAAGGACGAAAATGAGATACATCAAAATTAACCAACAAAACCGGATCTAATGCCTACCAAAACTGAAACTGAGACTAGCCAAATCTAAATTGACTTAAGGAAATGCTCGCCCTTAGCAAAAGTTCAGTGTTCATTGATTCATCAAATGACCCAAAGAGCTTAGTTCATATCCACCCACATCACAATTGCAGCATAAACTAAAAGGGGAACATGAAAAATACCAAAGAACATAAGTGGAACCAAACCCAAAAATACCAAATCGAGATTGACTAACAAACCAAACTAGAGAGAGAAGAAAGAAGGGCAAACCAATAGGCGGATTGGGCTAGGTGGAATGAAGCGTTGCTGCTCAGCTCGCGACTGCAACATTTGGTGGCTTGCGAACATGTAGCTTAAACTGGCGAGGCGCAACGGACCTGGAAGACTCGACAGTGGCTCATGGTGGCTGATGGGGGTCAACGATAAGAAGTCGAGGGAAAATGAAACATTGATGTAGCCACAATAATCCTACAAATTGTCATGAAAACCACTTGAGAACAAATTTATCCAACTTTAGAAAATGCCATAAACTTTAAAAATGGACTTGATGGCATTCAACAAAACTCATATCCACAAATTCATCCTTCCTGATTTCACCCTTATCTTACTATGTAGAGAATAATTTAAAAACAAAAAACAAACAAAACAAAATAGAAAATATACTCTTTTCCCTTCCTCGTCTTTCTACTTGTAAAATTGCAAACAAGAATTATCATTTAACAAAACCCTAACACTCAAACCACAACTCATCCATCCAATCAATGCAATGTAGATTGAAGATAGCTAGTGTAGCTCATTCGCAAAGTAATTCAAGGAACAAATTACAATGACCAAAACAAAAGGGACCATTGTACCCATATCCCATACCATGCATTTAACTCAGCATAACATAAAAAAAATCGTAAGCACAAACAATAAGCCAAAGCCAAAATTTTTTCTACCTTTTCTCTATCAAAAGGCTTGATAGAAAAAAAAGAACATTAGAAAAACAAAACAAAAAAATAGAACAAAAAAAAGGGAAGAAAAACTAAGGTGAACCAGGGTGGTGGTTAGAGAGGGTGTGCAAGGGGTAGCTACACGAAGGGGAGGGGCTGCGTTGAAGGGAGCTGGGTCGCTCTCAAATTGATGTTGTCGCTCTCAGATTGGAAGTGGCTGCAAAGAGAGGCGTGGTTACACAAAGGGCAAAGGCAGCATCGTGAGCGGTGGTGGCGTCACTCTCAGTCCCGTCCCTCTCAGTTGGTCGTGTAGCGAGCGATGCGTCCTCTCAATCCGTGGCATTGCAAGCAAAGTGGCTAAAAGCACGGGTGAGAAGCATGAAGAAAGGACCACGGGAGCAAAGCATGGGACGAGAGGGAGCATGAAGAAGGAGCATGAGAGCGAAAGAGTAGGTGTAGGACTGGTAGAAGAAGAGGTGCATGGAGCACGGAGCACGGGGCAAACACACACACACACACACACACTTTGGCATCATCTTTAAGTAGTGTTTGGATTAAAGTAATGCATAACACAGATAGTTTCATTGCCAAATATTAATGAAATGGAAAATTAGGCTGAACGGTCACTAATTGAAATATTAATGACCAATTTAGAGATTTTATACAAGCAATTATTTTAAATATAAATAATATTAGTCACTAAATCAGTTACTAATTGAAATATTAGTGATTGATTTAAGACCAATTTTTATGAAAGCAATGGTCTCTTATGAATAAAAATCGGTCACTAAATCGGTTACTAATTAAAATATTAGTGACCAATTTTATGAAACCAATTATTTCTAATATGAATAAAAATTGATCACTAAATCATTCACAAATTGAAATATTAGTGACCAATTTAAAGACCGATTTTTATGCAAGAAATGATTTATCATATGAATAAAAATCGGTCACTAATTGAAATATTAGTGACCGATTTAGAGATAGATTTTTATGAAAGCAATGATCTCTTATGAATAAAAATAAGTCACTAAATCGGTCATTTTTCTCAAAATGTGTTGTGAACTATGTTGCTGAAACTGATTTCAAGTAAGTAGCTCAATTTATATGATTTTTCTTACGTGTTTAAAGACCTTAGCTTTAGCTGAAAATTTTATCTAATGAAGCCAACATATGGAAGTGTTTCTAGAAATTTTGAGTCATAATAAGGAATTTTTCCATTTTTAAAAATTTGAAAAATGAATAGGTTAGGGTTTCTGCTTTCAGCCCATTTCTGATGCATTGAATTTGTTTAATTTTATTACCATATCACATGATCGAATTTTGAGCTGAAATTTTTACAAATATTGAGGACATCTTGAACCCTAAACTTTTGTGTGAATTTAGCTATTCATTTGATAGGATAGAAAAATCAAGACTTTTGACTGTTGTTTGAGACTATGTAGTTTCTAATCTCTGAAATTGTGAAATTTTGTTAATATAGCTAGAAACCTTATTATTCTTTGACATTTTTACAGGTCTCATTGATATATTGAATCATCTCTAAAAAATAGTTTTGTTCTATTTTCATGATGTTTGGTAATTTAACCATAATTTTCTTTAGAAATAAAAATTCTCAGCATATTAATTAGCTGAAGAAATGATAAAATGTTTATGACTTGATCTCATTTATGTTATGTGAACTTATTGATGATGTTAGGCACATATAGATGTGAATACTTATTTCAATTGCTTATATGTGCAAGCAAAACATGAGATTATGTCTTATTGGGCCGAGAGTAAATCCGTTAGTTAAGGAGTAAACCTAGCTACCCTTGAATTGAGTCGGAGCAAACCTGTTTGGAATAAATCTATGTGAACTGGAGAGAAAATCCAAGGATCACGTATAGGAATAAGCCAGTCCTAAAAAGCGTCTATTACCCTAGAGTGGTCAAAGCCATAGTGGTCTAAGCCATAATGGTTGAAGGTCAAGACAAGTCGAGGTAGCAATTGTCCTAAGTAGTCCTTTATCTTATGTGCTAAGTGAATGATTTGAGCATCAATATTGAGACCAATATGTTTAAGTTAAAAATGAATAGTATATGCTTTATATGATTATGTATGCATATTACGAGATTGAACAATAAAAAGAATTCACTTCGGAAGGATGATTTTAGAAGTTTAAAATGAACCTTGATATATGTTGTATAATCAAATTTTCTTAATAAACCGAAGTGGCTGATGACGATGACAATGACATAAATTTTAGTATATGTTTTGGGATCCCTACTGATAATTTTAGAATTCTCACCCCTATATTTTGTGTTCCCGTATTGTCTCCAAATTTCTCATGGGAGATATGAAGCTGCCATAGAAGAATCTAATACGTAGTAGCCCAATAATTGAAGTCTCTTTTTGATTTTATTTTGTTATGTGTATACATGTGTGTAATTATATAAATAGATAGATATACATTAAAACTCATAGTAGAGCTCTTTTGTATTTGGACTTGTATCTAATGAATACTTTGCTTCCTTTTTCACATGTTTATGTAGAATTATGAATTAGTTATTACACGAAATCAAAATTGCTATAGATATTTAAAAAAGATTCGCTAATTAATAAGCAACAGCTCTTAAGTCTAATGTCATGGTTTGCACTCACAAATCTAATGGTGGAGGCTTTCTTAAGGATAGGGAAACATCTTTGAAATATGGTCATCATCAGAAAATTGTGGTGGTGGACATTGAATTGGCTAGTGGATGGTCAAATTCATACCAATGAGGAATAGTGGCTTTTGTTAGGGGTATTGATCTATGTGGTGGAAGGTATAACACTCAGCAACATTCACTTTTTAGAACACTAAGCACAATGTACAAGGATGATTTTTGTCAACCTAACTTCCACGATTTTACAATCACAAAAGGTGGTCCTAGAGAACCTTGGCATGACATCAACGCTCGGGTTGAAGGCCTATTGCTTGGGATGTTTTGCATAACTTTGAGCAGAGATGGAGCAAATAAGGTAAAAAGGGCATCCTACCGAGAGAGATTAAAGGTATCATTATTCCTCAATCCCTTTGCAATGATGATGATTGCAATATGAGATCAATTGATGGTAGGAGCTTTTGGGTCACCAAATTACCATGAACACAACATTCAAGATGCTTATATTAATGTTATTAGATAGGCCAAGAAATTCATCTATATTGAGAGTTAGTATTTTGCTAGAAGCTATTTTGCATGGGCTGCTAATGACATTAAGCCTGTGAGTTTGGTGCTTTCAATCTAATCCCAAAGGAGCTTTCACTTAAGATTGTTAGCAAGATTAAGGCTAAGGAAAAGGTTCACTATGTATATTGTGGTTCCAATGTGGCTAGAGGGTGTCCTAGAAACTAACAACTCAAGTAATGTTGGACTTGAGAGGAGGACAATGGAGATGATGTATAAGGATGTTATTAAGACACTCGATGCCAAAAAATTAAGGAAGTTCCCCGAAATTATTTGACATTCTTTTGCCTTGGTAACCAAGAGGCAAAGGAATTAACAGAAAACACATATGACTTTTCAAAAAAGTCCAAATCAAGATTCTAATTATAAGAAAGCCCAAGAGGCCAAGCACTTCATGATTTATGTGCATTCCAAGATGATGATCGATAAGTCCAAAAATTAAGCTAGCATATTTTGAAAATTCAATCTTATAAGCTACTAAAACTTCACTTAATACTTCAAATTTCTAAAGCAAAATAATTTTTCTTATGGATTTGGATTCTCTAGAGTAAGGGTCTTATTTTAGAGAATAAAGTGAGGAGTGTCACCCTTAGATTAATATAGTGAAAAGACCCACTTTTATTAATTAAAGGTAAAATTCTCTTACTTTACCTTCTAAATCCTTTTCTTATAGTGAGTTAATTGCTCTTTCAGAAAAAATTGGTCTTACACATAAAGATTAGTAGAATATATAGAATTAAATGTGTATATTACAATTGTGTTACTTATGAAATTTGTTAGCTTAGTTGTTATACTATGAATCATGAACACTAACACAAGCATGAGACGATATGGATACATAGACACACTAGACTAATATATATATATATATATATAGTTAAGATTTGCAATATTTTCAAATGTTAATGGATATTAACCTATCCATTTTTTCACTTTCTAAACCCTTCCCAAAAATATGGAGCATTCCTAGTATATCTCATTTGTACTTCCTATTTCTACGCCCTTTCCAAAAAATATGGGATATCATATTCTATTGACATCTCTAAAAAGTTCCTAAATAAAGTTGTCTTAATAGACCTAAATTCTAAGTTGTGTACAAGTACATGTACATTGAAAAAACTATTAGGGTGATATATGTCAACAGAGCCCAACTGAGGCCATGACCATACGCATAGAAAACATATTCCCTAGCAAGCCTTAATGTACAAAATTCCAAAAAAAAAAAAAAAAGAGGACAAAGTTTCCTTTCATATTTCAGACATTTCCTAGTCCAAATTTTATGTGCCTCGAATCTTGAAAAGCTGTAAGGATAGTAGTACATTGATAACACAACAAATTAAAGGCTAATTTATATACATTGCTACTTTTTCGATGTGGTCCAAACTTTCTGTGCTGCATATAGTAAGGACCACTAATTTTTTGTAGCATTTGTTTATTTTGCAAAAAGCCACTGTTTCATAACAAATATTTCGATATCAATGGGAAGTGTTCTTACTTTGGAAATACTATAAGGCTATAGACTTTTCCAATGGTCCGTAAAGTGAGGGAGGGTACCTAAAAGACACTTCGATGTTCAAGTCAGTGAATGAATGAGGCATAGAGTGGTAAAAGTATAGTATGTATTATGATTATCATACCTAGGGGAGTTAAGCCCCTTATATAGTGAGAGGTGACCTATGATAAGTTAGGAGATAAGATTCCCTGAATAGGGAGATATTCCTAGGATTTAGTAAAGATTAGATATATTTCGTATTTGGAGAATATATGATATAATATAGGAGATATGATAGGATAATGGGAGATTCCGTGAACTAATAAGAGATCTCATATAATCTATAGTCAATCTAGGAGATCTAATCTCCCATTATCATGAATGCATGTCAATGAATGCATGTCAATGCTTACGCAACATATGGAGTATAGTATATATCATGAATGTATTTCAATGCTTATGCAACATACCACAAGACTTGTATAACATCCTCCCAAGCACAACATCATTCTTAAGTCATGACATTATACTTAAGAGTTGTTACTTATAAGTTAGCGACCTTTCTTAATTATCTATAGCAAGATCGATTGAATTGTGAAGTAACTAATACCTCCTATTAAAATATATAACAAAGAAACAAACATTTATTGATTACAAGGTCAAGTACAAAAGAAAGCTCTTCTATGAGCTTCAATACACATATGGTCTCTATTATATTTATAGACATAAACATATGACTAAGTACAATTGATACAAGCTGGAGCCTTAAACTACTACGAATTCAATTTATTTCATGCAGGAGCACCTTGTTCGTTGGATCAACTTGGAGATGACACGAGAACACAGACATATAGGGGTGAGAATTCTAAAATTCTTGGTAGGGCATCCCCAAAACATATTCGTCATCGTCCTAGCCACTTTGGTTTATTAAGAAAAAATGTGATCATGCAACTCATATTAAAGACTCATTTTAGAGTTCAAAACCATCCTTTCAAAGTGGATTTCTTTTAGTATTCAGTCACTTATTGCACATATATCAAAATGTTCCAACAAATAGTAAATCATCCTAGGTGGACAATTCAGGATAACATGAGTATGCATATAATACATGCAAGTGAAATTATCTCAAAGTGACCTGGTTTCATTTATGGCCATAGAAATCAAATCAATGTATTTTCTCTTTTTATCGACATAGGAAAGACTTAGTTTATACCACATGGTATTTATAGTGGATCACACCACACAAGGGAAATACCGCCTTGTAGGACTGAGCTCATTCCTATACATGATCATTGGACTTCATTTTTTCCTTTTCCAAATCTCACAGATCTATTCTAGAGATACGTCTACCAACTCATTATATCTCTAGGGAAGTTTATAATTCCCTACTGTTTGTATGGATTGACAATTGTCCTTACAAACCAACACTGGCCTTTTCAGTGTGCTTTGTCCTGGCTCACATGCTTCCTACAAAAACTTCCCAGGAGGTCACCCATCCAAAATTGCTCCAAGTCAAGCACGCTCGACTATGGAGTTCATATAAGTCATCCTCAATTGTATAGTCCCATACCTATACAACCTCAGGATTCCTCTTATTCTAGTGTGTAATTGGTTCATTCATGTACCCTTCGCTTAGAAGCCTGATAGGAGCCACTCATTGTCTGTGCCTTCTTGCATTGTGATCACTCCCGCCCTCATCACTGGAATTACATGCCCACCAGCTTCCACTTGGTTTGTCCCCAAACCACACCGTACTTGGAAAGATGTAGGCTCTAATATCATTTGTAACATCCCTTGCTACTTTATGAATCGATGACTGTCCCTACAAACTAACATGGATCTTTTCTCGTCCTAGGCATTTCCTGGTCCCGATCTAGGGTTTTGACTTTTCGACAAGCCCCTAGGGCCCGTAAGTTACTATTCACCCTGGCTGAATTTTTTTTTTAACACGTCCATTGGGCCATCCTCATCATTACTAAAATTGTTAGATTTTTGAAATTATGACTAATAAAGGTCAAATTAATTTTTAAATAATTTTTAGGGTGTTACAACTTGAATAAATTAACATAACAAAGAAACATAAAATCATCTTAATACAATATTTCTTTTTTACTCTCTTAGGTGACTTAGCTTTCTTATTCTTTTCTAGGGGCCACCCTAATACTCTCTTCCTCTTGAGAGTTATAGGTTATGAGCTCATACTAACTAGTCGTCACTAGTCTACACTTATCCTCTCGATAAGCTAATTCTTAACTCCTAGAGTACGGGATAGGCAACATAAGGTCACCTTTCATAACCATTAATTTCTAGAGTCTAAAGGATTCCCTTATTGGATTGCCTCTCATAACCAGTAATCTTGGAGTCTAGAGGGTTATTTCCATGTGTTTTATGTCATCTTTAGTCTTAGCATATTATTTAGAGATGCAAACATGAGCATATAATTATAGCCATTGTCATAACTTATCATTTAACATTTCATGCTCATAAACTTCATAATTTCTCTAAGTCCACAAATTTGGGGGAATTCTGGAACATAACGACTAGGACGGAGCTTCCCCAAATTTGCTTCATACCATAGAACACATCAATCATGCATCTCAATCATTCATAATCACAACATGCCAAAAATCATCATGTAATTGATCACATAAGCATGCATCACATTCTTTGCATATATCCTTAAGCATGTTATCATCAATATCTCATTGAAAAGTAAACATACTCCTACCCAGGATGCTGGATATCAAGGACCGGACTGACTAATGCATATGCCATGTTCAACAGTAATATATACAACATAATAGAAATCATTACTTGCACAAGTCAAGAATCAAGCATGCATAGTCATCAATACATAATTTTGCATAATCACTTCAAATCATATAATTTCCAAACAATTCATATGAACATAGGTCTCACAACACATCATTCACATTAATATCATCACATTTTTTATAATTATACTTTAGCCCCAATAGGGGTCAAATGTAATTTCTAAAAGTTTGTGGATCAAAGTGTAAATTTCTCATTCAATGCATTTTCTAAAACTAATGATCCTCAAAATTAATCTACACTTTCAAGAGACCTATAACACTTAGATATCATTTAAATTCATCATAGAAACCATTTTGGGCCATTGGTCAAATTTTGTTAGATTTCAGGGGTCAAAGTGCAAAATTTCACATTCTTGACACTTAGCAAGTGCCAATATTTGTAAAAATTATTCTTAACATCATCAATGATATTTTGAACACATGGACACATTCAAAATTATTACTAACTCTAATAAACCCATTTGGTGGATGTTCCCTAATGAGAAGTTCAAAGCACAATTTTTCGCATTTTGCAAAACGGTCCAACCTAACACTTGTAATTATCCTTTTAAGCATCTACCAAAAATAATTTTTACAACAATTATCATTAATTTTTAAGTATGTGAACAGGTACTATATAGTGATGGACAATATCAGAAAATTCAATTTCAAAAGCTTTAGAAATTATATTTTTGACCATTTCTAGTTACTAGTTTTTCCTAAGATGCTAAAAATAATTTTTATAACAATTGTTAATAATTTTTATATGCGTGAATAGTGACAAACAATGTTGTACATGAATAGTGTCAAACAATACCAGAAATTAAAATTACAAAAAATTTAGAAATTACATTTTTGACCTTTTCTAATTACTAGTTTTTCCCAAAAACTATTCTAAGACATCAATTTGTAACACATTTTTGACCATGTAAACAGTGCCAAACAATGTTCTCCAGTACTAAATAGTGTCAAATAATGCCAAAATTAAAATTACAAAAAGCTTATAAATTGCATTTTTAACCTTTTCTAATTTCTAGCTTTTCTCAAAAACTATTCTAAGATACTTAAAACACATGAAATCATTTTGTCCTTTAGAAAATAATTATTACCATTTAAATTAGTAACAAAACTTAAAGTTTCATAAATAAGGTTTTATTTATTTAAAATCACATTTTTACTCCTTTTAATTTTTCCAACTCCTTCAAAATTCCTTTGTACACTCAAGATACAAGATCCTAGTCTTAAAATAAAATAAAACCAACTTCAAATCCAATACTTGGACATGGCCAAAATATATATATAAATGTGTGTCCATGATCAAAATTCTCATTTAAGATCAAAGGGGTAAGTCTTGAGCTTTAGAGACTTAGGTGATGGCTAGAATCATAAATATACCATGCATCTCATTTTAAGTCTTTAACATTATAAGGTGACAATTTGGAAATATAAACATGATGTGCAAAGCTTGAAATATAAACATGATATGAAACTTTATTTTTAAGTCTTTAAGATTATAAGTGACAATATGAAATGCAAGACTTGAAATATAAACATGAAAATGCAAGTTCATTTTTAAGTCTTTAAGATTACAAGGTGACAACTTGGAATATAAACATGTTATGCAAGGCATTGAAACATAAACATGAAGATGCAAGACTTGAATCATAAACATGAATGTAAACCCATTTTTATATCTCTTTAGAGCTCAAAAACTCAAGACTTTAAAGAGTGAAACTTACAACCCCATTAATCTTAACAAAATGAAAATGAGCTTTAGAGTCCTTCATTTCCATGGTTCAAAGAACATCGTTTCTTGGACTCACCATCAAGCCCAAAAACAACAAAGAAACCAAATAAGCATCATTTCTCTTCTTCTTTTTTTGAAACCAAAGATCAAGCCTCAAGCTTTAGAGGTCATACAAATGATGGGCTTACAACCATCATCAAGAACACTCATCATCAAGCTATGGCATTGATCACAACAACAACAAGAGAAAAGAGTAGAATTGAAAAGAAAACTTAATAATAAAATCCCTACCAAGAAGGTTTCTTGGTTGCAAGTGAGAAAACTTGATCCTTTGTGAGGAAAGAGAAGAAAAATTCTCTCTTGGATGAAAGGGAGGTTTCATCCAAGGCAAGATAAAATGGGGAAGGATTTTTGTTGTGTTCTTGTGTATGGGAATGGAAAGGTTAAGTGTTTAGGAGTTGATTTATGGTGGTGAAGTGTTGGTTTGGTGTTTGTGGCTTGAACGAAGATCAAGAATGGAGGTTCTTGAAGGTGGAGGAGAAAGAAGAGAGAGCTTAGGTTTAGAGAGAACAAGAGTGTTTTTTTTACAAGTCTTGATGAGCAAGACTTCACCAAAAAAGTGGATAGTAAAAATGAGAGTGTGTAAGAGTGTGAGTGTTTAAAAAATTCAACATATAAGAAAGAGGGAGCATGTGGCCACTGGCCACTCAAGGGGATTTGGGGAAAAATTGTTTCATTTGGGTGTAAGAATTAGGGGTTTTGAATAATTTTGATTAGGGGAAAAGTTAGGAATTGATAATTAGGTATTTGGGTTAGTAACCATGTGTTTAAGGTTTTCAAGACAAAGTTAAGGAGTTGTCTTGCAAGGTTAAATGGGCTAAGCTTGCTTAATTTGAAATTCAAACACCAACATGATTCCTAATCTTTAGGAAAAGAAAAAGAGAGAAAGTACTTTTGTCTCTTACATTTTGTGTTTTAGTCTCATGAGTCATCTTTGAATAAGAATGAAATTAAACTTTCTCTAAGCAATCTTGGACCCTAATTAACTCAAATAATTTTTTTGACTCAAAATTAATAAATAAAATTAATTTATCTTTAATTAGAGTATAATATTGCCTATATTTCCTTAATTACTTTAATTAAGCTTAATTAGCACTAACTAGGGGTAAAATGGTAATTTTTCATAGAAAATCCTCAGGACTTCCCTGACCCATCTAGACATCATATAACCTTTCTAATTAACATTCCTAACTCCTGGGTGATGATCGGTTTGGCTTCACTTAATCTCATATTAAATTACCTTAGGGCATTTTGGTAATTTTGCGCCAGGAAAAACCAGGAATAGAGATTTCCACATCTATTGTTATCCAAAACACATCTAGTACCCTTCAAATATCAAACTAACCCCTTGAGGATTGCCTGTTCGCCGTCCTCAATTTCCAAAAAATACCTTAGGGGCATTTTGGTCATTTTGCATAACAAGAAAAAAAGACGTTACAATGTGCCCTTAATCCCTAGGCTCAAGAGACTCTATGCATCAATGAGCTTAGCTTCTCATATGAGGTGGCAAATTGAAAATCAGAGGGTGACATGTGATAATGCATCCATCTCATGGTGAGGCGTAGAAACATTTCGATTAATAATATCCAGTTTGCCTTTGACCTTCAAAATATTAGATTGAACTTGTTCAAATGGATTTACTTCAAATAACCAATTTAACAAACCCTATTCTTGTTGGACCATAATTATTATACCTACAATCTCCCTTGTGAAATGTGCATGAAAGAACCTTACTTGTTCTTAACATGTATAATCCTTGGCTCTAATAATCCAAAAGGTAAGATTGATTTGTATCTTTAAACCCTAAACAATGAATTGAATGAGTTGTAGTAGGTGTTCTTACTTATGACATTTCAATAAAGAAATTTCATAATGAGGGTTGCATTAATATGGACTATCAATGACTTTCCAACTTATGGAATTCTATTTGGATGATGACCCAAGGCAAATTAGCATACCTGATTTACATGGAGGATACTAAGGCATTCACTTTAAAATATGAAGGAAAGAACTCTTAGTTTGATTGTCACAAGAGGTTCTTAGATGATTATCCATATAGGCAAAGTAGATATGGCTTTAAAGTAATTGTGTTGAATATGATGAGCCTCTAGTTAGACTAAGTGGCCACCAAATATAGGATTAAGTTAAGGATTTCCTAAAAATAACAGAAGTTAGAAAGGTTGTGTGAATGCCAAGCTATGGGTAATACCATAATTAGACCAAACAAAATATTTTCTAGGAGTTACCATATTGGAAGGATAATTTGGTGCGTCATTTTTAGATGTCATGCATATTGAGAAAAATGTGTTTGTCAACATTATGAATACTATAATGGATACAGATTGGATCAAAGACAATGACAAGGTAAGACATGATTTGGCTAGTATTGCACGTGACTTGATTTGCATTTATAAGAATTAAAAGATGGTCATTTCTATAAACCAAAGGCCAAATATGCTCTAAGTTTCACTCAGAAACAAGCTATTTGTCAATGGCTAAAGGAGTTGGAATGCCCAATGGTTATGCTTCTAACTTAAGTAGGTGCATTAATATTGCACAACGTAAGCTTGTTGGCATGAAAAGCCACAATTGTCACTTCTTCATGGAGTGTTTGTTTCCAATTGCATTCAGAGAGGTACTGATGTTGTCTGGAAGCCTTAACCAAGTTGAGTCAATGTTTCAATGATTTATGCTTTTCTACTTTTAGGGTTGATGATCTGCTAGTCATGGAAAAAATATTCCCATAATTCTGTGCAAATAAGAGAAAATTTTTCCTCCCGGTTTCTTTGACTCAATGGAACACTTGTCCATACATTTGGCATATGAAGCACAAGTGTGTGAACTAGTTCAATACATGTGGATGTATCCATTTGAAAGGGAAATAGGAAGGTTTAAAAGAACCATGAAGAATAGGTCTCAAGTGGAAGGATCAATATGTCAACCTTATCTAGCAAAAGAGACTTCAAGTTTTTGCTCATTTTACTTTCAGCCACATATTCAATCTAGGAGAGCTCGGTTGGTCGTAATGACGATGGAGCAAAGTGTTCTATTCCACCAACATTGTCTACATTCAATCAACCTGGTCAAGATGGAAAGAGTGAGCCCCGATGGCTAACTTCCAAGGAGTGAAATTCTGCATACTACACATTCTAATAAATTGTGATGAAGTGCAACCATTCATATTGTAAGAAATAACCTTTTATTTTTTCTAGGTGAAAGTGGCCATCCTTAAAATAATCTAAAACTATATTTTCCACAACATATACTTTGAACAACTGAATGATCAAGATTCTCTTCAACAATTTCTGGATTGGTTCAGATTACATGTAAGTCCATTTTGTCAAATTATGTAACCCAATATATTGTTGTCAATTAATTTTGTTTGATACAAGTTAGTTTGACATTTCAAACTTCATCTACGTAGATTCATAACAAAAATAATAGTGTAACATGTTCCCATTTATTTAACTTAGCTTGGGGCCCAAAAATAAAGTTGTAAGTTGGCACATGTACTATGTTAATAGGTACAAGTTTCACATAGCTGATTGAGGTACGGGAAAAAAATTGACAATTTTGGTGTTTGTGTTAAAGGTGATGTTGGGGATGGAGAATGTGATTGATATGGTGTTATTAAGGAAATCCTTGAGTTTGAGTATGTCAATGAGCCCACAAAAAAATGTGTTATATTCAAATGTGAATGGTATTGATCCTACACGACTTAATTATTAGGACATGACAACACAACAATTACAAAAATCATTGAAATCAATCACACCAGAAGATATGGAAGTTATGATCCATTTATTATAACCCAAAATGCTAGACAAGTATATTATATGTCTTATCCTAGGAAAAGTAGGTCACACTGGAGGGTTGTAAACAAGACAAAACCAAGAGGTAAGATTGAAATA
This sequence comes from Dalbergia oliveri, assembly GCA_030441495.1. NCBI lineage: Eukaryota > Viridiplantae > Streptophyta > Magnoliopsida > Fabales > Fabaceae > Dalbergia > Dalbergia oliveri. Next base: position 24,570,851 of record JAMLFY010000012.1, on the reverse strand, counting down.
GAGGAAGCTATTGTTGAAGATACTTATCAAGTGGACGATTTACCTCTTCAAGAGAGTAATTGATGTAGACAATCTAGAAAATCCTCTTCCTTGACTACTGAGGAAGTTGACATAATTGAATGCATAAGTAACCACCTAATGAGAAATCATGAAGATGAAATAAAGTGATAGTAATGGGGATGATTCAGATAATGATCAACAACAAAGTCATGATGAAAACAACCCTAAACATTCAAATTAACTAAGGTGTTAAATATTATATGCAATACCGTTTGAAATTACTTGAAATTTCCCAATGTAATTTATGCTATTTCTATACTTTTGAATTGTTTCAGGATGGGTGGTAAAGGCAAAGGCTCAACCTTAGAAGGTTGGTTTACCTACCACCCCTCTCACCCTCCCACCCTCGGCCCTCTCCGTCCTTCCTACCATTTCCACTACCGCCCCTCCTACTATCTTTGCCATTCTCTTCTACCACCTCCACCTTCATCTTTACCACCACCATCCCTTTAGGATGATGCCCACTCCTAGATATTGGCCCTCCACCTCTCCTTTATTCCCAATCACAGCCATCGCAGTAGTGACCCCTCCCAACCTTACCACGCCCTGACCCTACCCTTGTATCTCATTAGACTCTTGTTTCCTTGGGTAGGTCACAAACACAGGACCTAGATGAGAGGCTCCTCAACCTAGATGGTAGGCCACTTAGGCTTGATAGTAGACGCTCTTACTAATTAGGTCGGACAAGAGATAGATAAGTTTAAACATGTTTTCTATTACATTATAATTTTGCATTATGTAAGATATTTAAAATATTTTCATTGTTTTTAATTTAGTTCATCTATGTAGCTTTGATCAATTTGCTAAGGATCACTATTATACCCGGAGGTTATACAGAGTATGTATAACCACCATGGTCCACTTGTAT
>JAMLFY010000012.1:24473957-24569423 GCA_030441495.1 Dalbergia oliveri | reverse complement strand
AAAAGTCTTGCAAGAGCTCTAGTTAAGATAAAATAAGTTGCATTCATGTTTAAGTTTGTGCCTTGCATCTCATGTTTATTTTGATGTCATCACTAAGCTCTCAAGAATAAATAAATGAACTTGCATTATCATGTTTAAATTTCCAAGCTTGCATTTCATGTTTATATTTCAAGTCATCACTTAATCTTTAAAGATAATAATGAGGTTGCATCTCATATTTATTTTATGCTCTCACTTTACTTTATAATGAAGAGTAAAATGAAGTGCATAGCATGTTTAAGTTTATGTTACCACTTAAATACTCTAGAGCTCAAAGACTTGCCCTAAGTATCTTCAAATGGAAATTTTAACCATGATAAGTGGATGTGTTTTAGTTATGATACAATGATGGTTTTTTATTTTGTAAAAAGTGAGGATGTTTTCAAGAAAATGTTAGAAAGATGTTTTATGAGGTCTCAAGGTGTGTAAATAGCTTGGAATGTGTCAAAAATCATGTTTTCTCAAATTCCTGAGGTTCTGTAATCGATTATTAGCTTATGTAATTGATTAGCAGAGTGGTTTTCGAAGGATTTTAGGTTCTGGTAATCGATTACTAGACAATGTAATTGATTAATGAGGCTGTTCTTCATGCCTAAACCGGTCTTTAAATCCTGTAATCGATTACCTGCGTGTAATCAATTACTCTGATGTTCTTCACTTTCTAGAAGTTGTTTTAGCCCTAAGTAATCGATTACCATCCTATGTAATCGATTACTAGTTGTTCCCAGAACAAAATTTAGGTTCTGTATTGATTACCAGGCCTATGTAATCGATTACGAGGGCACCCTTTTTGCTCCTAAAATTGTTCCAAGGGAAAACTAGCAACTCATATATACTTATGACCTGAATTTGTGTGATTGTGTGTGTAATGTACATTTTTGGGTCGTATCTGTTCCTTTGGCCACTGTATAAATTCTGTTTTATGGTGATAAAATGTGTAAATTATGTTTGAGTAAAGCGAGGAACGATTTTTGAAGTTAGGAAAGAATAAGTAATTAGGAAAGGTCTAAAATAAGAATCTAAAGCACTTAGACACAATAATAATAACTTCGTTCAGCATAATTGAGCTTAAGGAAAATAGTTCATAATTAGTAGATATGCTGGAAGTTGAATATAGAATCTTAGACGAAGACAGAACCCTTAACCAAATAATACTCATGGTGATTAATCTATAACAATGTTGTTTGGAAGAGTTAAAGAGCATAGAAGTTAGAGAGAATTATAGGCAATGATCCCATAGGTGAAATAAAGATCCATAATGAAAGATAGGATAACTAGAACACAGATTTAAGACCCTAAGGGCCAAAGCATAAGACACCATGAGATAGGAGGTGTGATGTAAGAATGAGTTTGAGTGAGTATATCTATGATGTATGGGAATATGTTACATGCCATGAGTATGAGGATGTATGGATGTATGACTTGATGTTTTTGATAAAGTGGAATGCGATTAAGATGCATGAGAATTTGAGATATGAATGTCTGGGAGAATATGTTTCTTTGATTGAGAGATTTACTTGATTGAGGAATTGCATGAGAACAACATGCGTTATTTGAGTTATGTAGTATGACTTAATTTGAGGAAATTCGGAACATCGTTTGCCTCTGAATTTCCGTCAAATTTGAGGACTTAACGAAAGTTTGAAGAAAGATATTATATGTGACATGCCAAGACACATTTCTCCCTGCTACGGTGAGGAGAAAGGAAACCCGTGGAGGGTATGGTCGTGAGCCATACCAAAGCGGACAATGTCATTAGTCTTAACTAGATGATGCGTTTCGAGACCAGACATACTTCTCCTGTTCGGTAAGGAGAAGGTAAAACTGTGAGGGCATGACATTAGCCTCCAAAGCGGACAAAGTCACTGGTCTTAACCAGTTGATGCGTTTTGGAGAAGGAAAAAGTCCCATGATGGGTAATCCTTAGGTCCCCTACCCGTACTCTGGGAGTCAAGGATTATTTTTATGATTATGATGCGTTTATCAAGAGGATAAGTAAGAACTAATGACGACTAGTTGAGGTATGAGCTCATAGCCTAGTATCAGGGGTTGTTACTATTTTTAAATACCATGATGTCACAAGTTTGAGAAACGAGAAAAGATGTGAATCATTTTGCTTATGAAAAGAGAGGTTGATCAAGAGAAATTTACATGCCACTTATATAAGAATTTAATTATTGATGAGATGTTTTATTGGTTTGCTGCATAAAATATTGCCATGAATTCATGATTTGCTATGCTACATACATGCATTAAGATTCATCATAAAAGACATAGACCTTGGATAATTACTTTTATGAAAACTTCATAATGAATCTTTGCATGTTTAACCTTTTTATAATAAACCCAAGGTTCTTGGACGTTAATGATGACATTAGGATAGGAGGATTCCCTATTGAGATTCTTTAGCAAGATTCTCACCCCTCTCTTTGTTTTTTTTTCTTACGCTTCAGATCCGTGATGCGACGCTTGTGATCTTCGTTGACACACTATTGGGAGGTGCACTACGACTCAGATCACGTCATATCATTTGAGGGTCGCTGTGCCGTTCATGTTTTTGTATACATGGGATGCCTATTTGCATTTCCGGTTCCAACTTCCGTTCCCGACCTCTCCTTACTTTAATATTTGATCTTCGAGAGGACGCAACCCCATGACGAGAGATCCGCCATGTCTCGACCTTCGTCTTCATAGTGCGTGACTATCCGAGTATTTCCCCTCGTACCTCGCTGTGGGAGGACTTATCTGAGGATCTCGGCCGACCCCTATTTTAGGACTCCGCCCTTTCTGTGCCTATGGTCGTCGGAGGGGCAAGCGAGGACACCCTCTTAGCCGAGGCTTGTGAGGTGGTACGTCAACTCGAGAGGCGCCCTCACTAAGGAGGCCACATCGTTCCACGATCATGCCCATGCCCCCGCTTCGGGGCCACATCCAAGGAGCTCAGGCAAGGCTACATTTCGCCGTCCAAGGACTAGCGTCATCCAGGCTTTAGAGAGGAGGTTTTCTTTTAGCCGTTGTATCTTTTGGGCACTCATCTATTTGCTGTCTATGTTTCCCTTCTTTCCCTGGACTTTTGTTTCTTGTACTACAAGCTCTCCCACTTACATGGGTATGACTTTATATTAACGATGTACCAAACTATGATATTTAATATTGTGATGCTTGTTCCTATATTGAGGTGTTCTTTATTGCTTTTGTATTGCATAATTTATTTTCTCTTTGCTTTATGTTTTCTTATACAGACGCGACGGCTCACACTTTGTTTTACTTATTTCAAAAAAAAAATTATCTGATTTTTCTGCTAAGTAGTTTTACAAATAAGCTTTTAAGGGAAGTAATAACTAATAATTAATCTAAATACGTCCTAGGCGTGTTGGATTAAATATTAGGGTGTTACATTATGGTATTGAGTAGTTTATTCATTGAAGCCTTAGGATTGGACTGACCATGCTTTGTAGGCATGATAGGAATATGTCATGTATAGTACTTAGCTAATAGAGATAAGCTATATGACATACATACATGACCCTGGCCGCTTGCTTGTGCCATGGTAACTAGCTCATCTAGCTTGGAATATTGAGCTTGACTCCCAATGTTTGTTGACTCTGTGTCAAGTGGAAAGAATGGCACCTCAAGCAACATAGGAACATGAACGAGGGTGAACAAGGGAACGAGACCACGAGGTTGTTCGTGAGATGGCAAGGCGATGGAATGCATGTTCGATCACATGAATCAAGGAGAGATGCGCTCAAGGTCCCCGCCAGGCTGTGGAGCAAGCCCGATTTGGGGAGTTTCGCAAGGAAATCCCCAAATCCAATGTACCCAAACATTCCCCAGTCACCAGGATTCCCCCATTCCAAGGATATCACATGTACTCTCACATGCCTCATGTTAAACCAATCTGGAAATGATTTAGTACTATAGATTTTTTTTTGATATACGTGGTATAAGATTCTGCATTATTGTTTTGTGAATATGTTTGACCCTGGTGTCAACAAGCATGGTGCGAGCAAGAAAAGTTGATAGGTTAGGAGGCGAGGGGCAGTTTACACTAACTTAAATGTAAATGCAAAGTGCTATGACAATATTTCACATAATGCTGGCATACAATAAATGTGGCTATGTGAGAAGTGGAGTTGTTTTTCAATTTGAAGTTAACAATTACAAAATTGTTGTATATATACTTTGTTGAATGGAAAAGGAATGATTCCATAAAACCAATAGAAGAATGAAAAGGAAGAAATAGTAGGAGCCAGTTTAGATTTCATTCTTTTTTCCTCCTTACACCCCTTTTTTGTTTTTATACACACAGACCACTCTTTTTCTAGACTAATAACACAAACAATTGGTAATGTGGCGGAGAAGGAAGGGCTACTTCAACTCAATATTCTCTTTTTTTACACATGTTACTCTTTCCTTTTTTCAAGGTAACAATGCGAAAACAACTAATAAAATGAGTGCGAGTAGAGTGAGAGGCTACACTTAATTTTTCTCTCTTTCAATTTTGTCTTTCTTTTATGACATAAGAAACTTTTTTTTTTCAAATTAATAGAACAAAACCAACTTAAAAAAAGAGAAAGAGAAATTTTTTTTAACAAACAAATGACTTTTTTTCAAAATTAGAAGTAATAATTGGAAAGGGAAACTTATGGGAAGAGAAGTATTTTTTTTTTTAACAAATAGACCACTCTTATCCAAAATTTGAATTAATAATACAAAGCCAAACAATAAGACAGGAGGACTGATGATTTATATAGAGAAATATGATATTTTAATATTTTTAGCAAAAGTTTACACTAGATGATCCTTTTTACTTTTTTTCCAAAATCTTGAATTGCATGACATGTTAAATGTGAAAAATTTTATTAATATTTTTATAAATCTCACTTCATGCGACATTGTATTTTACAAATCTTTGATTTTGTTCTAAACAAATTCTCACCTTATGTGAGTTTTAAGTTTAAAAATGTGTTTGTTTGTTATGCCAAGATGAGTATTTGTGCTTTGCTTTCCAGAAATATGATTCAAAGAACAATCCCTAAAAGAAAGAAATTTAAAAACCACAAACCAAAAGTCATGGGCCTAAAATGCACTACACCCCATTTATAGAAAAAAGGGACCTTAACCTTTACTGATTTTAATAATGTTACTTAAAATATAAAGTACATGTGTTGAAAAGAAATGTATTGCACTCTGAATAAAAACAAAAAGTCAACAAGCATACTAGGTTGAGTTAACTACAAAAAAAAAAAAAAGAATTGTTTACAACACTAATGGTGGTACTATGTAATTAGAATTGTTCCTTGCAACCACGAAAAAATAATAATAATTATTTACAACACCAATTTATACTGAATGATTATTGTAGTGTTTTGTTTCTTCCATTGTTGTTAAGGTTTGAGTAATTGGTTATTGCTTTTACTACTAACCTCAAAAGTTGTTCTCTTCCATTTTTAATCTTAATTCCAAGTTTGTTTGTTGTGCAACTTTAGCTAGTAATAATGCAGTTTTTTTGGTTGACAATGAGCATGTTGGTTTATACGATGTCTTCTTTAGCTAACTACATACCATTCAACTTGCTCCTCATATGGTACTTTTATATTTTCTTTTTGTTGTGTTTTAATTTTTTTGACAATAAAGTTTACATTAGTGTGTAATTTTTTTTTCTTTGTTCTCATATTGGTTATTTACATTTTGGAGGGTATATAAAAAATACCCTAATAATATCTGTTAATTATCTTATTATGGATAGTGAGCCATTGTTTACCTCTTACTAACAAATAATTGAAAGAACTTTTAAAGTATTGATATGAAATTACTTATTTAAGGCAATTTTCTATTTCTGTATTTTATATTGACACAAGGTCTCTTAATACATTAACGAAGGCCCCTATATTCAGGAGAAACATGTAGTCCTATATTAGGACCAAAGGCAACTTGTGTGTGTATATATATATTTGATAAGGAAATCTTATAACAATACCATCTCAAGCCTACCAAGCATAAGTGACATAATTACAATGATTAGCCCAATCTCCTTTGCAAGTAAAATAACACCGGCTTTTATTATTATTATTTTTTTGTTTGTGGTCTTCCTTGCTACATTGCTTAGCCCGAAGTACATGCACACCACGTTGCACAAAAAAAATATGTGATATGGGAGGCACACTTCATACTTTATCCCATATGAAATCCACCTACTGATAGAGTAATCTTATCCACCAATGGTATTGATTCTCTTTTATGCAATCTTATCTTATCTTCAACAAAAATCAAAAGTTCCTATCCGATCTTCGCAACAAATTTCCACTACTTCAAACCTTTGTCTTCAAGTCAATAACACAAGGATGAAATAATTCCCAAAACACTAATTCACCACAAACTATTTGTTTTCAACATTCATATATGTGGGAATTTCTTCCCATACTACACACCAATCAGGTCATTACTAGCCTTTTTGTTACAAATCATTCCTCCAACCACCATCATATATAGTAACTTTTGTTGACCCACAACCATCAAATGTTGTTTTCTTTAAAAGGTACAGCCAAACAATCCTTTTCTAAGCACATAGATTTACTTCTTCTATATAAAGGGCTATTATTCGTAGTCTTGGACTCATTGAATATTCATTTCTTTTTATTAACTAACCATAGTTCCTATTGTAATTGATTGACCATTGCTCATTACTCTTCCATATTGCTCATCTCCTTTACTATTTTTGCACTTCTTAATATCTTATTTTTGCTTCATCTATTAACTTTTGTTGCATGATTTTAATTCTCCTTTATGTTGTACATTTATATACTTTGTTATCAGATGTTCTTCAAGCTTGCAAAACCATGGTACATTGATGGAGACAAAAAGCACTCTATTCTTCTATACTTTGATGAGGTTTAAATCTCTCCTCTGGCTAGATTATTTTACACTATATCGTTTGATTTTTCTAGTTAGAATGGAAAAAAAATAGTACCAAAGTTTTGTTCTGTTCAATACTTGGAATTAAGCATATAAAGAATACAGGCAATCGAGTAATTGACTTAATTTTGTTAAATTCATAAATTGCATTATTGACAACTATTTCATCAATAATAACTAATTTATGTTTATACTCATTTAGAATATTGCAGACCTCCCATTGAGCTTTATACAAGCTCATTATAACAGGAATTTTCCTGTTGTGTAAAATTATCAAAATGCCTCTAGGTAATTTTTGCACGAGATTTGAGGTCAAACAATCCTTAATAAGAAATTTTAACATTAGGGTAATATTATTTTATGTGAAAATCACAAATCTCGATTTTTTTGTGTACAAAATGACAAAAATGCCCTGAGGTCATTTTTGCCCTTAAATTGAAGATAGCCAATCCTGGCTATTCTCAAGGGGTTAGTTTTATGTTTGAAGGGAATTATTTATGATATATTGATGTTGAGGTAAAAATCTTAACTCTTGGTTTTTATCATACGTAAAATTACCAAATTACCCATGTGGTAATTTAACATGAGATTGAGTAATCTTTAAACGTATCACCCAGGAAGTCTAAAATGTTTGTACTATATAATATCTGGAAATGTTTAGGTAATTCCAAGGAGTTTTATGTGAAATGACTTCTTTACCCGTAGTTAGTGCTTAATAAGGTCACTCAAGTAATTAAGGCAATATTAGGCTCTAGTTTATTTCAAATTGATTTCATTCATTAATCTTGGGTTAAAAATAATTACTTGATGTAATTAAAGCCTAAGAATTGTTTAGGGAGGACTCATATAAAATCAATAATGTGAAGATTAAGGTAAATCTAGTGCATTTTCTTTCTTTGTCTTAAGATTAGGACTTATGTTACTAATTGATTTTCAACTCAATTGAGATTAACTTCATTACTAGTGTAAGATTACTCTTTTGCCTTGTTTTGGTAAATCCTAAACACTTGATTTTTACCATTTACACTAAATTACCAATTCATAATTCACTACCTAATTAAATATGCTATCCTACATGTTCTACCTCTTATCAAAGAATCAAATTTTCCCCCATTATGCCCAATCATTTCCACGCCTCCATGCTCTCCATCACGCTCATGTTTTATTTATTCCAACAAACAATGCACTTACAAACATCATTGCCTTACCATTTTGCTTTGTTGGAGTTGTCTTGTTCAAAGAATCATAAAAAAAATTCTGCATTCTCTCAAGACTCCAAGCTTCCTTCTTCTTCCTCCTCCATCTCCAAGAAGCTTCATTATCATCCTCCATCCAAGCTCTCAACCTCAAAGTAACATATCTCCACTATAAATCAACTCCTAAACACCTAAACTTTCCATTTCCAAACACAGGAACATAAGAAAAATCCTTCCTCCACTCTAACTTCCCTTGGCCAAAATCATCACCATCATTAGGAGCATATTTTCTTCTTGTTACTTCATAAAAGATCTAGCTTTCTTTTTTGAAAATAAGAAACAACTTGGTAGGGATTTTATTTCATGTTCTTTCTCTTGTTCTTTACTTATATTTTCGGTTTTTATGGCTTGATGATGACCATGGCTTGATGATGAGGAATCATGGTGGTGGTTATGAATCCATCATATAATAGACCTCTAAAGCTCAAGGCTTAGTTTATTGTTGTCAAACGATTAATGGAATAATAATTGTTAATTTTCTTTAAATTGATTCTTTTTTAGCTTGATGATGAGTACAAGAAATAAAGTTTTGGAACCATGGTAATAAGAACTCTAAAGCTCACTTTCCTTTTGTTAAGATTATTTGAAGTCAAAAAGTTTCATTCTTTAAAAGTCTTGAGTTTTTAGCATAATAAGATATAAAATCCATGTTTATATTTCAAGCTCTTGCATATCATGTTTAAATTCCAAGCTCTTGCATAATCATGTTTATATTTCAAGTAATCACCTTAATTCTTGAAGATAATATTATGGACTTGCATATCATGTTTGAATTTCCAAGTCTTGCATATCATGTTTATATTTCAGCCATATCATATTTATATTTCCAAGTTATCACCTTATAATTACCAAGATTAAAAATGAGATTGCAGCATGCTACCTTTAAAGCTGCTTATATCTTAAATAGAAATTTTGATCATGGACATACTTTGAAATTATGTTTTCGGCCTTATGATGATTATGGGCATAGGGTTGAGTTTTATTTTATGTTAAGGTTCAAAATTGTATCTTGGAATTTTCAAGCATTAGAAACTCTAAAACTTGTAAAAATGTGATTGTTATGTATGAAACCTCATTGGTAAAAATTTTATTGTTGTCATTGACTTTGAGGAGTATTATGTATGTTCTCAAGGGGGATACAAAGATTTTATGTGTTTTCAATGTCTTGAAATAATTTTAAGAAAAACTAGTAATTAGAAATGATTTATGATGCAATTTTACAAGCTCTTAGAAATTAAAACAATGGTTTCTATTTTCTTTTATAAATTCTAACATGTGTTTTGGAATGGCTTAGAGGGGTGAAAATTACTATTAGTTGTTGTAAAAACATTCTTGACACATTAGGCAAGACTAATAACTAGAAATGTGTAAAATTGCAATTTTTGAAAGCTTATAGAGATGTGAATGTTGGCTACTGATTAGGATTAATTGCTTATGTATCATGCTGTTTGGGATTGTCTAATTGTGTAAGAATTGCTAATAATTAGTGCAATAATTATTTTAGCACTTGGGAAAAACTAGTAACTAGCAAGGATTAAAAATGTGTTTTCTAGAGCACTTAGCAATTAGAATTATGGTTTCTAATCCAGCATGTATACATTCTGTTTGACACCATGTAGGTAGGTAAGAATCACTAATAATTAGTGTGGGAATTAATTTTAGCATATTAGGAAAAGCCAATAATTAGAAAGGGTCAAAAACACAATTTCTAGAACTCTTAAGATTTAATTTTCTAACATTGCCCAATGTTGTTTGGTACTATTCATAAGTTTAAAAGTTAGTAAAAATTATTGTCATAGCCATTGTTGGTCTCTAAGATGCATAAAATAATTATTACAAGTGTTAGATTAGATCGATTTGTAGTTTCAACCCGTTCAAGGGCTAATGAGTAATTACCAATAACTTGAGATTGAAAATGAAAATTGTATTTGTGATGACCTTTAGTACATTATGTATATCTTGTTGAAGCATAGCATGTACATTAGCCCGATCCTTGATTCGGTATATTGGATAGGAGCATATTTACCTTTCAATAAGATGTTGATAATAGCATGCCTATGCGAATTATCATGAGTTACAATTATGATTAAGATATTTGAGATGCATAGTTGATGTGTTCTATGAGCATGAAATGTGAATTCATAAGTTATAATGATATAATTAAACGCTCATGTTTGCACCTTAATTAACACACTAAGATTAAGGTGATATAAGATATATGGAAATGATCCTCTAGACTCTAGGAATTAATGGTTAGGAGAGGTGATCCAATAAGGACCCTTTAGACTCAGGAATTAATGGTTATGAAAGGTGATCGTATGCCCCCTATCCAACTCTAGGAGTTAGAAATTTAGCTTATCCGAGGATAAGTATAAACTAGTGACGACTAGTTAGGTATGAGCTCATAACCTAGAACTCTCAAGAGGAGAGAAGATATAGGGCAACCCCTAAGGAAAAGAATAAGAAATTTAAGTCACCTAAAAGAATAATAAGGAGAAATCATGTTAGAAAGATTTATGTTCTTTATGTCATGTACATTGGTTGTGATTTCTATGATAACTAGCATATGGCATTGACATGCATTCATGATCTAGTATGATGCATCATCCATGACATTAAGATTCATGCTAAAAGACATGGACCTCAGCTAATGGTATTTGGAACTTAATGAAAAGAAAAACCTTATATATGCTTACATTTTTATAATGAATCTCGAGGTTCTTGGGGACGATGATGATGACACACATATTAGGAGGCAAAAGCCAACTGAGATTATTTTATAAGTTTCTCATTCCTTCTTATTTTCTTTCCATCTCATCTTCAGAGGTAGATGGCGACGTTTGTGATCTATGTTGATGCCCACCTAGGAAATGCACTTCAACTCGGTCAACTAGTCATATCATTTTGTAGGTCATTTTGCAATTCATTTGTACGTTTTTATGGATCATCCCTTCGCTCCCCCATTTCTAGCGATTGGTTCTCCCCTACCTGTCCTATTTCCGGATGACCTTGCCTTCGAGCATACGTGTCCATATAGTCGCAGTTTCCACATGCTCACTCTGCGTATTGTCTGTTGAGATTTTTCCCTGATTACATACCCTGATCACCACCTCGTTCTCCTGGGTCATGGTTAGACCCATCAGAGGATTCACCCTCTCGTCACTCTTGAGGTAGTCCTGCCGGTGTTATCCCTATGGAGGTAGGAGGTGATAGTGATGGAAAGACTACTATTATGCAACCGATGAGAGAAGATGAGCCTGCATGTAGAGGCGTTCGTCCTCACGAGGTGCCCATGTTCGACTCGTGGCACACGAGACAGTGATCCGTTGATTTTACTGGGTGCTTGAGGGAGTAGTGAGAGGAGGGATCTTGTGCTAGTTTATTTTGTATCGTTTACATATTGTTCATCTTGGATTATTGTACTTGACTTAACCTATATTGGTAGTGTGATGTTTGCATGTTTTGGTGTATGATGCGGAACGATCAGTATTTACATTGGTAATATTATAATATATGGGTGTTGTAATTTATCGGTACCATGATTTTCTTTTTATATGTGTACAAAATATGAGCTGCGCATACTAAATAGTTATGTTATTCACCTCGCATATGAAAGAGAGAGGATAAAAAAAATCACGATACCTATAAATTACAACACCCATATATTATAATATTACCAATGTAAATACTGATTGTTCGCATCATGCACCAAAACATACAAACATCACACTGCCAACATAGGTTAAGTCAAGTACAGGAATCCAAGATGAACAATATCCAAACGAATGCAAAATAAACTAGCATAGGATCCTTCGTCTCACTATTTCTACTAAGAGTGCCTAGAGTAAAATCAACGGATCAACTCATCTCGTGTGGCAAGAAGTCCCATAGGTCGAACATGGGCACCTCGGTGAGGATGGGTAGCACCTCTACATGCAAGCTCAGTCTCCTCTCATCAGTTGCATGACAGTAGTCTCCCTCGCTATCACTTTCCACCTCCCACCTCCATAGGGATAAGGGGACAAGACTACTTGAAGAGTGACGGGAGGGTGAATCCTCTGATAGGTGGGACCATGACCCTCTAGACGAGGTGGTGATCGGGGTATGTAATTAGGTAAAACTCGAAAGACGATGCAGCGGAGTGAACATGTGGAACGCGAGTATGCGGACGCGTACTCTTGAAGGAAAGGTTATTCGAAAATGTGGTAGTAGGGAGAACTAATCGCTAGAAACGGGGTGTGCGAAGGACGATCCATAAAAATGTACAAACGAACTACACAACGACCTACAAAATGATACGACCGGTTGATTCGAAGTCAAAGTGCATTTCCCATGTGGGCATCAACATAGATCACAAATGTCACCATTTACCTCTAAAGACGAGATGGAAAGAAAAGAAGAGGAATGAGAAACTTATAAATAAATTTCAATAAGGCTTTCGCTTCTTAATATGTATGTCATCATCATTGTCCCTAGGAACCTCGGATTCATTATGAAAGTGTGAGTATATATGAGGTTTTTCTTTCATTAAGTTCCAAATACCATTAGCCGAGGTTCGTGTCTTTAAGCATGAATCTTAATGTCATGGATGCATCATACTAGATCATGAATGCATGTCAATGCCATATGCCATTATCATAGAAATCACAACCACTGTACATGGCATAAAAAACATAAATCTTTTTAACATGATTTCTTCTCATTATTCTTTTAGTTGACTTAAATTTCTTATTCTCTTTCTTGGGGGCCACCCTATATCTTTCTCCTCTTGAGAGTTCTAGGTTATGAGCTCATACCTAACTAGTCGTTACTAGTTTATACTTATCCTCTGGATAAGCTAAATTCAACTCCCAAAGTGCGGGATAGGGGCATAGGATCACCTTTCATAACCATTAATTCCTGAAGTCTAAAGGATCCTTATTGGATCACCTCTCCTAACCATTAATTCCTGGAGTCTAGAGGATCATTTCCATCTATCTTATGTCACCTTAATCTTAGTGTGTTAATTAGGGTGCAAACATGAGCATTTAATTGTATCATTATAGCTTATGAATTCACATTTCATGCTCATAGAACACATTAACTATGCATCTCAAATATCTCAATCATAATTGTAACTCATCATAACATAATTCGCATAGGCATGCCATTATCAGCATTTTATTGAAAAGTAAATATGCTTCTACCTAGTATGGTAATCAAGGACCGGGCTTAGCTAATACACATGATATGCTTCAACAAGATATACATAATGTACTAAAGATCATCATAAATACAATTTTTATTTTCAACCTCAAGTTGGGTAATTACTCATTAGCCCTTGAACGAGTTGAAACTACAATCGGTTTAATCTAACACTTGTAATAATTCTTTTATGCATCTAAGAGACCAACAATGGCTATGACAATAATTTTTACTAACTTTTAACCTTATGAATAGTACCAAACAGCATTGGGCGGTGTTAGAAAATTAAATCTTAAGAGTTCTAGAAATTGCATTTTTGACCCTTTCTAATTACCGGTTTTTCCTAAGATGCTAAAATTAATTCCCACACGATTTATTAGTGATTCTTACCTACCTACATGGTGTCAAACATAATATATACATGCTAGAATAGAAACCATAATTCCAATTCCTAAGTGCTCTAGAAAACACCTTTTAATCCTTTCTAGTTACTAGTTTTTCCCAAGTGCTAAAAATAATTATTGCACTAATTATTAGCAATTCTTACACAATTAGACAATCCCAAACAGCATCATACATAAACAATTAATCCCAATCAATAGCCAAAATTCACATCTCTAGAAGCTTTCAAAAATTACAATTTTACATATTTCTAGTTACTAGTCTTGCCTAATGTGTCAAGAATGTTTTTGCAACAACTAATAGTAATTTTCACCCCTTTAAGCCATTCCAAACAGCATGTTATAGAATTTATAAAAGCAAATCAGAAACCATTATTTTAATTTCTAAGAGCTTGTAAAATTGCATCATAAGTCATTTCTAATTACTAGTTTTTCTTAAAGTTATTTCAAGACATTGAAAACACATGAAATCTTTTTATCCCCTTTGAGAACATACATAATACTCCTCAAGTCAATGACAACAATAAAATTTTTACCAATGAGATTTCATACATAACAATCACATTTTTACAACTTTTAAAGTTTCTAATGCTTGAAATTCCAAGATACAATTGTGAACCTTAACATAAAATAAAACTCAACTCTAGGCCCATCATCATCATAAGGTCGAAAACATAATTTCAAAGTATGTCCATGGTCAAAATTTCCATTTAAGATATAAAGGCAAGTCTTTGAGCTTTAGAGGTTTAGGTGATAACTAGAATCATAAACATGCCATGTAATCTCTTTTTAATCTTGGTAATTATAAGGTGATACTTGGAAATATAAATAGGATATGCAAGACTTGAAATATAAACATGATATGCAAGTCTATTTTCTTATCTTTAAGATTTAAGGCAATGACTTGAAATTTAAACATGATATGCAAGACTTGGAAATTTAAACATGATGTGCAAGTCCATATTATTATCTTCAAGAATTAAGGTTATTACTTGAAATATAAACATGATTATGCAAGAGCTTGAAATTTAAACATGATATGCAAGAGCTTGAAACATAAACATGGATGCAAGTTATTTTTATATCTTGTTATGCTCAAAAACTCAAGATTTTTAGACAATGAAACTTTTTGACTTCAAATAATCTTAACAAAAAGAAAGTGAGCTTTAGAGTTCTTATTACCATGGTTCCAAAAACTTTATTTCTTGAACTCATCATCAATCTCAAAGAATCAACTTAAAGAAAATTAACAATTACTCCATTAATCTTTTGACAACAATAAACTTAACCTTGAGCTTTAGAGGTCTATTATATGATGGATTCATAACCACCACCATGATTCCTCATCATCAAGCCATGATCATCATCAAGCCATAAAAACTGAAAATATAAGGAAAGAACAAGAAAAAGAACATAAAATAAAATCCCTACCAAGTTGTTTCTTGTTTTCAAAAAATGAAAGTTAGATCTTTTATGAAGTAACAAGAAGAAAATTTGCTCCTACTTATGGTGATGATTTCGGCCAAGGGAAGTTAGAGTAGAGGAAGGATTTTCATATGTTCTTGATCTATGGTGGAAATGTGTTAGTTTGAGGTTGAGAGCTTGGATGAAGGATGAGAATGAAGCTTCTTGGAGATGGAGGAGGAAGAATAAGGAAGCTTAGAGTTTTGAGAGAATGCAGAATTTTTTTGATGATTCTTTGAACAAGACAACTCCAACAAAGCAAAATGGTAAGACAATGATGTTTGTAAGTACATTGTTTGTTGGAATAAATAAAACATGAGGATGATGGAGAGCATGGAGGTCACGACAATGCTTGGGCATAATGGGGACAATTTTGATTCTTTGATAAAGTAGAGGACATTTAGGATAGCATATTTAATTAGGTAGTGAACTATGAATTGGTAATTTAGTGTAAATGGTAAAAATCAAGTGTTTAGGATTTACCAAGACAAGGCAAAGGAGTAATCTTACACTAGTAATGGAGTTAATCTCAATTGAGTTGAAAATCAATTAGTAACATAAGTCCTAATCTTAAGACAAAGAAAAAAATGCACTAGATTTACCTTAATCTTAACATTATTGATTTTATATGAGTCCTTGTAATTAAGAAAGGAAATTAAATTTCCTAAACAATTCTTAGGCTCTAATTATCTCAAGTAATTATTTTTAACCCAAGATTAATGAATGAAATCAATTTGAAATGAATTAGAGCCTAATATTGCCTTAATTACTTAAGTGAACTTATTAAGCACTAACTAGGGATAAAGAAGTCATTTCATATAAAAACTCCCTGGAATTACTTAAACATTACCAAATATTACATAGTACAAACATTTTAGACTTCCCAGGTGATGATCGAGTTCAAAGATTACTCAAATCTGTAAATTACCATAGGGGTAATTTGGTAATTTTACATATAGTAAAAACCGGAGTTAAGATTTTTACCTCAACATCAACATATCACAAATAATTCCTTCAAACATAAAACTAACCCCTTGAGGATAGCCGATATTGGATATTTTCATTTCAAGCAAAAATGACCTTAGAGGCATTTTGGTCATTTTGTACATGGAAAAATAGGGATTTGTGATTTTCATACAAATTGCTATCCAAGCCTCATATAATGTTACCCTACTGTTAAAATTTCTTATTAAGGATTGTTCGACCTCATCTCATGCGAAAATTGCCTAGGGGCATTTTGATAATTTTGCACAATAGGAAAAATCAAGGCGTTACATTTCTCTCCTCCTTAAAAAGAATTTTGTCCTCGAAATCGTTACCTGAATAGCTCGGGGATCTAGTCTTCATTTTTTATTCCAATTCCCATGTAAAATGTAACACCCTAATAATTAACCCAATACACCTAGGTTGTATTGATTAATTACTAGACTTTACTTTTGCTTCAGTTCTTTAATCATACTTTGAAAATACTTAGTGAAATTACGAGCCTTTTTTTAAACATAATTGAAAACATGAGCCGCACATAACGTGAACAATAATTGAAATAAAGCGAATAACGTGAGATATAGCATGAAAAACACATCATATTGGCTCCATCATATAACATCCATAATTACATAACACATAGATAGTTTGCCTACCAACAGAATAAGACTAGGTGTAGGCAATCTAACAAAACATAAATAATATATGGATGGAAGGACATCCATTAATGGCACCTAGTAATAACACTCCAAGGATAGGGATAGATATCTGAAATATATGAGTGAAACTAGCAGGATCAAGTTCAGCTACCTGGTGAAGGCCTCAACGTGATTCACGAACGCTTCCTTCTTTTTGAAGACGAGATGGAAAGAAAAATAGAGGGAGTGAGAAACTTATAAAAAGAATCTCAGTAGGGTACTCACCTCATGATGCATTGTGTCATCATCATCGTCCCCAGGAACCTCGGGTTTATATGAAATAGTGAGCATGCTAAGATTGATTTATTAAGTTCAAAAATATACTTTATCGAGGTTCGTCCTTTTAATCATGCGTCTTATAATGCATCATAAACTTAGCATGTCATGTTTATAATGAACTTTTCCTTTCATATATAATAACATAGTTATGCATAAGACCACATCATATTCCTCATCATCATATCATAAATACTATGCATAGAAGAACATCATATTTCTCATCATCATCTCATAAATACTATGCATAGAAGAACATCATAATCACATAATACGTTACTTAGTTCCTTAGGTGACTTAAAGTTACTTTCATCATCATTTTCCTGGGCCACCCTATACTCCACCCTTTTGGGAGTAATCTAGGTTATGAGCTCATACCTTACTAGTCGTCACTAGCATATACTTATCCCTTTTGATAAGTTAAAATCCTAACTCTACCCTTTTGAGAGAACGGGCTAGGGGCAAGAATCACCTTTTCACCACCTATAGTCTGATGGGTCTAAAGGATCATTTTCTTAGGATCACCTTTCACCACCTATAGTCTGATGGGTCCAAAGGATCATTTCCTCATAAGTTTAAGTCACCATTAAGTCTTAGCATGTTATATCATAATCATCAAAATGCATGAACATTCTCATTGTTTGCAATAGCAACTATAACATGCAAGCCATGAAATCATTCAATAATATCAAATTCTCAATAGGCATTACATCATCATATAGACTTACATTCAAAGCATCAAAAGATGTCATCTAAAATTCTCACAATAAAGCTCCCTTAAATAACCAAACTCTAAAATTGGGTAACCTTAATTATCAAACTAATTACTTATGCATCTAAGGGATTTATTACCATCAATTATAAGCCTTAAGAACATTATTAGACTATATGGGAGCATAGACAGTAAGTTATTCTTAAGGTTTTATGGTGTGCTAGAAGTTACATTTTTAACCCTTTCTCGTTACCCTTTCCCTATGATGCTAAAATTAATTACTAAACCAATTATGAATCATTGTCCCTTATCTAAACATAATAAAATCTGGTTCTTAAGGCCACTAAAGGTTCTGGACAGAATGCATAAATTTCATTCTCTAGAGTTCTAGAAATCTTGCTTTTACGGTTTTCTAGGAAGCTAGTTTTATTTCTAACATGCATAGAATCATTCCTTTATCAATAAACCATAATTATCACAACTTAACCATCATCATACAGTAGTACTAAACTCAGATTAGTGGCTGAATCATGAACCTCATATAATTGCTTAAAGTCACATTTCAAGTACACATGTGATCCTAGTTTCCGTAAAATATTTCTAAAACCTCAAAACTCCTTTAGAAACTAATTCTTTTTGTTAAACTTGAAAGAAGTCATAGGACTTTAGGCCTTCCTTAATCATGAGGCCATTTATACATTGAAAGAATGTTCATGATTAAAATTTTCACTTAAGATAAAAGGAGCAAGTCTTGAGCTTTAGAGATTTAGGTGATAACTAGAATTATAAACATGCTATGCAACCCATTTTAATCTTGTCTTTATAAGGTGATAACTTGGAAATATAAACATGATGCAAGAAACTAGAGCGGCGATAGTCCGCATTGGAATGTGAAAGGAGAAGAGAATCTTAAGAAACTGGAGCGGTAATCCGCAGGGACAAGGACAAGGAGAAGAGAATTCTTATTAAGCTCCAAACTCAAGACTTCTTAAAGAATGAATTCTTTGACTCCAATAATCTCAAGAAAGCTTTAGAGTTTTTATTATCATGGTTCCAACTTTGCTTGTGATACTTGGGCAAGTCTTTGAGCTCTAGGATCTTTAGGTGATGACATAAAAATAAACATGTCATGCGTTGATTCTTTTAGCCATTATAAAATAAAGTGAGAACATAAAATAAATATGAGATGCAACTTCTTTATTATCTTTAGAGATTAAGTGACAACATGAAATATAAACATGAAATGCAAACTTGGAAATTTAAACATGAGTATGCAAGTTCATTTATTCATTCTTGAAATTTTAGTGATGACATAGAAAGTAAACATGATTATGCAAGGCATAAACTTAAACATGGATGCAAGTTCATTTGATTTCTTTACTAGAGCTCCTTCAAGACTTTATAGAAATACAAATTCAATCCAATATATATATCTTAGCAAGACAAAGTGAAAAATACATCTTTCAAGTTCTAAACTCAAGATCATAAAAATATCATAAAAATATTATTCTTTAAAGTTTTGCATCAAGTGGAACTTTCAAGCTTTAGAGGCCTAACTTGTGATGGATTCACAACCCACCCTCAAGGTCCTCATCATCAAGCCATCATCTTAGTCCCACCTAGGCCATATGGCCAAATTGTTCAAAGAAAAAGGAAGAAGAAAACCAAATGGAAAAACTAGAGAAAATCCATGAAATCATCATTTTGAACCAAGAACAACACTTAGCAAAACATAGAAATAAGCTTAAAGACAACTCCCTACCTAATTTTATTTGAAGGAAAGGAAGAGAACTTGGTTTCTTGAAGTGAAATGAAAGAAAATATCCTTGAAAGGTTGAAGAAAGAATTTCAGCCAAGGGGAAGAAAGAAAGAAAGTTTTTGAGCTTAGGAAAAACTTGAAGTTGTGAAATTTTTGAGCAAGCCTCTAATGACTTCTAAGCATGCCTATTTATAGAGAATTCAAGCTCATGTATGGACAAGAGGAGGAGGAAAATCTGACTAAATTTGAGGAGGAAACAAGGAAGAAAAATCATCTTGTTTGGTGGCTTAAAACATGGAATCATGTTTTCATGGTTCCTTGTTTTCATACCTTGGTTTTTGTGCATTCTTTGACAAATTTTCTGATGCATTATGGACTCAAAATTTCATGCATTATAGCCCAAGGAGGATAAAATTTGTGTGTTCCATGTATTATTTAGGTGTAGGTAGGTATTTTTGCAAATTAGAGAATTTACAATTAAGGGCTTAGGTGAATTAGTAAGCAATTTGAGTGTTTTTAAGCAATTTTAAGTTCTAATCAATCTAAATAAATAATTTTGACTCTAGATTAATAATTAGAATTTAATAACCTTTAATTTGAGCCTAATATTGCTTAGGTTTCGCTATACGAATCAAAAATCTCAAAATTTGTAAAAACTGCACAAAGACAGGACAAAATGGTCATTTTACTTAAAAATTGCCCGAGACCACCGAGCTTAACTAATGGTTAATCATAGCTTAAAAACATGTTTTAAAACATTTTAGTGAGGTTCTGGTTAAGTGGCATGCAAATCCAAGTTAAAACGTAAGGGCGTTTTGGTCATTTCGCGTCGAAACTCAAAATTGAGATTCTTCTCCTCTATTAACACACATAACACAAACAATCCCTTATTATCCTCAAAACATCCCCTTGAGGATGGGGGGCCCACGATCCTCATTTCTAAGTAAAATAACCTCAAGGGCATTTTGGTCATTTTACACGTACAGAAAATTCTGGGCTTGCGACTCTTGCAGGAATCGCTCATAACCTCTTTTCTAATGTTATATTCCTCTATTGAGATATTCGGTCTTAATTTATATAAGAATTACCTAGGGTAATTCCTGAATTTCTAAATGACAGAAAAGTCAGGCGTACACAAAATCCTCCGCTTTATCTTGTTCCCATGCCACCTTGACCAAAGGTACCAATTTTGTTTCTTAATTGCTCACTCCTGTCTATGATCCTTGTAGGTTGAAGGTTAGGTCCTCCCTTAATTGTACTTGTTCTTTTTCTAACACATGACTAGGGTCGAATGGTTTTTTTCATAAAGACGTGGAATACATCATGAAGGTTTGATAGATTGAGGGGTAAGGCTATGCGGTATGCACTAACCCGACTCTATTAAGCATTTCAAATGGACCAAGAAATCTAGGGCTCAACTTTTTTAACTCATAGCTCATCCTATGCATATTGTCGGTTGATTTTGGGGAAACATGTCTCCATCTGGAATTCCAATGGCTTTTATCGCCTATCCACATAGCTCTTTTGTCGACTTTGAGCAATAAGAATCCTATCCTTAATCCTTTGATCTGTTTTGTTGTTTCCTTTACAACTTCGGGTCCTAACATGCTTTATCCCTGGGTTCATACCAACACAAAGGAGATTGACACTTTTTCCATATAGGGCCTCGTAAGGTACTACATCGATACTTGTAATAGTTGTTATATGCAAAATTGACCAATGGTGTTATCCTAACTTCCTTCCTGGTCTAACACATGCCCTCAACATATCCTCTAGGGTTTGTATGGTTTTCTTTGATTGGCCATCCATTTGAGGGTGATAAGTCGTGCTTAGGCACGGCTTCGAGCCAAACGCCTTTGAAAGGCTCCCAAAAAATATGACATAAATCGCAAATCTCGGTCCGAGATTATCATCAATGGCACTCCATGCAACCTTACAATCTCTTGATATACAACTGGGCTAGCTTATCCAAAAAATAGTGATTCTTAATAGGCAAAAAGTGAGCCGACTCGTTAATGGTCCATGATCACCTATATGGCGTCATGGCCAGTTGGGGTCATAGGTAGCCCTTCACGAAATCCATTGATACTATCCTATTTCCATTTGGGAATTGACAAGGGTTGCAGCATTCCAGAAGGTCTTTGGTGCTCAATCTTCACCTTTTGACAGACCCAGACATTTCTCATCCATGTTACCATGTCTTGTTTAAAGGACCACCAAAACATCATTTTCAAATCTTGATACATCTTAGTGGCACTAGGGTGAATGGTGAAATGGCTCTTATGAGCCTCCCAAGATCTCCTTTCGGAGGTCACCACTTCGACACACAAATTCGCCTTCAAACTTCCATAGCTTATGCGCCCAGGGTGAAACCCTTCAACTTTCCTTCCTTTACTGCCTCTATAGTCTCCTTAAACTCCACGTCCTCCTGTTGGGTAGAACGATTTTCTCCTTAAAGTCACTTATTAGACAAGATGGCACACCTTCATGCTATCAGATTGTCAATGTCATCCCCAAGTTTAGATCCCTATACTTCTCAATCAGCTCCACCTCCTTCACCATCATATGAGACAAGTGTAGTGACTTTCGACTCAAGTCACTCACACTACATTAGCCTTGCCAGGATGATAGTTCAGACCCAAAATCATAATCCTTCAAGAACTCCATCCATCTTCTTCACCTCATATTCAACTCCTTCTAATCAAAGAGTACTTGAGACTTCTTGTGATCAGAGAATATCTCGAGCTTCACTCCATACAAATGGTGTCGCCATACCTTTAAGGCGAACACCACGGTTGCTAACTCAAGGTCATGGGTGGGGTAGTTTGCTTCATGAGGTTTGAATTGCCTAGATGCATAGGCTACCACTTGCCTATTTGCATTAACATACAGCCCAAACATTTCCCTGATACGTCACAATATTACTTCAAATGGTACATTGGGTCAGGGCAATACTAACATTGGGGTTGTGGTCAACCTCACCTTTATCTCTTAGAAACTCTTTTCACATTTCCAAGAGTCCAAACAAAAGGGGCACTCTTCTTAGTAAGCTTGGTCAAGGGTAAGGAAATTTAAGAAAATCCTTTAATGAACCTAATAATACCAGCAAGTCCTAAAAAGCTTTGTATCTCCATTACTATGGTAGGCTTCTCCAACTCATCAGCCTTAATCTTACTAGGATCTACGCGATACCTCCTTTTGACATGATGTGTCCTAAGATCTTTACTTCCTCCAACCAAAATTCACATTTATATAGTTTTGCGTTCCAACTTCTTCTCCTTTAGAATCTCCAAAGTTCCTCAAATGATGTTCATGCTCCTCGTGGGTTTTTGAATAAATGAGTATATCATCTATGAAAACAACCACAAACTGTCCAAATAGGGTTTGAAAATCCTATTCATGTAGTCCATGAACACGGCAAGAGCATTAGTCAATCCAAACGACATGACTGTGAACTCAAAATGGCTATACCAAGTCCTAAAGGCGTCTTAGGTATGTCTTCATCCCTTACTCTAATCTCATGATACCTGGACCTCAAAAGAACACTACCACTTCCTTTAATCTATCTCAAGTCATATATCCTAGGTAAGGGGTGCTTGTTCTTTACTATCACTCGATTTAACTGCCTATAATCTACACATAGCCTCATACTTCCATATTTTCTTCTTAACAAATAGAACCAAGGCTCCCCATAGCGATGCACTAGGCCTCACAAACTTCTTTTCCAAAAGCTCCTCTAACTGAGTCTTTAACTCAGTAACTCTAAGGGTGACATTCTATAAGTGCTATGGATATTGGCCCTATTCCTAGGACTAACTTTATAGAGAACTTTATCTCTCATCAGAGGAAACTCAGGTATATCATCAGAAAACACCTCAGGATAGTCTCTTACTATAGGCATATCATCCATTTTCTTCTCAGAGTCTACTTCACTAGTGGCTAGGAGAACATATCCTTAATTTCTTTCCATAAAATCGAACTTCTACAACATTCAAGTAAAGACTTAGAGGTCTACTAGACACACAGAGATAGGAAGAAAGATAACAGACTTTGAATAATAGTTCAACATTACACGGTTAGCATAAAGCCAATCCATGCAAAGAATCATGTCTAGACCATGCATAGGCAAACAAACTAGATCCAATATGAAAGGTCTACCTTCCACAATGAAATGGCAATTTAAGCAACATCTATAAGTCTTAACGGGTCTACCATGGGTGTAGAACAATAAGATCAAAAGGAAGTTCTGAGATATGCAATTGCAAAGACTCGACACTAGCATGTGATATGAATGTGTGAGTTGCGCTAGAGTCAAACAATACAATTAAGGTCCTCCCATTCATTTCACACTTACCTTCTATGAGGTTTTTGGACTTTGACGAGTCTTCACATTGAGAGTAAAGACCCTCCCTTGATGTTGTAGCTTGGGTTAGGGACCATCAGTTCCTCTTAAAGCACTTAGCATAGTGACTGGTTTTTCACACTTGAAGCAGACTCCCTGGCCCAACAAACAAGGCCGATCTCCATGTGGCTTCCCACATTTAGGACATAATGCAATGGGTGAGGCCTTGGGTTGTCACGGGGACCTTTGGGGTGCCTTACCTTAGGGCCACTTGATCCTCCGTGATGAAAATTCCTTTGAGGCCCTTGTGGCCTAAACCTGGCTTGAGCTATGGTCTGAATTACAACTTGAATTGTGGTTTGAATTATGGCTTAAATCTTGAGCTGCGGTGATTAGCTTATTAGTGGAATTTTTAACTCTTGATATGCTCAATTTCTTGTAGCCTCCTCAACGATGCGACACTTGTTGACTAGGGTAGAGAAGTCTCTAATCTCCATATGTGCAATAGCAACATTGATTTCCATCTTCAGCCTAACTTCATACTTAACACACTTCCAAACTTCATTAGGGTTTCCTTGAAAAATTCTAGAAAACTAATCAATTCCTTAAACCCTGTCATGTACTATGCAATGCTCATTCCCCTTAGGGGCTGCATGAATTCTATATCCTTGGCATTCCTCAGATTTAGAAAAACACTTCTCGGAGAAATAATGCTTAAATTCCTCCAAGTTGATCAAAGTGCAAATGCCTCAATAGTCTTTGAGTACCAGTCCACCAAAATTCGACATCCGCCTCTAGCATGTAAGTGGCAAAAGTCACCTTCCGTTCCTGGATACAAGCGGTCACCAAAAAGATTTTCTCCATGCTCTTGATCCATTCATCAGCTTAGTTTGGATTGCAGGAGTTCCTTTAAAGATGGCGGTTTCGCCTTATGAAATTCTTCCAAATTAGGCATGTCAGACCTTCCACATTAATAAGACAACGAGAGCTTCCGCTTGACGATCCATCCATTCAAACATCCTTTCAGGGCCCTTGCCATGTCCTTTAGAGCTTTAGCCCTCTCATTACCCTTCTTGTTCCCATCGAAAGTCCTGTTCTGTCATGGTTATGCCGCTAGTCCCTAGCACACAAATAGCAACACATGGTAAGGGCTCAATACTTCATGTTAAGTGAGCTAGTACCGCGGCACAAACACACACAGGCGTCATGCATTTTTATCCTATAGTTCATTCTATCAACCAAGCAACTACACATGACATAACTATCACATCATGCTTGAGAAGCATAGTCAGTCCAATCCTAGGCTCCTTGAAGATTGAACTGCTCTGATACCAAAATGTAACATTCTAATATTTAACCTAACTTCACTCACGCATTTAGGTTAATTATTAGTCATTACTCTTTTGTTCTAGTTTTTAATTTTAAATTCTGAAAATACTTTAATAAAAGAGGGGGAATTTTTTTTAAATATGTATACAAAATATGATCTGCGCATACTAGATAGTTAATGTTATTCACCTCGCATATGAAAGAAGGATAAAAAAAACTGAAACAAAAGAGCAATGACTAATAATTAACCTAAATGCGTCCAAGGTGAGTTAGGTTAAATATTAGGATGTTACACTCATGGTCATGAATTCGAATGACATGATCTACACAATTGACGGTGTAGACAATTGCTTTCAATTGAAAATAAGTAAAGGACGAACAAAAGCATCTAAGCAAGGGCTTATCTAAATTGACAAACTTTTACAATTTGCATTATCAATATGATATAAAATTGTATTATGTGTATCATGGTATCTTTTATTTGGATATCATTGATCACATGTAGTATCCTTTATATTTAGAGCTAATACTTCTAGACAACAAAAAAAAACTCCCACAAATACAATATGATATCATAAAACAAGATTACAGGAATACGTGGAAAATGAAGTTCCACTTCTGATTCATCATCTTCAGATGAGGATATTGATCCTCATGGTAATCAAAATGCCATCCTACCAAAACGAGCATACTATTTGTCGTATTTGATTTTTTATAGTGGAACTAAATACAAATAATAGTACTTTCTCTTTCGTAGACATCGTTTTCTCCAAATCCACCTAATATTGACCATGGTGGAAGCTTAAATAGGTCAGATCATATTCTGAAGTTTATACTTTGTTTAACTAAAACAATATATTCATCAATAACTCTTTTTCAATTTCATCTAGCATTTCATCAAATTGACAATAATGATTATCCACAAGAGTCATGTAACACTTTAATGATTACTAGTCATTTTATAAATCATGCAAAACATGAATTATACCTTTTCATTTATTGATGTAGTAACATTGATCTCATTTTTTCCTTTTAGGCTTCAGGTGTATATTTGTGGAGATAGTTATTCAAATTTGGCACTATGGGAAGTTGGACCCTTGCAAATCACAATAGGTATCATACTCAACAATTTGTTTGCAAACTATTTAAGTTAAGAAACAATCAAGCCAAATTTGGAACAAGATGGAAGGAACTATGTAGAGCAAAAAATCTAAAAAGAAGTGATGAATTAACTATTAAGTTTGTTGACGGTGCAAATCAATTGGTTGATATTTATTTTAAAAACATATGAAACCCGTGGTTATTATCATATGTTCTCAAGACTTTAATACTTATTATCATACTATTTTATTCTGAGATAGATAGTGATGTATTCATGTTTAGCACTTAAGTTTCATCGCATTTAATTTTTTCATATTATTATTGACTACTTATTATATCGGTTGTCTTTAACACACCAATGTATATTTTGAGTTATTGGGTGGGATTTTAATTTTTTCTATTTACTTTTTATTTGTATGGATCAGTTATTATCACTGTTGTGATTCTTGATGGTGCGAATTCAATTGTGTAATTACTCGCCAACCACCACTATCAATATTTTTCAAAACCAAGTGTAAGTATAAAATATATAATTTACCTTATACAAATTAAATACTTCAATTTCCAAACAAATTATTGTTGATACAACTGTGTGTAGCATGGGTATAACACTAGTTAGAATTATTCCATGCAACCACCAAAATAATAATCATTCTTAACAAATGCAATGTAATTAGCTAACTATAATTTTTGTCTAAAATTGGTTAAATATTTTTTTCATGATCATGAATGCGCATACAGATAATATAGACAAATTTTTTTTTGTAACTTTATTTGGCTGAGGCATAGTCATTTATTTTTTTTGGGGTTACTATGTTATTTTTTTGTACATATTGTTTGTTATATTACGTACCTATGTTATTTGAAGAGTTTTTCTATTTAAGACATTAGTCAATATTTCCAATAAAAACAAGATTATAAACTTTGGATGGATATCATATTTTTTTTTTAGTACAATGGATATTACATTTTAAAAACTTGAAATCACATTCTCCAGTTTTGTAGACTTATTTTGATGTCTAAAAATAAACAAACTTAGTTATTAATACCATAACTTTTCATAATAAAATGATTCATCACTTCACGTAATTATTTAGTTGGGATTGGGTTTTTGATTGGTTTTCAAATTGTAAACGTAAATATGGTGGAAAAATAGGAAACATGTGGAATACAACACTGGTAGGCATGCACACGGAAAAATAAATAAATAAAACCTGCCTAACACATGAGCAAACTTTAAGCATTGGATCAACTACTATTATTGTTGGGGCTTGGGCTATGGCCTTATACCCTACATTTTTAATTTTTTTTCTAATATAATGACAAATAGCTCCCACTTATATTAGGTTGACAATATGGCCTTTGCTATCCTCTTGCACTCATTTAGGTGGCTTGAGTCGTTACCACAAATACAAACTAGAATTTTTTGTTGCCCAACAATTGTCATGGTTTCAATATAGGCCATTTCGGCCAGCCCAGGTACATTTTTTTTTTACAAGCGCACAAGTTTGGCAAATTTGTGGGACCAAAAAAAAAGTTGTGGATATATAGACAAGAAGAAAAAATTAAAGGCCCAATTCACCTTTAATTAGATTAGCAATAACACACGGTTTAAGAAAACAAAAGTTTAACAAACTCATGAGCACATGAAAAAGAAAACAAACCCCAACTCCACTATGGAAATAGAAATGACTTGTACTACACCTGAGAAAGAAAAAGAACAATAGCACAAAGGCAGCATGATGAGCTTGTAATAGGCAATCAAATCAGTATCCACCATCCTTAATTCAGTCATTCTACTCGTCAATCCTGATGTGGTGTCAACGTCACCTAACATACTTGGAGTATTTGGTTGTCGTTAGTGTCTTCTGGGATAGGTCAAACTTTGGAGCCTATACGTATTTATCATTAACAATAAATCTCACCCGGCATGCACCTTCCAAGGACCATGTGCATGGTCTCGGCATTTGTAGTATTACTGACCGAATATTAATGGTTGATATGGTATTGCAAATGACATTGAAATTCCTTTTTCAGTCTCCATACATGGTCTTGAATAACCCCTTAGTTCCCACATAAACATGCATGATTTGAAGAAGGTTATGAATAAGGATCTTTCTTCTGAGAGACTAGAGGGGTGCATGGATAGGGTGGAATGATAATGGGTTCTCACATGAACACTTTGTCTCTGTAGTTCTTGAAGTTGTATCATTCAAGTTATAGTCTGATGGGTCTTGCATGGTGATTGCATAAATGTCTATGAATATTTGCGAACACAGGGTTTGAATTAAGATATCAATGGCAGTTATTATTATGCTTTCGTCATTCATTAATTCCAGATTGATATTTCAGATCCAATGATGACTTCCATGAAATCCAGCCAATTGAAATGTAGGAGGTCAACTTTATCCAAAGAGTGTTCATGCAACAAGCACTCTAACTATGATGTTGTGTCCTCGACTATGTAGATTTGTATGTTGTGAAGTTCATATATGCATAACGATCATGAAAACCAACAACCTCCAACCATATCCAAGCTCGACCACCTACAGCTTGGAGGATCCATACCAAGATCAATTGTCAGTTTTTGTATACGTTCCTGTCTACATTGTGGAAAGCAAGTAGTTCTTCGTTCGAAATGTTGAAAATATGAGATGGTGTGGCCATTTGTGCAACATATGATGTACTAGTTTGGACCTTCTGGTAGTGTTCAAGGTTAGATGATTGTGGTCATGGTGCTGGTATATATGGGTGCTATATGTTGAAGCATGTAGGCTTAAGAAGTGTAAAGATAAGCATGGTATGTATGGGAACTCATTTGGCAGGCTTTAAGTGTTAATGTCATACCAGTGTTAGCTAGGTGAGCCCCAAAAGCCCTATTTAAGAACATAAATGGAACTACAAGAGCCACTACATGGTGCGCGTGGTGTGTGAATAGAGCACCTACTTGGGTGCTATTGCAACAAGTATTTGTTCTACTCCAACTACATAGTGGCTTTTTGGGATAATACATATTGTGGTAGAAAAAATATTATATAATATGAAAGATGTGGATGTCACTCCCACTTATAAACTAACTTTGGCTACATGTGCACCATAAAACCTTAGCCAAGCAAGGCTATTAATGAGTAGCTTCACGCTATTAGTGATTAAATGTGTGCACTCTATCCAAGCTTGATGTTAGGTAGCTTAGTAATAATGGGCAATAGACAGTATCCTCAAATTGTGAATAAGTTGAGTTGCTCCAACGGATTTTAATCGTGTGTATGCAATTCAAATTTAACTAATTGTCAAAATCATGTATACTTACAACACTATTAACTTATAGTTAGGATTTAAACTATATCTCATAGTGAATAGTTAAGTTTACGCTCATATATGCTTAAAGATAGTACCCTTACCTTATCTAGGTTTTTAATATTGTGATGATTATTTCTAATACAAAAGTTTTTTCAAACAAATTGTAATAGCTAGAGTAAAAAGTTATTATTTTTTTGTTCAATCGATCTATCTAAAAGTAATTATGAAAAATTTTATATGGAGTAAATCTTTTTACCTACTAGATACTATATTCATACTTTATATAAACTTGATCACCAAATGATTAAGTGAAAAAATGATTAACAAAGAAAAAAATGATTAGCAAAGAATAAAAGTTTGGCATAGTTATTGCAAAAATAAAATATTATTAAAATCATGAATGTATAGATAGTTTTTTTATTAGATATTACAAACTTTTACTATATTTATCCATAGTTCCCACCATCACTTTTCCTGAACTAACTTATGACTTATTCATTTAAAGGACAAAAAATATTAAAGAGATCCTTGTAAAAAAAGGGTAGAGGAAAATCATAGTCTAAACATGACATAGACTTTAGGGAGGAATAGGATATTATTATGTTGTGACTTTTAATGTGATGTTTACATGATATAAAAAATGAGTATAATGGGTTAATTAATATTGTACTTGTTTCATATTAGTATATTTCTGCCTCATATGATGCAAACTATATATATATTTTGATATATTAAACCTTTTTATTTAAATAATTTCTTACTTACAAGATTAAAACAATTTAATCCTCAAATTGGGCCTATTGACACAATTAAACCCTTTGTAATTTGTATACTTTTCAGCCTATTATATGGGCAAGAAATTGAGTAATTGTTTCATTTGATATTTGAAAAAAATACTTTGAAATTTTTTATGTTATGCTTTAATTCTTTGTTTTAAGCAATTCATTCAACCCCTAGTTGTCTATTTTAAAATTGTTTATATTCTTTGACATTTATATCATATAACTTAGATATATTATGAATATTAGATTATGGATCAACATGGTTACATTAACAATGGTTAATTACTTTCTTATTTTGTTGAGTGTATATTGTACTAGGCTTATCACAAATTTATTGGTATGAAAAATAATTTTTTAGTCTTAAATGATTTATTTTACAAAATTAATATTTCTTATAGGTTGATTTATTTAATTAAATTTCATGGATGTAAATTTTGTTTCAATACTTGTGTCAATTCAATAGAGAGTTTATAACAATTCAGTCTTAGAGGGAATGATCTTTTGTGATTCAACAAAGAGTTCATAATGCTGTCATTTGGGGTATGATAAAAGTATAAGTTCGGTTATGGATTTATGCTTTAACACATGCTTTTGTGCCTTTTTTTTTTTCCTTGCAGTTCACTATTTCTAAAACCTAGAGATGAATTTTTTTTTTTCATTTGTGCTTACTTGAATGATTGTAATAGACATTTGTAAAGCATACATTATTTTGTTTGTTGAATCGATATTGTGTTTTCTCATACGGATCTTTTTTTTAATAAAGTGTCAGTTTTTGTAATTTTTTATTTTTTTCTTAGAAATCTAAGTATACAAAATGAATGTGGATTGAATATGATTTTGTTTTGTTACTTAACCTATATTATGTGCATTCTATGTTTTTATATCAACGTTATTGATGCAAAATAGTGTGACAATTAAACTTTTATAGAGTAATTAATTTGAAATTTTATTTATTGAAAACAAATAACACAAACAAATTAACTCAAAATTATTCATCCAAATGATAACCACAGTTTTAAAAATTATCATTAACTTTGACTAACTTTTCACTAGCATAATTGAAATGAATATTTGATCCTTATTTAATTTATTAATATTCATAACACAAATATTTAACAAATAAGGAATTTGGCATGACCTCAATTTTTACAAGAGTATTTGAGCCACCATCGTGGTTCAAAGTTCTTTCTAAATACATAAACCCCAAGCATTTTGGACCTCAAATCTTTCCATTTTCTTTGTGGCAATTTCTGTTTGGCCAATAACGGAGCAATGAAGATGATCTTTGCTTCACTCCAACCCTTTGGCTCCTATAAAAATCTGTTCTCATATCATTCATCACTTGAGCTATGGGTTTCTTTCTTCTTTCTCCTTATACTCTTATGTTCATGAATCATAATGCCTATAATTATTGAAAGATTAGTTTTCCTATTGCTATAACTCTTGTATACTATTTATCCATGTGCAATGCTTCTAATTTGATTTTTGTGTAAAAGAAAAATTATTGCCTATTTTCATTATATCTTATTTTATCAAAAAAAATTGAGCCAATAGCATTATAACAATAAGTTAATCTTAAAATACCTCGGGCATTAAGGGATTAAAATATAGTGTGTTACATTTTTAAAGATTTTGATTATGAACAAACTTTGATTTTGTAAGATTTACACAATCTAACACTTACCCAATAGTAGGTAAAACTTTAAATTAATAAAGGTGTAGTTAATGGTAGTTAACTCAATTTTTAATTGTACGTAGCTTATTTTTTAAATCAAGTTACTAAACTGTAATTTGTAACAAAAATTAGATACAATAATCATCTAAAAGTCTACTCGACAATATATAACATAAAGACTCAATCCAATTCAAAATTAATCGAGTATGGATATCTTTGAATTTTTTATACCTTCTTATTTTTTGTTAAAATAAAAATTGTATATTCAGTTGGATATATATGTTCATATTTATTAAACCTACTTCTTCATATACACTTACTTATAAGATTGATGAAGGTAAGGATATCTTAAAATTTAGGGTAAGTAACACTAAACACCCTTGAGGCTTGGGGTTATTGCACTCCACCTCATCCTTATACAAATATGACACTCCCATCCATTTATGTTATTAAACTCATTTTTTTAATAATAATTAACTATCTATTTCTTATATAATATATATATATATATATATATAATAAAATTTATAAATAAATATAAATTTGTTTATTTGATGAGGTATTACAACTTCCAATTTTAAAAACACAATAATTTTAGAGTTTAAAAAATTAAATCATGTTTTTAACTTATCCTTTTGAAGTTTATAAGATTACTATAATAATAACATTGAGTGAGATTTATAACTAAATGAATATTATATTTTATACTATAAGCTTACATAAATTTAATAGTTATGGTTATCAATGTTTTGATTAGTGTACATATTTTAGTAAAATAATAAATTTACTCTTCTATGAATGACTATCAGAATTATTTGGCACATTTGTGACAATTAAAATTTTTTTGTGTGATTTGTTTTTGAAAAAGCTATTAATTCTATAAGTTCTTCATCCTTATTTCTAGTTAAAAAATTGATAACACAATTTTAGGTTGTCAATACTAGAATACTTAATATTGCAAATAAAATATGCTAAAAGTAACATTTTATTTGGTATTAGAACATTAAGATAGTATAAAATAATATTCATTTTAGCATAAACCATACTCAATATTATTTAAGTTATTTTATGTACTTCAAAAGAAAAAGTTAAAAACCTTATTTTATTTTTCAACTATGAGGTAATCACTAAATAGATATAATATGAAATTATTAACTTTTTCTTTCAAAGTATATAAAATTATTAAATATTAACTTATTGTATAAAATAATATTTATTTAATTATAAATTTTAGTCAGGATTATTGTTAGAGTATCTTTATATACTCTAAAAGAATAAGTTGAAAACAAATATTTTATTTTTTAAACTCTAAATTTATTATGTTTTTAACATTTGAAATTTTAATGTTTCATCAAATAATAAATTTTTTGATATATTTTATATTTTTATTATATTTATATATTAAGGAAAAGATGAGTTTAATTAATTAAAAATAATAAATGAATTAAATAATAG
This sequence comes from Dalbergia oliveri, assembly GCA_030441495.1. Classification (NCBI taxonomy): domain Eukaryota; kingdom Viridiplantae; phylum Streptophyta; class Magnoliopsida; order Fabales; family Fabaceae; genus Dalbergia; species Dalbergia oliveri. The sequence continues at coordinate 24,535,748 of JAMLFY010000012.1, read as the reverse complement.
AAATGAGGTGGAGTGTTATATTTATAGAATAATGGGGTGGAGTGTAATAATTCCAAACCTCAAGGGTGTTTAGTGTTGTTTATCCTAAAATTTATTAATCCTTCTTCTTCGTATACACCTAATTTGTAAAATAAATATATGAAATATACTTCTTCTTTTTAAAAATAAAAAATTGTGATTATTATTATGTAAATTTGTGAATAAAAATTGATAAAAAAAAAATGAATCAGTGCATCGCTCTCTATATCTCAAATAATATACAATTATGGGATATCACCCAAACAATAGTAACTAACCGTAATTACTCTTTATTTGACAATTATTTTTTTTAAAGCCCTTGTATTTCATATTCAGCTAATTCTAATTCCATCATGCTAATATAATTGATATACTCTTTTTTTCAATAAACTCTAGTTCAAATACTATACTATGCCTCCTAAAACTTAACCATATTATAAGTCCTTAAAAGCTCTAAACGGTAACTAAACATTGCTAGTGGATTATTATCATTATAAACAAAATGACAACGTTGGGTGTATGGCACCAACATCATTCACATGTAATAGAAACAAAATTCAAATCCTTGGTTGCCCAAATGGGTGCATTTTGCAGCTTAACCTCTGGGATGGAAAAATGAACCAATTGGGAGATGGGCATGAAGGAACATCCATCAGCCATAAAGTGATTACAACAACTATCAAGATGGATAAGGGTAATGGTGTCATAGATTAAGCAATGGGGTTAGAGGTGCGGTACTCAATCAGATCGATGCACTTACAAACCTATGCAAACGATTAAATGAGGCATCGTGAAGGGAGATGAAAGAGGAGGATTTCGAAATCGCTCGTAATCATGTCATGCACCACCACCTACATAAATCAGGTGTGCATCTAATCCTTTGTGCGTCTAATGCTTGTTACTCTTTTCTTTGCTTAGAAGACCCTTGCTAATTATTAGGTGATTAGCAACAATTGCAGGAAGAGGTAGGCCACGATGTGCCACTAAATGGGGAAGGCTCAGAAGGAGGTTCAGCCATAGAGGTTCACCCAGAAGGACAACACAGGAGAAACTTCACTACCCTTGCCCAACCAAATGCTTGCATAAGATGAACCAATTGAAATTTCATCCAAGTCCGTGTTCCCTGATATTGCAAAACATCTCAATATCATTCCAAAATTATAAGTTTTCTTATGGAAATTCAATTTTTTGGAATACATGTGTGACCACAGAATTATAAAATAATTTTTGCAAATGTAGTATGAAAAGTGAAAACCCATTATCAATGAATGAGTAAAGTATGACACAGATTATCAATTGTTGTTTATATTATTAATCTATTGCCTTGTTTGTCATTATAAACCAAAACTAAGGTTAAGAGCTAAATTATAAACCACAGACTATATGCTGAGTAATGTAGATGCAATATAATATGTTAATCTAGGTTTGTTTAATGCTAGAAAAATGTATACTAATATTCCATTGTGTAAAAGTCATGAGTTATTCTTTAATTGCTTTTATTTTCACGTTGATGGACACCTTTCACAACTACTTGCTGAATGTTAATCAGGATACTTTTATGTTCCTTTAAAACACATTATATAGATCTTAGTAACAACTCAACCTTAATGATTTGCAGCCACCATGATAGTAAAAGGACTCATTTAGTAAAGGGTGACAAATTACCCAACTTGTGCAAGTTAATCGACCGCATGCAAATGTGAGTGACTATAACTCTGCCCTTGAATAGATGACTACAGTTGTTACAAACTTGGCAAGCATGTTCATAGGACAAACGCCTCCTGTTTTCTTGGTCTTCAACCCACTTACCCGCACTTTTACAAGCTACTAAGGTCTGTGGACACCAATTAACATGTCATGCCATCGATAGTTTATGCCATGCCACCTACAATTAATTCATCTATCAATGATCAGGATGCAACCAAGATTATAAAGCAAAAGCTAGTTTACAAAAAAGAAAACAAATGTAGACTCTAGTGTGAAGGTGAATTCAGGGAATGCTAGTAGATTAAAGTTGGGTAGAAAGCTCTTCTTCTAAGAAGAAGGACTCAAGCAAAGGGAGTCCATGCAAGTATTACATCAACAACAGATCCCTTCTTCTGTTAAAATACCTCACAAAAAGGCTGAAAAAGTATCCCACTAGTAAGTTTATAACTATGATTTGAAGCCTTAATTGTTAGAGTAATGAGTTAACTTAGTTGAAACTAATTATTAACTGTTCATATGTAGTGGGTTCCTATGCTATTCAGACCACCCAATGGATGCACCTGAATGATGATGAGGTTGCAGGAGCATTCGTTTTTGGACCTTATATGTGTGAAAAGTATCAAAATTAAGTGCAAACAATCAAATGAGTGAATATAAATTTTTATGAACTCTTTTGTGTTCATAGAAGTGCTTCATGGAATCCTTAACAGATATACTTATTTTTATTATAACGAAAACAGGAAGGAAGTTTTGGTGGAAGTGACAATTGGCATGCAACTAGGGATGCAATTGGAATGCTAATTTGAAAGGAACCTATTGATCAATCAATAATACCCTATTTTTCATGTCAGCCAATGTATAAATCACCATAAATCAAATGATTGGCCAAATCCTAAGTCATGTATGTATATGGAGGTTCTTGATTTGCTTGTATGCATTCTTACACATGAAGAGAGGGCAACCACCAAATGTTCACACCACTGGTTCCTTCCTACGAATTTCTCAGGATGTTTTTTGTAATTTGTTGATAGATCATTATACGTTGTAGTCATTATAAATTCTAATCAGCCATTACTTTAGAATATATAATATTAATGATTGTGAGTTCTGAACCAACAACAACCGGTGCTAAATTGGCACCGTAGACCACCATCAATGAAAGACTTTTATGCAAATGAGTTCATGGGCAAAATCAAGACCATGTCAAAGGTATGTACAAGAATTTCTTGTTTTAAATTTTGTTCATGTGTAGTGCTATAATTTGTTAATATTCAATTCATCTTGCTTCTGCATCTTTTCTACTTAACAACTAATGTTTATCACATACAAGGCAATAATGTCAGTTTTATAAATTATTTAATAACCAGAACCCAAAAGGCCTTCTTAATCATTCACAAGGATTAATCAATAAGATAATATCTTATTCTTATTAAAGAAGATACTAACCATTTGTTGTAAATAAATTATGTATAATTGTTCTTAATAGTTTATACATTTGGCCTCAATTTATTTTTTATCATTCCATACCATTAGTATATTTCTTTGTTTGAATCATCATAATTCTTGGGCCTTTACAAGGATACAAACAACAAACTTTTGTTTGGCTAAAAGGTGAAATATTACTGCATTTCATTTCCTGAAGTGGTACATGAAGAGTACAATTTTTAAACTTTTATTTCCTATGGATTCAAGTTAGTATCCATCATTAATTTTGTTGTGTATTTTGGAAGAAAAATATGACATAAAGTAGATGAGTTGAGATAGGTTCATATTTTATTTATAAGACTGAATGTAAAGAATACAAAATTCATCTATTTGCATTTATGTGAAATTGTTCAAGAAGGCACTACTTGGGATACTTGTTGTAAGTAGTGGTTGAGCTTCCCATATATTTGGGGGATACCCTCCCAACCCACCAAATTTTCAATTTTCATGGGTATATATATGTGTATATATGTACTTGGCCCCTTAAAAATGTTTGTATGTTATGAGGATTTGTAGAATGCTATATTATCATTATTTTGAGAAGGGATTGGATAAGTTTAATATCCCAAATGAGCAATGTTATTTAATCAGAAAATCATTTTTATGGGTAAAATTGGAATTTTGTTCAATTCCCAAAATAGTACTGAATTGGCGTACTACACATTTTGCTATTTTCTCTATTGTGAGATAGCTCTCATATCCAATCACATATGGAATTCAGTGTTCCTTATATGATATAAGATCTTCAAAGTTCTAATGAATATTTCAATGATGGCATGTCTTGTTATTATTCTGTTGGCCCTCATGTGTTGTGTTACTTGTGTATTGCCAAATTCCATGGAAATGGTTTGTGGCACTGTTTTTGCAAGGTGTAGACATTTTGTGGGCCAAGAAAGCCTTTAAGCCTTAATTAGTAAATAATTTTTATCTAGCTTCTACAGTTCTTACTTGTCATGATTATAGATTAATATGTGGTAACTTATATCAATATGAGTTAGGTAGGCCTATTGAGATTGACCAGTTCAATTTATCTTTTATAATTGGTTTCCAAAGCTACATATTAGCAAGTATATGAATATGATGTAGATTTTATCAGCTAGGGAAAAGGACGCTATGGATATCCTGTTTTACCTGCTTATCATTGCAATGCTCTAAAGCTTTATATCCATTAATTTGAAATCTTGATATGCATTGACCCTGGGTTGTTTCCTTCAATATAATGAATTGATATATAAATTAATATACCAAGCTAAAAATCATATCTTATTCAGAAGTGATGGATGAGACAAAGGAAAAGACATAATTTGGGGACATGTGATTTTCATCCGGAGAAGGTATTATACCAAAAATGATGTCTTTTCCTAGAGTTAGGAAACACACTTCGGATCTTGGAGTTAGGCCTTACTAAACTTTCTGATTTACCTACAATAAGTTGAGCTAACTATGAAATTTTTTTGGGTCTGATCAAGTATGACATTGGTAAGTTATTATGAGTCCAATTTGTGACTTGGGCCATCAGGGCAGCTAAACAAGAGAAAGATCAAGAAAGGAAAGAGGAAGAATGGGAAAATGGGATGAAAATTAAGTGTCTCCAAATCATATAATATATTTTGTCTCATCAATCACTTCTTGTCATATAAAAAATTACTAATATATATTTATTAATAACTATTTTAAAATTTTCAAAGTTATTAAATATTTATCTTTTATGTGGTGAGAAGGGAGGACAAGAAAGGTTGTGATATAGGGACAAGGAAAAATGAGAGCTTTCCTCTTTGTCACCTTCATCTTCTTACTTTTCTTCCTTCTGTATTTTCTTTTCTATAAACTAGATACTTGTACTAGGAGACCCCATCGTGAGTGGTCATTGTTTACATGATTCTATTGTAGTTAAATACCACAATTCTAAGGTCTTCTCATTTATAATTGACTACTGCTAGGAATTTTTCTACATAAACCATTTGACTTTCAGTCTATCCATAGCTACTCAATACATGAGTTTGTAGATATGGCAATTGGCAAACTTTATTTCTCCATTTGAAGAGCTGCCAAAAGTCCTTGAGGACATTGATTTCCCAGTAGTTTCTAAGCCTATATATTCTAAAACAATGATCTATTGGCTTAGGAAAATTTAGGCAATAAAAAATTATCAGAATTGAGTTGCTAGAATGACTTTTAAATGAATGAATAGGTGTTGCCACTTCACTTTATCCTAGCCTCCCATGATTTTCTCTTAAAGATTTTTTGATTAAATATTATTGCTCATTTAATAAAATGTAAAAAAAAAATCTTCCTTTTTGGTCACAAACAAACTTAAGAACCTTATCATTATGTCATACATTCATCTAGATATTTATTTAGCATATAAATTTGACACACAATTTGTTCATAGATATTTATCCCAATCAATGAGGATAATGTTCATTGGTACCTCATGGTGATAGCATTGGAAAGGCAACATATTGTTCTTCTAGACTCAAAGCCTTGCATACCGAATGAAGTGAGAGCAGGAGGCTGGAATTAGGACAATGGTAACTACATATTATATATGCACTTTTACTTAATACTGAAATAGTACATGCTGTCACAAAAAAAAACTAATTTGTTCATGATATATTGCCATTATGTTAGGTGTGTTTTGTGGAGCCCATGTTGTTGGATAATTCATTCTATGAATTTAAAGTAACTCATAAGCTAGTCATTTCAAAATTTCCCTTAATTAAGCTTGCATCTTTAGGAGAACAACAAGATGGGTCGTGAGTATATATTATTAACAATAATTTTGTTTATGCTGCATTTGCCTATCTAGTTGAACTAATTTTGAATTTTTGTTTTAAATTAAGGAATGATTGCGGTTTGTGGGTGGCAGCCTAGATGAGAGATTGTGCATGGTCTAACATGTACATTATCCATGTATGTTAATTTTTATTTGATTGTAACCATATTATCATTAGTTTTTTCTTATTAATGTATAATTCACTTTGTAAATTATGGAAATTTAGGTTAATGATTTATCAAGAATGAGGTTAGAGCATGAGTTGGTGACAAAACCATTCAACAAGCGCAAAGTTACTGTAATTGAGACAACACACACTTACTTGAGGGGCTTGGAGGACAAAAAAGGTTGGTTAGCGCTGATGTCATTTGTCTCCTTTGGCGTGGGTGACTTTTTGTTGAGGGTGATTGTTTCAACATGAAAGTTATGTTCTCACATGTTCATGGTCATTCGGCTTATTTAAGTTTCAAGACTACAATTTCCTTTTTTTTCCTCGCATTTTAGCTTACCGATTTGGTTAGTTTATGTTTCATCATTTATGTGTCGGACTAATTTGGTACTTGTGTTTAGTTGAGTTTGGCATTTATGTTTCATCCTATCTATTTCGAACTAATTTGGTACCTATGTTTGTGGAGTGTGACATTTATACTGGAATGGGTACCTATTGTTGGAATAATTTTGTGAACTAACATAAATCAATGATGAATTTAATTTTGGACCCAAATTAATTTGATGTCAAACAATTATAATTTGTTGTTTAAGCCCAAAGATTTATGACCATTGTTGCCATTAGGCTAATTATTGTTAGGCACGTTTATTGTGGGTATGTTTATGGGTCCTTGTGCGTGGTTCGCTGTGATGGGTGGCTTAGCCCAACACTTTACTAACACAAGGAGAGGCCCTCCTCCTAGCCAATATATAGGGTGCTTGGTTGTCCCATGAACACCATAACACAGAAAACCTATTATGGAATAGAAGGAGTAAATCTCCAGACTTTCTCTATTAGATTTCTCTGATCTATTGCATTTGTGTTTTGTATGCCAAATTAGGAGAAGCTTATGAATATGTTATCTTCTTCCTCAACCTTTCCAGGTAACTCTAATCCAATCTTTTGATTGTTGTTGAACATGCCATATTCAGGATTAAATTGATCTATGGGATAGAGGAATTTCATTTGTTGTTTATATCATCTAATATATATGAAATTCCTTCAAGTGATATTAGAGCCAAGTTTAATTCTGATATAGCTGATAATATATTTCAGATTAGATGTTTATAATACAAATTTTATATTTGTGTGAAGCCTAATATACCATTTTAGGATTTTGTGATTTCGCTGATTAATTTCGAAATTTATTGAGGGCTTTTGTTACTGATAATGTTCTAAGAAAATCAACATAAAGATCATATAGAATAGATTAGTGTATAAAGAGAATTTCGTTTTGGAAAATATGAACTCAAACATATTAACATTAAAAAAAAAAACCCGATTTCAATTCAGAAATTCTTAACCCATATGTGTGCGAAATTGCTTCGAATTTCCTTAGGGCTTTTATAGAGGATAAAATTTCGAACTTATTGACATCAAAATCATGAATTTTCATCGAGTATTGAGAGAGAAATCATGAAAAACCTAGAAAACCCATGCTATTTTTCAGAAGAAGTCCAGATTATATATGCCATGGATCATTGCAATCTCATATGGGTTTTGTAGAGGATTGAAAGAGGAATCCATAAACACTAAAATCACTCGATTTGGTTGAGAATTGAGCGAGAAATTGCTCTCGACCCGTTTCATTATCCATGGTCTGCAACCCGTCTCGAGGTAGGAGATGATGAACAGATCCGTGCCTTGCCTACTTGCGGGCCTAGGTGTGTGGGGGCATGTGTGGGCCATCCGGGCCCATTTTGGCCTAATTTTTTTTTCATTTTGGGGTTTCTTGATATTTTAAAATTATTGGTGAATTTTATTTATTTTTCTGGGATTAGAAATAATTATTGTTAATTTTTCATTGCATAAATTGCTTAAAAATATTTGATACTCTCCTAATTTTGGTCTGAAATTTTTGGTGCATATTTCTACATTATTGGGCACATTATTTTAGCACACTCTTAGATTTGGTGTTATTTAGTTAATTAAATAATTTTATGCTCTATTATGTGCATATTATTGATTATTGTGATTATGTCATATTGCTATTATAAAATTTTGTGACATATTTTTTAGATATGCTATTTTAGACCATTTTGTACTGTTATTGGGTATTTTTCACATTGTGACTCACCTTTGCAGGACAAATTGTGATAAAATACTATTATATGAAAATTATTGTTATTAGTTTTGAAATAATGAGATGACACCTTTGCTAAATGATGAGCAAGTTAAACGTGGTTGCAATTTTCATCCTTTATTATTATGGGAATATACATTTAACCTTATATTGTTATTTAAATTCCTCATATTTATGATCTTTGATGTAACACCCTAACTTTTAACCTCATACGCTCGAGTCACATTCCGTTAGTTATTAGTTGTTACGCCCTTGTTTCAGATCTTGACTTATTTTTCTTTAAATACGAATAATAAAATATGTCTAAATTTTTTTTTTTTGGCACTCAAAGCTTAAAATGCGAGCTGGGCATGCGCATAGATATCACTATTATACGTAAGACATAGCAGTCAAATACACGTTATCATAGCAATCATAAATCAACCATAGAGTAGTCACAACACAACTTATAGTATCATATCATAATCATAATATAACAGTGATGTCCTTGTAAATATAAGTACATTCTAATCAACTAACCATAATAACACATAACCTTTCATACACATGACATTATTACTTTCATACGCTCTCGATACATCATAAATATATATTCACTCGATCACTTACTCACATCATATCTCCTATCTTATAATATCTTATGCTTTGACCCTTATGGGTCTTAAACTTGTCTAGTTATCCTAACACCCATTATATACCTTTGATGCACCTAATGGATCACTACTTATAATTCTCTCTAATTTTTATGCTTACTAACCCTTCCAAACAGCATTACATACATTGGGCATAACGGTTTCTAAATCTACGTCTTTGACCCTTCTAAGTTTCGTCTTCGCTAAGGCTCTATATTCAATTACTAAACCAATTATTAGGGATTCCTACACATATCCACTAATTATAAACCATTTTCCTTAAGTTTAATTATGCTGAAACAAAATTTACAATTTTTGTATCTAAGTGTTCTAGAATTCTCATTTTACATCCTTTTTAATTACTTATTCTTTCCTAACTTCCCTAAATCGGTCCTTGCTTCACTCAAACACAATTTTACACATTTTAACTCCATAAATAGAATTAATACAGTGGCCAAACAATCAAGGCAAAATTGAAAAGTATAGCCCATATAATCACATAATTCCATGATTTAAATGCATATAAGTTGCTAGTTTTCTCTTGGAATAATTTTAGGAACTCAAAACTCTTTTAGAAACCAATTTATCTCATTAAAATCATATAAATATAGGTGAGGTTAGTAGCTAAATTATTTTGTTCATGAAATATATTTAAAACATAAAATTTTATTCATAATATTCTTTAAGTTCACCTAAGCTTAGAAAAATTCCAAGACATAGGATATGGGCACTTATGATTAGATAAACTCATATCAAGTCCATCATCATCATCACAAGGCCGAAATGGCATTCTTGAAATGCTTTCATTTTCTAAAACTTTATATATGATACTTGGGCAAATCTTTGAGCTCTAGGATATTTAGGTGGTGGCATAAACTTAAACATGCTATGCACTTTATTTTACTCTTCATTATAAAGTAAAGTGAGAGCATAAAATAAATATGAGATGCACTCTATTATCTTTAAAGTTTAGGTGATGGCAAAATCATAAACATGCTAGACAAGAAATATAAACGTGGTTGCAAGATTCAATTCTTTATTTTAGTGCTCTAGGCCCATTGGAGTGTTCACTCCAAATCAACAATCAACTTTAAGGTTGAAATAGGTAGGCTTCAAGATTATTTAGGTGATTAGGCACATTCTTGTTTTAATCTTTAAGTATTAGGTGATAACTCAAAAAGTAAACATGGTATGCAAACCATAAACTTAAACATAAGTGCAAGCTTGTTTTATCTTAACTAGAGCTTATACAAGACTTTAGAGGAACATCATAGCCTTAACCTAATATGTATCTAACAATATAAATTGAGCTTTAGAGTTCTTAGCACCAAGGCTTAAAAGTAGTCTTATGGTTTGAACATCATCATCAAGCTCAAAAAATGGTTTAATAGTTTAAACATCAACACTTTGTTCAACTAAAAGAAATGAAAACCGAAATCATAGGAAGAAAAGGAAATGAAAACCAAAATCTTGCATAAGGCAAAAGAAAAGAAAAACCGAAACTATGTATGGTCCAGGACCAAGTTTTTAAGCTTTAGAGGTTTCTCACATGGTAACCACAAGACCATTATCTTGAAATCTCATCATCAAACTAAAGATTTTCACATAAAAGGCTCCAAGGCCAAAATGAGAAGAGGAAAAGAAAGAGCTTTGAAACCAAGAGAAAACTAGAACTTTTCTTAAAGAGAGCAAGTAAAACTTTGAAAATAAACCCCTACCAAAGATATTTTTCTTTTTGAAAGATGGAAGCTTGATCTTGAAAAAAGATGAGAACAACAACTCCTTCCTTGATGCTTAAAGGAATTCGGCTAAGAGAAAAAGAAAAGGGAGAAAGGTTTGCTTTGAGTTTTTGAGCTTGGGAATGAAAAGTCTATGTGTTTAATGGAAGGTTTATGGCGTTTATGTGATGGTTTGTGTTTGGGAAATGGTGGATGGTGATGATCCTTTGAAAGGAAGAAGAAGAAGTAGAGAAGAACTCTTAGAACTGAAAGAAAGGAAGCCTTAAAGCTTTGCACAAGTGAGCAAAGGTTTGCAAGCTTCTTAGATGCTAATTTATAGAAGAATGAAACACAATGGAGGTGCCAAGGGGAAGAGAAACCGTCGGCCATGAGGAGAGAGAAAAGAGAGAAAAATATGTCTTTACAAGGTATGGTTTTGGGTATGGCTCAAAGCATGGGTAAGCATGGGTAAAAACATGGGCAACCATGTTTCTTTAAACAATTTTTAATGGAATTTCAACATGTGATGGATGATTATGGGGGAGGTGTGGCTAATTGTATTAAGGCCTAATGGGAGAGAAAAATCTCATCTTAATGTTGGTTTAGGTGTGTATTTAGGAGTTGATTTGGTTAGGACATGAATTAGGAATTGTAAGTAAGTGTTTAGGTGAGATAATGGGTAATTAAGGTGGTTCAAGACAAGATTAGAGAGTAGTCTTGCTCGATTAGTGCAAATCCACCTTTATTAGGGAGGAATCTCATCATGTGACAACTTCCATGATTTAAGGAAATTGATTAGAATCTTACTATTCATGAAAATATGACATAATGTCTAAAATAAAGTGAAGGGATTTTGGGTTTCTCTAAGCAATCTTAGGTTTTAATTAATCTTAATTAATTATTTTGACTCTAGATTAGTAATTAGAATTTACTAATCTTTAATTAGAGCCTAATATTGCTTAGGCTTTGCTAATCACATCATTAGGCCCAAATGCATATAGCTAGAGGCAAAACGGTAATTTTTCATAAAACTGTCCGGGCTACCGGGCTTAACCTGTTGTTAAACATCACTTAAAGACATCCTTTAAAACCTTTTGGTGAAGTTCGGCTCAACAGGCATGTAAATCGGACAACAACACACGGGCGTTTTGGTAATTTCACGCGTCGAAACTCAAAAATGAGATTCTTCTGCTCTATTAATACACACAACACATATAATCCCCTTATTATCATCAAAACGTCCCCTTAGGATGGCCAAGGCGATCCTCATTTTCAGGTAAAATGACATCGGGGCATTTAGTCATTTGCACACGAAATCGGATATTACATTTGACATATCTAGTGCCCAAAACAAATATCTTTCATAAGTTTATGTGAACAAGATTGGGTCAGGAGATCCAATCACAATAAAGTAGTAATGTTGTCTAATGTACTGGTGTTGTCAATGAGGAATATTTATGACATTTCTAGTCATGCTATAAGGTGTGTATTCTTGAAATCGATATCTTTTAGCTATTGAAATAATATTGGCACACCTTTTTTTATTGACGTCAATATTAATTTTGAAAGTTATCAATGCTTATATTATATAATTTTATTATGACAATTGTAGATTGTGAAAATTTTACTCCATATATATATTGGGCATATTGTCTTGAGTACTCTTAGAGCCAATATCTTTTGTTTATTGAATTAATTTTGGCTTTCCTTTTGTACTTAATATTATACATGATAATTATAAAATAAAAAAAATCTTGTTGCTATAAATCTGCACAATATTATTTTGAGATTTTCTCTAAAACCTTTTGATATCATATACCCTTATGTAAAACAAGTTTCTGATTCCTAATTTGGCATTATTTTGAGCAATGTGATAGTATTATTGGGATCTATCTTAATAGATGATGATCATTGGTGTATACGAATGTGTCATTATCCTGGAGCGACAAGTGTTCTATAAGTGTTTGTTTTTAACCTTAAATAATTGAATATAAATTATTGGAAACCTTGTTTGAAATATACTCTCAGAGTTTATTTTAATTTACTCATTGAGATAATTTTGTTGTATTTATGTTCAGTATATTGCACATCAAATTGCAAAGTGTTATTATTATGAAATCCTGTGCAATATTACTCTGAGAGCTTCTATTAAAGAAATAATGAGATACTTTATACATTTTGATTTGAGAGAATCACATTGAAAATTTTGTTATTCGTGTTTATTGCGTGGTTGGGTACATTATAATTTTCACACTCTTAGAAATATTATATTTTGATATTTTTTTATATGTACATAATATTGTATATAAAATTTTCTGATTATGTACAATAATGTTCTGAGAGTTATCACTCAAGATATTTTGAGATATTTTATTTTGTTATTGGATTTTGCACAATCTTATTTTGAGAGTCCCCTACAACCTTTTGAAACTATTGTTAGGCAATTTTCATAATTTTGAGGTTGCCTTGGAATGAATGTAATAAAGTGCTATTTGTGAAAATTGTATATTATGTAATTTTGGAAATTATAAATTATCTTATCTAATATTTTATATCTTGCTCCATATGGGAAAATATAATTATGTATTGTAGCTTTATGGGAAACTACAATTGTTTGATTTGGTTTAATATTATTTTGAATTTTCCTTATATACAAAGTTTAGGAACATGATTATACTCTTTTCTCCCATATTATATGGAATAATTCTTTTGTAAAATTTTGTCATCTAATTTATCCAGTCCAAGTGGGATAATATTTGATTTTGTATGGATTGTATGGACTTGCATAAATTAGTATTGGATTTAATTTGAAAATGTAAAATTATTATGTGTGAAAATATTATAACACATTGTGATTTTGAAAATATTAAGTTTTTGGTTGTTTCCACTGCTTACATAAAATTTATCATAGTCATAATGTTATTTGATTTTGGCTAAAATTCCACTTGACATAAAGTGAAAGTTGTTTTGAGGTAGCATTATACACCATTATGAAATAAGAAAATAATTATGAGTTTGAGAATCTCTTCATGTTTTGTTTTATAGCCACTGTTGTTTTATTTTGAGGGGATTTAGCTCACAATCTTATACTTGTTATTTATTGTGTCCTCTTTTAGATAATGTAAGTATTTTCTTGGATATATTTAAATTTTTTATTTTCCTATCATTTTGGCTATATTGTTTTACTTGTGATGGCTAATTTAAGATTATTGTCTTTGAATAATATTACAACTATTGTGGCATTAAAAGTTAAATTGATAATGAACTTTCCCTTCAGTTTGTCTTTATTGATATAATTCTTAATGAGTTGATAATCATATTTTTGGAGTTTTCAATATCCTCTTGACTAGCTCTAAGGCATGATTTTGTTGTGTATGAGCATTAGCTCCTGAATAACATTAGGAGTAATTATTTGTTTGTTGGGCAATTTTGTAGCAATTCAATATTTTATAAATCTTTCATAAATATTATTGGGTTATGTGTAGATAATGGACATACCCTTCGGTGTGACATTATGATATAATTTTTGTGTTTAATTGTAAATCTTGTTGGGTTATGCAATAATGGGCATACCTTTCGATGTGACGTTATTTGACATAATCATTGGATGATAGAGAAAATAATTTTGAATTAAATTGTTTAAGAATTTTTTATATTGTTATTATTTTTCTCTCATGTTAGAGAGTCTTGTATATTGTGATCTAGGACCCTTCAATAGGATTGCAATGATACAAGAACTCTAGTTCAATTAATACCCAATTAATTGAATGTGAAAAACCAAATTAATCTTATGCTCATTGTAATATTATGTTGTATGGTTTTCTCTTTCCCTTATTGTTCTATCATTGTTGTATTGTGTAAGACCTATATAAAGGACATTGTTGGGTCTCTGGATTATCTCATGATGTTGCTCCCATTAATATTAAAATTTTGTTATAATGGGAGTTAGAGATTTTATATTTTCTTATGTCCTTACTGTTGGTTTGTAAGTTTAAAATGCTTCTGTTGACAACTTATTTTTGTGCTCAAATGAGCATTCAACTATTAGTTTGCGATGAAAGAGAGGACATATTTGTTGTACAATGTCAATTGGATATTGATGATCTCCTAGATTATTCAACGAGTATGCTAAACAATTTTGTGAGATTTTGTTATAAACGGAAATGACTCTGCACTCTTTTGTCTTTCTATTTTGTATTTTAGCTAGAGAAATAATGATAAATTCAAACTTATATTGAGTACTCTATTATAGAGTTATCACTGATCCCACTACTATTTATTGTATCATTAGAGTATTTTGAAATTTTGTGACCTCTAATGGGAATGTTTATGATGTATTGGATTAGTGGGAGAAGTGTGAACTATTATTATCATTATGTTGTTGCCTCTAGATTAATTTGACAAGTTGAGATAAACTATTCTCAAATTATAGAACGTATTGTTGTTGATCCCTAACCAAAGACTAGCCAATAAAGTTTATTGTTGGTTACATAACCCGTATGGGTATATTGAGGTCTCTTTGGTGTTTTAGGTTAGTGGGAGTTAATTCTATATATTTATTGTGACCTCATATGTTATTACCATTTAAGCATATGCGCAAATTATTGATATGATTGGTATAATGGCAAATCATTGAAATATTTTAGACACATTTTAATTTGTTGTCATCCTAAGATATTTTATTGAATCTAGAGCATCTTGGCTAGATGCTTATATTATCATATTTTGTTATTATTGTTGCTATTGATGATGTTATTGTTGCTTGTTGTGTTGTTATTATTTGTAGTTGTTGGTGTTGTGCACACTCCTATGTTAATATAGCACATTATGAGACATATTGGACCCAAGTCTCATTTTGTTGTTGTGCTGAGATTTGTTAGATCTCATTTAGCATCTTGGGCGGATGCTTGGCCATTTTGTTGGGAATTGCTTTTTAATCACATATTGATGTATAATTTTGTTGTGCATTCCCATTTACCCATATACCACATTTTGTTGGGTCACCAGGAAATGAGCATCTTGCATGTATGATGTTAGTACTCCTTCAAGTATGATTTTCTACATTGTTGAGATTTTTGTTATCCTATTCTGGGCCATTTGGTTGGAAGTGCTTATTTGGTTTTGACATCTTGTTACTCCCACATATCGTAAATTAATTTGGGTATTGTTTTATATTGTTTTGATTTGTGTTGTCCAAGTGGGAGATTGTTGAAATAATTTTGTGGACTAACATAAATCAATGATAAATTTAATTTTGGACCTAAATTAATTTGATGTCAAACAATTATAATTTGTTGTTTAAGCCCAATGATTTATGACCATTGTTGCTATTAGGCTAATTATTGTTAAGCACGTTTATTGTGGGTATATTTATGGGTCCTTATGTGTGGGCTTTGTTGTGATGGGTGGCTTAGCCCAACACTTTCTAATACAAGGAGAGGCCCTCAGCCAATATATAGGGTGCTTGGTTACCCCATGAACACCATAACACAGAAAACCTATTATGGAATAGGAGGAGTAAATCTCCAACTTTCCCTATTAGATTTCTCTAATCTATTGCATTTGTGTTTTGTATGCCAAATTAAGAGAACTTATGAATCTGTTATCTTCTTCCTCAACCTTTTCAGGTAACTATAATCCAATCTTTTGATTGTTATTGAACATGCCATATTCAAGATTAAATTGATCTATGAGATCAGGAATTTCATTTGCTTCATATCATCTGTATATATGAAATTCCTTCACCTATCTTATTTTATTTTTCACTATGACTTTCTCATAGTTATATGCCCTCACTATTTTTCTATTAGGTGTACAATTCCTGCATATGTGAAACATAACTTTGTTTTGTGCACAATACAATTGCAAGTATTTTCATTTTTAATGTATTTTTTTATTACATCTAAATCACCCAAAATATTTTTTTGCACAATTAATAATTTTGTTCATTTTTAGTGTAAATTTTTATTACATGAAATTCTTTTCAATCTTAATTTATTTTACTTGTAAAAATATAACATAAACAAAAAAAAATTTTGTAACAACATGTTTTTTTAGTTTATGTTAAATAATCTTCAAATTGAATTAAGGATATTACTTCAATAAACTTTCTTTACTTATAAATGTATTTTACAACTTTTTCATTTTAGTATAATATGACCATGATATCAAATAAAATATTACTACCAATTTAGTAGTACAAAATTTTCAATTTCAATAAAAACTATACAAAGTTTGAGTTATTCTAATAGTACTATTAAGGTCAACTTACATTATTATTTCAACTCTTTTTAAAGAGTTTATCTTACAATGTCATGTTGATTTTATTTTCCAGAGAAAACTTAAGGGCTAGAAGCCCAGGTACAAGCAAGGGGTCTTTTCCCATATTCAATATCACTTGTTCGCGTTCTTCATTTTTTTTTCTGTCTAAAGTATTGATCATATAGTATGTTACTTTACAAAAACAAAAAAGAAATTGTTGATTTTAATAGTCAAATCTTTTAAAGGTTTTTCCTTTGAAGATCTTTATTTCCATTGACTCAAGCACCACGTACTTGTGTCTTGGGTTACAACGGGATTTGATTGGATCCAACATCCAACATCCATAAACAAGATGATGACTTAATTTGTGAATTAAGATTGGTTATTATTAACTAAAAAAGAAGAGAACAATGACCACATTTGGTGCATTTAGCAAATATTATTTTTTCCCTGACTTGGGTGCACCACTTTAACATGAGCCAATATAATACTTTTTGTTGGCCTTTTTTTTTCATTAACTTCACATTGGGCTTTTTTTTCCCATATACATGTTGCTTCTATTTTGTATTGTTCCCAAATACGAAAAAAAGTGTCACTTTAACAGGTTTCAAACCCATTGTAGCCTCAATTGGGGAAAAAAATCACATCCCACCAATTAGACTAATAATACCCTTTTTTTCTTTTCTAATTGATGACTCTTCCAAATAACAAAATATAGTCAATTAGGTTTTAAAAATATTTAATACTACTACCTACATTTTTCAAATGGGTTCAAGAATAATCTTTCATACTCATGTAATCAGTTGCTAGTTATGATATTATTCTTCAAAATTTGTTCGCTTTTAATTATCATCTATTCAAATTGAGTAAAAAATAGATATGGGAAATGACTTTATATCCATATGGTCTTCGCCAATGTGATGTTAGCAAAGAATGGTACGAATTTTACCATGATAAGGGTTTACAAGGAGATAAACTAGTCTTTCAAGTTGATGAATTTGACGAGTCATTTTACCTACAAAACAAAAACACAGCCAGTTATGAAATTAAAATCATTACAATCACTTAAGTTGATTCATTTTTTTCTTAACCAACTGGTATTTATTTTATTATATTTTTTAACTAATCCAACAAGTAGTTGGTCTGTCAAAATTTCTCCTATCTTCATCCTACACACTGAACAATTGTATATAATTCATAACAAATAGTGATGGTTCACCACATAAACCTATTTGCATATGACAGTATAGCAAATGAAAATACATGACGTTTCCATAGGCAAATCAACAATGATAAAATTAATCAGTATTAATCGAAAAAATAAATGAAAGTAAGCTAAATATGCTTGACAAATTTGACGACCTATATTAAACAATAATGCAACCAAAAATCACACCAACTGCAAATATTGCCAAAACACCTATAAGTAAATTTAAATTGATCTCCTTGCTTTTTTTACACTCCACAAGTTCAACTTTTAGGTTTTTAGTCTCGGTTTGCAGCTTCACCATATCTTGATGTATTTGTTCTATTCCATGCCATCATCCATGTCATATCCCATCCAATTTCTGATTGGCATCCACTAACCAAAAGTGTGTGGGAGGATCAATCAATCAAAGTAACCACATCTCTACAGCATATAGATACCACTTTAGGTTAAATTACTCAAAACAATTGTTATGCACTAGAAAATTTAAAAACTATAGCAAACAACAATTATGAATAGAGTGACTTACAAGGTAACTATAGAATTTTCTTCCTTGGTTACTTCAGTAACGTTGTCCTCACACATGGTAGGCAACCACACAAGCACCTTCTCCCATCACCTGCAGTTGTTTGGTAAGGAGGGCTGAAAGTTTGTGATTCCATTTAACAATATTCCAAATTCACTGTATAAGAGTACAAAATAGTAAATATAAACCAATGACATATACAAATCCAAAACACATCACTACTCAGACAAATAGGTGACAAAAAGGTCAAATACAACAATACAATAATAGACTAAAAGAGGCACAAAACCATAAACTGCATTTCCTCCACTTAATCACATGTTTAGCCTTTATGTTTCTCCACCCGATAGCAACACTAGATTCAAACAATGTGGCAATCAAACACATAGCATGCCTTTTTTTTTTCTTTTTCTGATGGAGCTTTTCAAGATTGTAATTCGATTATTTCTTCAATAATAGAACAAAAAATAACAGCTCGATTACCATGTAAAACATAAAGAGCACAACATTCTCTAGTTGAGGGTCTGATAATGAACTGAATATGTGATGATAAAGTCAGTTATTTAGTTTTATTATTTCTTTACCATGGAGATATTCAAAAGAAACAAAAAGGTTAAAAGTTTGTTCTGGTTCATGTAAACCGCACCTTATAACAATAACATTTCCTGCTCTTGAATTACGATTCAATTATATCAAAGTTTTGCTATGTTCTCAACTAATTAAATAATTGGTAGAAGAAATAAGAAATGGAGGAAAAGTAATTACGGCAAGTTAGGAAGACAATAACCATACTTCAAGACTTTTCTTCCATTTTTATTTTGACCACACTCATCCATCATTATAACACTCTTTTTCCACCCTTAGAGACAACTTATGTCAACCAAGCCAACATCAACAAGAGACCGAGCGCTATTATAGGGGCCATGGCAAACAAGTTACTCTAATTAGTTGAGCTTGGTTCTTTGACCCAAGAAAAAGAAGGAAAAAAAAAGTCAAGCTGGTCAATCAGAGAAGTCCTAGGCACCATTTGCTCTTGCAATGAAAATTATATGTCCTTAAATAAGCAAAAACCCAACTTGTGAGATGCCCAAGCCACCAAATTTACACATGACTCGTTAGAGATATGGTCAAACTAAGTCCATTCCATTTGGTTATTTTCCTTTCAATTAATGAGATCCACATCATAGAAAAACAAAGCAACCAAATTTATGGTGAGCCCATGGCACTTGCTAAGCAGTGAAAATTGAAAGATGATTCAAGTCTTACACATAAATTAGAAAAACAAAAAAATCATCTTCAAACTGTAATTGAACTAGATTTATTTTCATGTTTTGATTCCAGACAGTTAGGAAAAAATAATTAGCTAACAAAAGTTCCACAACTTAAGAAAAACAAGTTTATCATATACAACTTTTCAATGCTATTCAACTATTAGACACAAATAAGAAAAATAGAAAAATCATCTTCAACATGTTCTGAACTAGATTTATTTTCGTGTTTCTATTACACACGACATTTAGGGAAAAATGATTAGCTAACAAAAGTTCCACACAACTTAAGAAAAATGGGTTCATGAGATACAACTTTTCAATGCTCTCCAACTATTTACTAAATAAAATTTAAACATACCTGACATGATGTTTGTTAGACTTCCATATTCTGACAAAGGGCTGAGCGAAGCCAGCAAGTGGAAGGTTGGGTCGTGGTGACAAGCGGTGACAGACGCCAATAGTGGGTGGACTTAGGGTCTCCCTTCGTCGTCATCCTCATCCAGAAGGCAGCAAGTGGAAGGCGAGATGGACATGAAGCAAGGATAGGGCCAGATGACGAGGGCAGAGGACTATGGGAGTAGAGTTCAATGGGCTCCAGTTTATGGGGTCACCCTCATTCGATTTTGGGATTTGGGGAAAAAATTAAGTTAAAATCTGAAGTTGTAATTTAGTAAAGTATTTTGAGTGCACAATCTTTAAGTGAATATGTGTCAAATAAGTGAATTTCATAGTACGGTGTGGGTTAGAGTGTCAAAAATTAAAACACTAACGGAGGAATACAGCAAACTTTTAAGTGAGTGGGCCCTACAAGAGCTTATGGCCCAATAGGAGGTTACCACATAAGCTCGGGTTGGCTGTTGTCAAATTTGGCTTGGGCAATGTAGAAATCACCCTAAAATAAAGGCTCATTATGCCCTAGTCTCCCGACTCTATGTACACGTGCAATACCAGGATCAAAGCCATCGCAAATGAGTTGTACAGCTGAGCTGACCATTAGTCCCACCTTTTCCTATTCCAAAAGTGGAGCCCATCACATCAACAAAGCATAACTACCTTCCAAAGTAAGCTCTTTCAACAATGGCCTTACTACGGCGTAACTCCACTCCGTATTTGGAATGAACCATACTTTCCCTGGATCCCCATAACTGGCAAATTGGACTTCGAGATACTTTTCCCACCTTGGCATGCCACTTCTAATATGCTTCCATAATCTCCAGTTGCATAAATGGTTCCAAGCGTGATTGTTTGGAACATCCTGAAGGGGCTTCCACTCATTTCCTCAAACAAAACTAGCATGCTAGGTTAGTGGGTTACTAGTGGGAGCACTAGTCACCATATCCTATTTATTAAATATAAAACCATTAATGTGCCATAACCCAATAAGCTTAAGCTTTTGGGAGAGTTGGTTTTTTGACATGGTATCAAGCCTCTACAACTAGGTGGTCTAGAGTTCGATCCTTGTGATCCCCATTTCTAAATAAAAAAATACTTAAATTTCAGCACAAGATATGATGGGCATGTGCATTGTCCACACTTCAAGCCCAAAAGAAGTATTCGCATGAAGGGGCGTATTAAATATAAAACCATTAGTGTGCCATAACCCAACAAGCTTAAGCTTTTGGGAGAGTTAGTTTCATGAGACATTGAACTTCATTGAAGAAGTTAGGACCAAAGAACATGACCTGTTGTGTTCACATATAGAGTCATCCTTGCCCCATTATGCACCAATATATTTCCCATTAACATAAGCATGAAGAACATGACCTATTGTGTTCACATATAGAGTCGCATTTTTCCAAGTAGAGGTATCATTGTTAACAACTGTGATCATGTACCACAAGTAGTCACTAGTACAATAGTGACTGCCTTTTGTTCAAGAAGTTAAGATACTTTGAAGGTGCCTTTGCCTTGAAGGGTTCTTCCACTAGTTCTGATGTCCAAGCCCAATTGAAGGGGCTACCTAATTCAGGCTGTTTCTTAACATAAATAGAAGTTTGGGCCTTGACCTTAACAGTATTGAAAACTTGTTTGTTATAATCTTGTAGAATTGAAACGGCTAGGCTGGCACGTAGTACTTGCCATTATGCTACAAATCAACTTTAGCATCCCGAGAATTATGAGAGTTGCTTAAGAAGCAAAAATTCTGTCCAATACCATTGTTTGCATAGGTAGTCAAGTGCACCAAATCGCTATATTGCTTTTTGGTAACTGTGCCATTGGTGAGAACTTTCTCTCAATTTTATGGCTGCATGGAGGCTCTAAGATGTCCCCATATGGGTTGGTTCAGATTGCCATACTCATCAAGTCATGCATTGTAATCATAGGCAATAACAATATAGGGACCACCTTTGTTCGCCCGAAATTTGTTCCTACAAAAATGTTATTCCAACACCTAAAGTGGAACTTCATCACCGTTGGATATAATGGTGATTCCAACTTTCTCCACTCATCCATCACATCCAAAGGTGATGAAATAGGTGGGTGTTAGAATAATAATGCTCTTTGTTCCTACATGATACATGTAGTAATTTGCAAGATGTCACCTTTTTCAAAGAAGTATGCAACGAAAATGCTACATCCTTAGCTTCTTATGGCTTTCTTTCACCCTATTTCTAAAACCAACCAAGCCAGTTCTCCATAAAAATTTTGGGGCTTTTAAGATTGTTTGGCTTGAAATTGTCACAATAATACCATTACAAGTGTTGATCATCAATGCCAGAGTATTGCTTTGCTTGCACATGATCCACAGGACACCAATATTTTGTGCTAAAGCTATTTGGGCACACCATTTGATGTAGGCATTCCTTGCTTCCCCATAATGACCAATGACATCGCTATAGTCATTCTCAATTTGAGCAAGAATAATCAGTCCTCCTTGTTTTGCAAACAAACCCGCTTCTTTGCACTCATAATCTTTGTTATGAAGGTCTACATTTCTTGCTTATAAATTGCATTGTCCATCCTCAATTGAATCCCTGGCAAATTGTGCAGCCATATTGGGAAACCTCCATAGTCTCATTTAAGCAATACATAAAGACCAATTCATAGCACAACATATAGCCCTGCTTCTTGTACATTCTTTATGAAATTGATGATGTCAAGATTCCTAGAAATCATTTTGGCGATGAACAGGTTCATGGAGGTCCTATAAGATGTAGGTTTCAATGGCATCAAGGCCACCGTCCTTCACCTTTTGAATAAGGTCTGGCCATATTTGTGAGTGCTACGTGGATAGTGAATTGCGCCAAATATTATTACGTACTATTCTCCATTAATGATGACAGCCTTTACATCATACCCAACTTTTGTTACTAAAGAGCATGCCCAGAGCAATGTCAAACATGCAATAAGAAAGGTTCCAATAGATAAATTGGACACGCGCTTTGTTTCCAGTTGAGGGTTGTGTATTTTTCAAGAGGTAGAGCCAATTTTTATAGGATCATTTTGATACTTAATGTTGTGGACCGATCAGCGTCTCACCAATCCGATCACCATCAACATATATCCAATCTCTTTGGCCCTCAGCCTTGAGACTAAGGGGCTTGTAGACCGATCAACATCCCATCGATCTAACCACTGGGCTTCAATCCAAGCCCACTGGACCTTCCATGTTCCTGTCTTTCATCCTCTCTTGCCCATTAGATCTCCAAAACTGGCCCACTCCTAACTCATTAGGCCTCTTGGTAGGCCCAATCTCCAAGCTTATTAGTCTCCCTGAATGGACCCTTGGACATTTTGAGAAACATCTAAACCTGAGGAGCCCAACATTACATCCCTGAGATTCTTCCAGCAAGGAGGGATGCTTGAATACAGAAATAACCAAAGCATTGAGTGAGAGCTAACAAACTCCTACCAAGAGATATAGGTTCAATTTGGAGATGGGGAGGGTCGGTTCATTGGAAGCCTATACACAAGACCTACCTTGATCTCTACCAGAGCTAAGATAGCAATACTTAACTATTCTATTTTTGGTTTGCATGAGCATTGTAGTTAACCATCTTATCGTGTTTTACAATTAGGATTAATCGTTTCCTCTAATTAACTTCTCTTTCCACCCTAAAACAACTTTTTTGGTTTTAATTCAGTTGTTCTTGAGTTGTCTTATGCTTAGGCAAGTGAATTGTTACTTCCTAACTTTAGACTTTGTTAGGCTGGTCAAAGCTTCTTATCTAAAATATTTAGGAAAATTGTTCAAGTTTTATTGTAAGAAAATGCTAAAACTCATAAATTAAACTTTAACAAGAGTAAGTTATTTAGTAAGACAGGTGTCCTATTAAACTCCTCATGTGCAGCCTCATCACCAAAAGCCTCTTGTCAAGAAGTATCTGAGTAGAGCAAAAGTATAGAAAGTGAAGAGATTTTAAGTAAAGGACTTGTCAAAAGTAAGAAAATAAGAGATGAGTAAGATGTTACCTTGGAGGAAGGTTTCCTAGAAGCCCTGGAAGAGGTCCTTCGACCCTTGTTGGCCTTGGAGTGCAAGTCTAAAACTTTTCTCTTACTTCTTCTCCTTACTTGAGTTTCCTCAACCATTTCTTCTAGAGTTTGTTCTTGAGGTTGAGGTGCAGGATTTTCTTTTGGGATTTCCTCTTCATGTTTAGGAATCCTCTTCTTCAACACTAACTTCTTTAACGACAATGGTAGATTTCCCCTATCAAGGAAATAAGAGAGGATTAGTAGATAGGCAAGTAATCATCAAATAATAAAGTAGGAATAGGTGTACCCGCTTTCCTTCTCTTCACCTCTATACATGAACAACCTCATTACTCATCATTGGTTTGATGACATCCCATGACACATGAATACTATTGTAATAGTTAGACCACCATCCAACAAAAGCAGCAATTGCATAGGTGAAAGGAGAATAGTCAAAGGGCCAGGAAGGCGTGCATTTTGATGTTGTGGGAGTGAGACAAATTAGAAAAAGATTCATTAACAATGATTGTTTCTTTGTCATAGTGCCTAGGCTTATCTATAGTAGGAGTAGGAAGGCCTTGAGCAAACCCCATTTGTCGAGAAAAAGTGTTGCGAGCATGAATGTTAAGCTTTTCGGCATTTTGATGTTAATGAAAAAAACTTTTGGGATAGAAGGTGTCCCTAGAATGAATCTCAATGAGCTTGCCCTTGTGTGTCGAAACCAAAAAAGGATTGAAGATAGCTCTTTTTGATGAAAGGAGAAAGGGAAGAAGTTTGTAACGACTCGTATTTCAATATATTTGTTTAGGATAAAAATGATTAAATGTGAACTAACTATAGTGATTTTACAATTTCGATAGACTTAGTCATGATCAAAAACAATCTAAGGATTTCAAAAAATAATTAAATATTAATAAAAATTCAAAATAATAACATTTTAACCAGGGATTTAGAATGAGACCTTATGAATGGTATAAGGATAAAGATAAAAATAAAGTTAAATGATATTTTTAACCCACTAAAGTTTTTGTAGGTATTAATTGGGTACCAAAAGGAAATAACCAGGACACAAAAACACCAAAATTGGTCTAATTAAAGGATATTATCAATCCTTAATTCAGAACAATCAAATAAATATAGACATTTTCAACACAAATACAAAACAAATTGTTCCCAAAACATTTGTAGTTATCCACTTATTACTTTTTCTCCAAGTAGTGCTCTATTATATAAACCAAAATAAATAGAAGAAAATTTTCATTTTTCTTCCTTTCAGGTAGCAATTCACGCCAATTTCTCTCTCTTTCACTATCTACATTTTTAATTACAAAACACCACTAACTCAGCAAAACCTTAAAGACTACTCTGAGCTTTACACTTAAATTAGTTCAATACCATCTCCTTTACATCAAACTCAAGTCAAAACCTTATTTTCCTTTTCAAACATGTTCATTCGGTAGCTTATTTAGGGTTGGAATTTGAGTTTTGTGACTCTAATTAAGAAGGAAAGGCTATAGAAAGAATCAATAAAAAGTCTGGAGGAAGCTAAGAAAAATCTATGTCTTAAGCTTGGTGATTGTTTGGCTCTTCTTGTTAATATGAACTCTTTGAGATATGTTTATAATATGTTTATGAAGCTTGAATTTAAATCCTAGATGTAGACATATAAGCTTGATAGGTGTTAATGAAGCCATAGATAAAACCTTGTGAATTATTTTAATTATTGTAAGAAATTTAACTAAGTAAATGAAGTATAGTTTTTGGAAAATTAGAAAGGCCATTTCAGCTATGTGTAGTATAAGAGAAAGGCTATAGTTTGGTCCACAAAATTTATGTTACAAGCTTGGTAAGGTAGCATAGAAACATTAAGAAAGCAAAGATACTCTTGGTTTGAAAACTTTAAGGATTGGTAAATCATATAAATCAAGTAAAAATAATACATGGTGAAGCTAAAATTTTGGTAAATTAAAAAGGGCCTTATGGCCATGATGGATAAAAAAGGGGGAAAAATAAATTGTGAAGTGTTAATCTAAGACTTGGGATTATGTTAGTATTTAGTTAAGAGACAAAAACTTAGATTAAGTTAAAAACTATATTTAAGCAATAAAGAAGTAATTTTGGTTCATTGAAAAGAATTAGACACATAGGAATTATATACAAGGATATAATCTAGATAATTTTATAAATTCTTAAAGATTACTACCTTTGAAATATGCTAGTAAAGTTCCATACACAAGAATGAGATTTTTTATCTATAGAAGAAGAAGCTTTTAAGTCCAATTAAGACACTTGGTTTAATTCCTTGAAAATTATAAGAATTATCAAGCAAGGAGCTCTTGGAAATTTGAAGAGAAAAATCTCATAAGAATTTAGGAGATTTCAAGGAAATCTCATAACAAAAGTATGAGAATAGAACTATTAAAAATAAAACTCTAAATAATAATCATAAGATTTCTGAAAACTTATTAAAGGTTCATATAAAGAATGAAAACCTATGAAGTAATACATAAATAAGCTTTATGTAGTAGTAATTTCTTGATTGTATGCTCATGGATTCAAATTGTGATGAAAGTGATGTATTGAGAATAGCATGCTATATGATTTGTGAACTATATCAGTTGATCTATATAATGTTGTAACATGGAGTATTACATCATTGGTAATATATCATGTGGGAAGTGTATCAGGAATCCTATGAGTTCTATTCTCAAGCATAAATTTATTCATAAGACTACATTAAATTATATTTGGAACAAAAAACTAATTATTAGAAAGACAATCAAAAATACATTAACTACTTAACATTAAGTCATATGTAACTAGGTAGCAGACTAGTGTTTTTCCAACTAGGAATCTTTGATTCTCACTCCTGTTGATATATTTTTACATAGATGGCTACAATTGTCTACTTCCTTGAGATGCCTAATTGGTAGACCAGGAGTTAGGCTCACTTGCACCTAGTTACTCAGTCTCATATCCATGTTTATTGCTCGTCCGTTTGCTACTATAGTTATGAGTCCTACTTTTGATCTGGAGTCCCCTTTTCTTACTTTTCCACTGGACATGACTCATCCACTAGTTGTCACACTAATAGCTTAGTATGCACCACTGCCACCTATGCCGCACAACCACCACAGCCTTCATTGTCATTGAGTCGGCTACTTTGGAGGATACTTCTTCTGGTTCCTTAGCTTCCTCAGGAGGTAATGGGAACTGGAAGAGATTAGCTGATGTGCCCAATGGGCACTACTCTCCTCTTGTTTGACTAACTATGGTGTATGCAGCATGTATATAGGTATAGGATGACTTAGATTCCCTCACCTTGACTCACTATTCTTGGCTCTTATGTCTGATCTTTTGATGAGCCATTACCGAGTGAGTTAGGATTTTCTACTTATTATTGGTTGTATTTTGATAGACTCTAACCCAGACTAGGAAGTCACTGTGAGAGCTAGGGTAGGATCATTTATGCATAATATAGATGTACTTATGTCTAGTTGTTCGTAGTACAACTGTATGACTTAACCACCTATATATATAATTATGATGTGCTTTTAATATGTGTATTGTGTGGCCTACTACTTGTAATGTTCATTTTATTCTGCTATTTCCATATGTTGATTATGTTTTAAAATTTCAAAAAGCGAAAAATTAGTATGACTTTTAGTGCAAGGCTCCTATTTATTACCTGTATATACTTTATATGATCAAGCAATAAAAAGAATAAAAAAATTTCATGGTAACAACAACTTTCTTAATGTTATGACTCAAGCATGGCACTATAGTAAAAAGGGTGTTACAAGCTTGACTTGTGACATGCCAAGGGAAAAGTTATAGAGAAACTCAATAAAATGGAGAAACTTTTCTTGTTGGGTAGAAATGGAAGAAAGAATTTACAAGCAAGATGGATGCTTTCATAGGTTTGTGAAATTTCTCATAGACAAGGCAGATCTGTGTTGAAGTTGGGGTTCCAACACTATGTTGAGCCAAAGTTGAAGGAGCCACAAAGGTCCTTCAAGGTTGGTAATATGTTATTCATGTCTAAGTGTAGAAACCCCAATATACATGGAATTTTAGAAATTGACAACAATGGGTTTTGCTCAAGTGGAAGTCATAGGCTTTACAGAATGAAAGTAGACAACATGAGCAATTTTTTTTAACTTGAAGGGATTTGGTAGAGAAAATGAAGGCATTTACCCAAAAAGGATGAAGGTGCATGTTCTTCAACAGAGACCTCATGGCTATCCTTGTAGTTATTGGCTATAAATTCTTTGTAAGAAAGCACACTCATAACAATCCTTTAATAAGAAAGATGGTATTTATGGTTGGCATCACAAATGTCTAGGTTAAGAGTCATCTTGGCCAAAATGCAAAGATCGTATAGAGAGGGACCAACCATCCCATATTGAAAATGAAAATTATTGGTTGTTTTGTTCCAGGAAGTTAAAAGAAGCCCAAGGCATAGTAGGGTTGTACTTAATGCTCACACGACTTAGTTGAATTAGGTCAAGAATGCCTCTAGCTTTCGAGAAAATGGCATGAGAAGTTTCTACCCTGTCTATCCAAGCAATGTACTCAATGGTTAGGTCAAAAGGATATGCCCTAATTAGTCTATTGAGGTATGATAATTGACTAGAATGGATTCCCTAAAAATGATAAGGTTTTTTGTGTTATCTTTAACTTCAGGATCGGCATAGTCGATGCTAAGCTAGTTTAGGAAAACAAACTCAAACTATTTATACCTATTTATAGAGAAAACAAGGCCTAAGCAGCCAACAGTCTGATTGTGAAGTTGAAAGAGAATTAGTACCTTGTTGATAATGCCAATATTGGGAGTGGAATCTAGTTCAGTGGAAAGAGGAAGTGTGACTAGGATGCCAGAACAAGTGGAATCGGTTTGGGATTGTCTTGCCATTCTAGAAATGATAAAGTAAGAGAGACGGATATGGAAATTGTGAAGAAGGAAAAGCGGAATATTACCTGAGTAAGTTAGAAAGCCACAGGAAAAGTTGAAGCCCATAGGTTCGGTGTGAAGGAAAACCAAGAAATCCCTAACCATTTAAATTTGAGTTGGTAAGATCAAACAATTGAGGAGTTTTGGAGGAAAACTGAAACGTCTTTTCAAGTTTTGAAAACTGAAATTGATGATGATGGAACTGAATAGATATGAGGGCATTAAATTTTGGATGACACGGCAAAATAGTAAGCGCATGTTGAAAAGATATATCAAAAGTGGAAAGAAAAAGAAACTTTTGCTTATCTCAAATAAAGAAATCTCAAGAGGCAAGAGTTTGGGGGCATCTATTGGGTGTTAAAATAAATTTGAATACATGTGTCTGATAGTAATGAAGAGATTGGGACACAAGAAAGAAGCATAACGTTGAAGGATGAGAAAAGGATAATGAGAAAAGGGTCCCACATATTAGACAACCAGCAATGTCAAAATAAGACTTGAAGTACTGTTGTGTTATGCAATGAAGTATTGAAGATTATGATAAGAGAAGTAAAATATCCCTCGAAAATAGGAAGTGCAGTTAACAAGATCATGGGTCCATGAGTCCTTGGGGAGCAAGCAAACAAAGGAGAAAGAGGTACGTTGGACCAATCAATCAGTGAGAATTTACAAGTTGTTGGAAAGATTTTTGGATAGAATTTGCCTATAAATAAAAGCTTTTGGCTCAGCTGCAAGAGATACAATTCGAACACTTGCACACCAAGTTTTAGTCTCTAAGTCACTTAACACATATGGAGCAACAAAATTTGGTTTATGAGTGAAGATTGTTTCATTTTCATTTATTTAATGCATTATATTCTTTCTGTCGAAATCCGTGTTTAAGTTACTTGTTTTCTATTTATCTATTTGCTTTCGTTCTGTTCACAATTTGTTTTGAAACCTCAATTACATTTCTCCACTTCTAGCTTTTCAAACACACCACACAAACTTTGTCTTGATCTCTTTGAGAGGAAGTGATTCACTTGCCAATTGAGATTTGGAATAAAAAGTGTTATACCTGTCACATTGTGATAGAGGTCATTAAAAACACCACAAACACTTGGTATACTTTTTCACACCAAAATAAACATAATATAAATCTTTAAAATAAATAAGAAAGTCTTATAAATAAAAACATATAATTAGATAATAATGTAAAACCTACCATGTCAATATATTAACATTTAGCTCTTTGATTGAAAAGGATATATTCATGCAAGAATAATAATATTTTATTGACAGTATAGAAATAATGAATGGCGAAAAAGTTTTCCATATGCAAAAATTTCAAATTATCACTTATTTATGTTTTTCATTTTAATTTTTTTAAAACGAAGTAGCTTTTCTATCACATGTCCATTCCTCACTATTTTCGTAATTTTGCTCTCATATTACTACGAATACTTGCATGAAATAATTCTACAAAGTTTTTGTGAAGTTTTCTCGCAACAAACTATATCCTCGCTATAATTTTCGTGAACTGTTCAAATTGTAAACACAAGCGTGTTAAACTCTATTTATTTTTTGAATGCAAAATTTAAATTCTCTAATTTTGTAATTGATTATTTAAAACGATGTTTTTAAAAAAATAACTAATTACTAAAACAATGACACATGATATAATATTTATTATTTCAGGTTCCAAAATCTTGAATATATGGATATAGATTAATGATTTAGACAAAAAAATTGTATATGTGTAAAATAATAATAATAATTAAAAAAAATGTTATTGGGCAACAAATTATATCCCACAAATGTTAAATTTTTTTTATTAAATGTGTAAAATAAAATTTCTATGCAACAAACATCCATCCATATATAACCCTTAAAAAAACAAACATCCATATAAGGCTTTTTTACCAAAAAATAAATAAATAAAAATACTTATTTACCAATCTCCATCGGTTTAGAGATTATTTACCTATATACACCAATTTTTGAATAATAGCAATACGTTTAATAATGAAACGAATTAAGATTGTAAAACGGATGACAGTTGAATTATTGCATTTGTCAGATACAATTCATTTAACTGGCCGAAAAAGCTCGAAAAAATGACAAATGGTTAGCCGATTCGCCGCTTCACCATATAATATGGCTAGCAGTTGGCCGATTTAAGCATGGCAACGTGATCAACCTATAGTTGCAAGCAGTGCACCTTGAAGGAATTGTTCAATTTTTTTAGAGTAAAATGCACTTTACCCTTGAAGTTTAACTCGTGTGCAACTTTAACCCTGAAATTTTAAAGTGTGCAACCCGACCACCAGAGTTACCAGACCATACAAAATGGCCCTTCTTAATGTAACGTTCAATTCTCACGTTAAGTGTGATATGCCCCTCACATGATCACTTTTATAGACAAAAATATCCTTACTGAAATTTAATTTTCCAACCCAACTCCAAGATCAGCCTGGAGGTAGTAGAGGTTGACCTGACGTGCCAATGGTTGGCCAGGGAGGAGAGAATGAAAAGGAGCTAAGCTGGAAAAGGTAGAGATCGGTTAAGAGGAAATAAAGCTCGTCCTAGAGGAAGAGAGGTTGATTGGCATGTGTCAATGGTTGGCCAAGGCGGTAGAGATGAAAAAGACCTCGGGAAGAAGGTTGAGATTGGCCGAGAGGAAATAGAGCTCGTTCTAGAGGAGGTAGAAGTTGACCAGCATGTGTCAATGGTTGGCTAGGGTAGTAGAAATGAAAGGAGCTTGGTCCTGAGGAGGTGGAGATCGGTCGAGTGGAAATAGATCTCGGATGAGGAGGCGGTGCCTGCCAAGCTCATTTTGTCTCTGACCTCACCGAGCCTTGACATATGCCAATCAACCTCTGCCTCCAGGACGAGCTCTATTTCTCCGATCCCCACCTCTTCCTGGCTGAGTTCCTTTTCATTTCTACCGCCCCAGCCGACCATTGACACGTGAGGTCAACCTCTACTACCTCTTGGCCAATCTTAATGCTTATTATCCTATGCCAATCATGGCCGAGCTCCATCGCCATGTTCTAATCGAGCCGACGTTGTTTGGGTAGGGGTGAAGTTGGGTTTGAAAATTAATTTCAGGAAGGTATTTTTGTCCATAAAAGTGATCAAGTAAGGAGTACATGACACTTAACGATAAGAATTGGATAGCACACTAACAGAAGGCCATTTTGCATGGTCTGGTAATTCCAAGGTGTTGGGTTGCACACTTTGAATTTCATAGTCTAAATAACACATTAGTTAAACTTTAAGGAGGTAAAGTGCATTTTTTCCTTTTTTTTTAATTCAATCATCATACTTGTGTAGAAATGTAGATGGATGATTGATATTCAATGGTGTCGGAACCTGATTCGCGAGGGACCGAAAGAATTAGTTAAAATTGAAGTTGCCACCAAGTTTATTCAAAATGGAAAACATGGAAAAACCATTTATTTTTAAAGAAAATGTCTTTATAACCAGATTCCAGTTCGGAGTCGGTTATGCATAGAGAAGGTAGGATTTAATCCTACGCACCCTGAGTACACCCGTTTTTAGACGTACCTATTGATTTGTGCAAATTATTAATAACCTTCAAAATATTTATTTTATTTACAAGAAAATTTAAAAAATCTTTCTTAAAAAGAAATTTTGGAACATCAAACCACAATTTAGATGTCCAAAATCCAGTTAACAAGCCGTCATGGCTAAATTAACATCTTTATTTGAAATAATATGACAAGTTGAATACATGGAAATAAAAAGATCTCTTATAAACCATAAAATATTTACAAATAACTAAAAAACTTATTTTGATATTTTTTACAAAAAGGAAAGAAAATAAATAAATTTTCAGGAAATTTTTTGATCATTAGCTTCAAGTTCAAATGCCCAATATTAAGTTAACAAGCCGTCATGGCTAAATTAACATTTTTATCCAAAATTCCCCAAATAAATGAAAAGTTTAAATTAAATAAAAAGTCTCATAAAATAAAAATAAATAAATAAATAAAAACAAAAATTATGAAAATTTAATTTTGACTTGACAAGGATCGGAATCGCATGCTCCTACGTATCCCGTGCAATAGGGAACTCAAAGTCACATATTTCTTTAGAAAATAATGGTGCTTTTGATTAATTTTAATTTTGAAAAGGAATTTTGAATATCAAGCCGTCGCAGCTAAAATATTCTAAAATGTAGAATTAATAAGCCGTCCCCTAATTAATTCTATTTACTTATTAAAAATAATTTATCAATTAATGAACTAAACAAAATTTTCTTAATAAAACGCTCAAGTATTTATCTTATGCCCAAAAATAAAATAACTCTTTTCTTTTTATTTTAAACTTAAACTAAACCAATTCTAACAAGTCTAAAATTAAAAATTAAACAAACACTAAATCGAACAAATGAACTCAAACCCAAACAAATAATTCAAAAATTAATGCTAACAAAATAAAATGACACTAACTCAAACTAAAATAAATCTTAAGACTCCTTATTTATTTTCAACTTCACTATTTTAATTTTAATTATCCTAATACTACACACTTTTTGACACACACTCTCACCCACTCACACACGGACTCTCTCACACGCACGCACACCCACTCACTCGAATTCTCTCACCTACGCACACTAACACTCCTCACATTCTCACCAACACAAATTTAACAAAAGAAAGAGCAATATGAAAGAAGGGACTAGAGACAGAGAATAAGAGAAAGATTGACAATGAGAAAAATAGAGAGGGAGAAAGAATCTGAGAAAGGGAAGAGAGATCGCGGCCAAGAAGAAGAGGAAATGGGAGCAGGCCGTGCAAGGGAGAGGTCCGGACCACCGCAATGCAAATTGAGGTAGGAATGAGGAGCTCGCTCCGGAAAGAGGAAAGAACGCGTGAGAGAAAGGAGCACCAAATCTGAAAGGATGGTTCCAAGGAGGAAGGGAGGGACACCACCGCAACCTTCACACGTGGTGACAGCCTGGTCCAAGGAATCACAACAGAGCTCACACGGAGTGGAACGTGAGATCCGGACGGTGGTTGTTCCTAACCTCGAGCACACATGCCGCGATGCCGCAAAGCGCGATGGCGTGAAGCTCGCATGGAAGGTTACGACGTCGATCCACCGCAAACAGGTCCTGGAGACTAAGGGACTTCAGACTCGCCCTGATGCAGAGATCCACCCGGCAACCGCCCACCAGGAAAAGCCACAGTGATTTTTGGCTTCTAATCCCTTCTTTTTTTATTTGAAAATTATGATTTGGATGTTGATAATGATATGATGATTTGGACTATGTTTGATTGGTGATCTGAATTTTGAATGTGAGATGGAAATGTATATGGTTGATTTATTCTTGGTTTGGAATGGGTTTGCTTGTGTTTATGATTTTGTGTTTGTGCACGACTAACTGGAATTGATTTCAGAATGGAAATGTGCACTTGGAAAAGAAATGAATCAACCAAATATTTTACCTGTGGCTCTGATTTTTCTTTTCTCTGCTAACAACTCTCGTTACTTAGAAAAATATGATAGCCAACTTTCTCTTTGTGAATTTCTGTCAATTCTCTCAAAATTTCAGAAAAATTTCCAGAGAAACGGAAAAATATTGATCTCCCCAAAAATCCCCCAATTGGTATCCAATTCATCCCATTTATACAACTAGACTGATTATTTTGCTAGATTTAGTCAAGAATATAGCTGATTTATTGAAATTTTTCAAAATCACTTCCGATTTCATGGGATTTGCATTTGTTCGCGCATGCTCTCTTCAATGGCTTATTCCCATTCGTGCCCTCCGTTTTTGACTCCAATGCATTTTTCTGAACTTTATTAAGCTCTTCTCTATAGATGTGCACGCTTAGCTTGACCACTTCTTGCACGCCCGCTTTTTTTTAATATTTTTAAAGAAAAGAACAAAAGAGAAAACGGTGAGTCATGTACCAAAATCAACCTATCATCATCATCATTTTTTTTATAATAAAGAAACAGCCTTAAATCATGCTTTTTTTTTTTTTGAAACAAGGAATGGGCCAAAGCCCTTTCTTTTTTTTTATGGCAATAGCAGAATGGGCTAGTTTATTTTTGTACAATAAAAACTGAACAACAACCAAAAGAGAAATGGGCTGAGAATTTTTGCAAATGAAATGATTTTTTGTTTTTAACAAATGTGTTCACAAAGGGGACCAAGCACTTTTGTAACGCCCAATTTTTACTGTAATTTTTACTATCATTAGGAATTACCGAATTACCGTAGGTAAATATTATATAAAATTTGAGACCAAACAATCCTTAATAAAGGAATATAACGTTAGAAGAGAAGTTAGGAGCAATTCGTGCAAGTATTGCAAACCCCAATTTTCTGTACGTGTAAAATGACCAAAATGCCCTGAGGTTATTTTACTCAGAAAATGAGGATCGTGGGCCCCACCCATCCTCAAGGGATGTTTTGATGTTAATAAGGGATTGTTTGTGTTATGTGTGTTAATAGAGGAGAAAAATCCTAATTTTGAGCTCGACGCGAAATGACCAAAACGCCCTTACGTTTTAACTCCAATTGCGTGCCGACTTAGCCCGAACCTCACTAAAATGTGTTAAAAGGTGTTTTTAAGCCATGATTAACCATTGGTTAAGCTCGGGTGGTCTCGGGCAATTTTTAAGTAAAATGACCGTTTTGCCCTTGTGCAGTTTACAAATTTTGAGATTTTTGATTCGTCTAACGAAACCTAAGCAATATTAGGCTCAAATTAAAGCTTATTAAATTCTAATTACTAATCTAGAGTCAAAATTATTTATTTAGATTGATTAGAACCTAAAATTGCTTAAAACACCCAAATTGCTTAGTAATTCACTTAAACCCTTAACCGTAAATTCTCTAAATTGCATGAATACCTTGCCTACACCTAAAAAATACATGGAACACACAAAATCCTCTTCCACAAGGCTGTAATGCACGAAATTATTGAGTAATAAGTCAGAAAATTATTACACAAAAATCCAAAGAATGAAAACAAAGAATCATGAAAACATGGAAACATGATTCCATGTTTTAAGCCACCAAACAAAATGATTTTTCTTCCTTATTTTTTTCTCTAATTTTTGGTCAGATTTCTTTCCTTCCTTTGTCCATTTATGAGCTACAAAATCTCTATAAATAGGCATGCTTGAAGATAGTTTAGATGCTTAGTTCATAACTTACACAAATTCTAGTTTTAGGAGCACCAAAAGCTCTCATTTCCTCCTCCTCTGGCTGAATTCTTTCTTCAAGTTTTCAAGAATATTTTCTTTCATTTCACTCAAGGAAACCAAGTTCTCTTCCTTTCCTTCAAATCAGATTAGGTAGGGAGTTGTTTTTAAGTTTATTTCTATGCTTTGCTAAGTGTTGTTCTTGGTTCAAAATGATGATTTCATGGATTTTCTCTAGTTTTTCCATTTGGTTTTCTTCTTCCTTTTCTTTGAACAATTCAGCCATATGGCCTAGGTGGGACTAAGATGATGGCTTGATGATGAGGACCTTGAGGGTGGGTTGTGAATCCATCACAAGTTAGGCCTCTAAAGCTTGAAAGTTCCACTTGATGCAAAACTTTAAAGAATAATATTTTTATGATGTTTTTATGATCTTGAGTTTAGAACTTGAAAGATGTATTTTTCACTTTGTCTTGCTAAGATATATTGGGTTGAATTTATATTTCTCTAAAGTCTTGGAGGAGCTCTAGTAAAGAAATAAAATGAACTTGCATCCATGTTTAAGTTTATGCCTTGCATAACCATGTTTACTTTCTATGTCATCACTAAATTCTCAAGAATGAATAAATGAACTTGCATATTCATGTTTAAATTTCCAAGCTTGCATTTCATGTTTAAATTTCAAGTTGTCACTTAATCTCTAAAGATAATAAAGAAGTTGCATCTCATGTTTATTTTATGCTCTCACTTTATTTTATAATGGCTAAAAGAATCAATGCATGGCATGTTTATTTTATGTCATCACCTAAAAATCCTAGAGCTCAAAGACTTGCTTATGAATCATAAGCAAAGAAATGAGATAATTGGAGTTAAAGAATTTATTCTTTAAGAAGTCTTGAGAATTGGAGCTTAAAAAAATGTAATTCTCATCCCCTCACCGGTCCTATGCGGACTACGCCGCTCCTTGCTTAAGATTCTCTTCTCCCTCTACCGGTCCTTGCGATTACGCCTTCCAGTTTCTTGCATCATGTTTATATTACAAGTTCTTGCATCATGTTTAATTTTTAAGTTATCACCTTAAATCTTAAAGATAAAGAAATGGAATTGCATATCATGTTTATAATTCCAAGCTATCACCTTATAAAGATAAGATTAAAATAAGGTTGCATAGCATGGTAATAATTCAAAGATGTCACCTAAATCTCTAAAGCTCAAGACTTGCTCCTTTTATCTTAAGTGAAAGATTTAATTATGAACATTCTTTCAAGTTATAAATCGGTCCCATGGTTAATTTAGGCCTAAAGTCCTATGACTTCTTTCAAGTTTAACAAAAGGAATTAGTTCTAAAAGAGTTTTAAAACTTTGTAAAAATTTTATGGGAAGCTAGTAATTTATGTGTACTTAAAATGTGATTTGATGCTTATTAAGAATTTGGTGTCATTGATTGATTCCCTGGTTTGTATGTTATAGTTGTTGTTGCAAACAATGAAAACTTATGCATGAAATAAAGACATATTCTGTTCCTGGAAGAAAGTGTATTACTGTAAGAGTGCAATTTGGAAAGATTCTGGCTAAGGAAAGATTTGGTATTTAAGCGTGTCCATTGTGACCCACCTCTCTTTCCTGGAATCTCCAGATGCATGATTACAGTTGGTATATATTATTTCGGCATAAGACTATAAATGAGAAAATGTTATGATGATTATGAATGAAGAATTGTATTATGATATAACATGCAAAGACTTAAAGGTGACTCAAAATATATGAGAAAATGATCCTTTGGACCCATCAAACTATAGGCGGTGAAAAGGTGATTCTTGCCCCTAGTCTGTTCTCTCAAAAGGGTAGAGACGGAATTTTACTTATCAAAAGGGATAAGTATGTGCTGGTGACGACTAGCAAGGTATGAGCTCATAACCTAGATTACTCCCAAAAGGGTGAAGTATAGGGTGGCCCAGGAAAATGATGATGAAAGTAACTTTAAGTCACCTAAGAAACTAAGTAAATGCATTATGTGAATATGATGTTCTGCTATGCATAGTATTTATGAGATGATGATGAGAAATATGATATTCTGCTATGCATAGTATTATGAAATGATGATGAGGAATATGATGTGATTTTATGCATAACTATGTTATTATATATGAAAGGAAAAGTTCATTATAAACATGACATGCTAAGTTTATGATGCATTATAAGACGCATGATTAAAACCGACGAACCTCGGTAAAGTATATTTTCGAACTTAATAAATCAATCTTAGCATGCTCACTATTTCATAATAACCCGAGGTTCCTGGGGACGATGATGATGACACAATGCATCATGAGGTGAGTACCCTACTGAGATTCTTTTTATAAGTTTCTCACTCCCTCTATTTTTCTTTCCATCTCGTCTTCAGAAAAGAAGGAAGCGTTCGTGAATCACATTGAGGCTTACGGTAGCTGAACTTGAATCCTGAGTTTCACTCGTATATTTCAGATATCTATCCCTATCCCTGGAGTGTTATTACTAGGTGCCATTAATGGATGTCCTTCCATCCATATATTATTTATGTTTTATTAGATTGCCTACACTTAGTCTTATTCTGTTGGTAGGCAAAATATCTATATGATATGTAATTATGGATGCTGTATGATGGAGCCAATATATTATGATGTGATGTTTGTAAATTCCTATGTGTCTTTTAAATTTTGCTAAATCATTCACGTTAAGCGCCTCACGTTTTCAATTATGTTTAAAAAAAAATGGCTCGTAATTTCACTAAGTATTTTCAAAGCATGATTAAGGAACTGAAGCAAAGAGTAAAGTCTAGTAATTAATCAGACGCTAGGTGTATTGGGTTAATTATTAGGGTGTTACAACTTTAAGCCTTACACCTGACTCTTAACATACTTACATAGTTATATTTATCTATTTTTTAAAAAAATATGAGTTGATTTGATATAAATTTTATAATTAAGAGTTCACTGTTTTAATTTAAAATTCCTATAAAATGTGATAGAATTTTATTAAAATTAATTTAATTTTAAACATAAATACGTGGAAGACTATTTTGCTTTACTTAGGATTTGATTAACTAATCTCTCTTAATAGTGTTTATATATATATATATATATATATGAATTCTTATTAAATCCAGGACCTCATGCTTAAAGGATCTAGTTCTTCCATTTGAACTAACACCTTGTTGGTATATGTAGATGCGACATTGATTTGATTTAATTTATATTTTAGTAAAGATAAAGTAGTCTTCCACGTATTTATGTTTAAAATTAAATTAATTTTAATAAAATTCCATCCCATTTGGTAGAAATTTTAAATTAAACCAGTGAACTCTTAATTATGAAATTTATATCAAATCAACTCATATTTTTAAAAAAATAACAAATATAACTATGTAAGTATGTTTAGAGTTGTCAGACATTGGGCGTAAGGCCTAAAGTGCTTGGTCCCCACTGAATATCAATCATCCATCTACAGTTCTACACAAGTATGATGATGAAATTAAAAAAAAATGAACAATTCCATCAAGGTGCACTGCCTGCAACTGCAGGTTGAGCACGCTGCCATGCTTAAATCAGCCACCTGTTGGCCGTATTATATGGTGAAATGGTCAGTTGAATCGGCTAAACAATTGGCCTTTTTTTTTAGCTTTTTTAATCTATAGTTAAATAAATTATATCTCATAGATGTAATAATTCATTTAACTGTCATCTATTTTATAATTTTAATTCGTTTTACTATTAAATGTATTACTATCATTTAAAAACTGGTATATATGAGTAAATAATATCTGAATCGATGGAAATTGATAAATAAATATTTTTTATTTTTGGTAGAAAAGCATAACTAATGACATGTCATTAAATTTTTCTCTTTTGTATATTTCTTTTTTCTTTGTTTCTTTTCTTGTCTCGAGACACCGGCCCGTTTGTTTCCATCCATATCTCTGTTTTCATTGGCTCCCACATAATGGCACGTACACTTTCCAAGCGGAAACATCTTAACAGATACTTGATATTTCATGGTGAATATCCCGTAAAATCTACTCTAATTTTGATGTTACTATGTTTAAGGACACAAATAAACCATCAGTCACAAAGTATTTATATTAAATTGAAAATTTGGGCCTACTTAATTACATCTCACTCAAACTGTTGTCTGAGTTTTACTTTCCTAGACTCTAGAATATTAAAAAACAAAACAAAACTGTAAATTTATTTGGAGTACGAAATCAATACTTGATTGATTCAAGTAATTTAACACTTGCTCCTTTTAAACAATATTTTGGGTTTGAATCTGTGAACAAAAATAAATGAACCATATGAAAACTTCATCCCATATAATGAATTGATTCGACTTGAGCTAGATCAACTGAAAGTTATAATGAAGAGAATAATTTAATATCGGACCAGACGAACCAACTGTTGGTCTCCAACTACAAATTAAAAAATTAATTGCACTAAAAAAAATAGATTTAGACTCCTATAAACTATAATTCTTTTTTCGAAATTAAATAAAACAAGATATACTAGTCATATTTTATGCAAAGCCGATTCTAGACCCTTTTAAAAACAAGATCTTTGGAGGAATTGGACATTCAGAACCAACGAAACCCATAATTTAATTTTAAATGATGAATGCATACATTAGCTAGCTAAAGTTTTTTAAAATCTATATAGTGGTCATCATAACACCATTATAAGCAAAAACTATAGTCAAAATGGGTTTTAATGTGAAAAAAGCAAGAAATATGCATAATACATGGCTATATGTGCCACCTTCTCAACAATATAAGACAATTGTAAGCCGCACCAAACAATCGGACAGAAACAAAGCTCAAAATTTTCCAAGTAAATTATCCCTATTATTAGAATTGAAATATAATCTTGAAAACAAATGCTGTATTCTTAATATTATCTTCCTCTGGCGTATTGATTCGCTGTTTTGATGTTCAACATATGAAAACAAATTATCTACACCCTTTCAGATCTTCAAATTGTGTAGTGAAATGGACTTTCCAACCACACGTGCGTACAATCATGGATTCCAGTTTCTCATGCATGGAACAAATCAATTCATTTTCATTGAGAGCTTTTTTTATGTTGTTTCCCTTACACGGCCAAGAAAGGAGCCAAAGTTATCAGCATGCTGATTTCGAAAGAAACAATGGATAGCATCGGTAGCAGATCTAGAAATTTTAAATAATGAAGGTAAGAACAATATATAAGTCTAATAAAATTTTTATTATAATTTAATAATATAATAAAAATAAAATAATATATACTCATATATTTCTATATAAATTTTGAAATTTTGATAGGAATGTGCCCTCAGCCTGCTCTGTGTAAATCCGTCCCAGGATAGCATTTGGCAGACTCAAAGGCTATATTGTCATGAAAGTCAATGATTTGCTATAAAAGAAGGATTTTGATCATCGAAAAGATGATGGATCAAAAAAAGTGAACCTATGTGTTGATTAATTGGAGCTATGTCCCTAGCAGTAGGGGACCAAATTTGTCTCTTGTAATTCAAATATTAAGAATACGTTAAAGCAGGACCAGAAAATGACATAAATATATCATGAAAGATCAGATTGAAAATGATATATATATATATATATATATATATATATATATATATATATATAT
The DNA here is from genome assembly GCA_030441495.1 of Dalbergia oliveri. NCBI lineage: Eukaryota > Viridiplantae > Streptophyta > Magnoliopsida > Fabales > Fabaceae > Dalbergia > Dalbergia oliveri. The sequence continues at coordinate 24,493,662 of JAMLFY010000012.1, read as the reverse complement.
ATATGAGGGTTGAACAACCACAATACAATTCACCGAAGTCCGTGATAATCTAGATGCCCTTATTTTGCCGGTGTTCTTTCCATGTCAACTAGCATATCAAACTTGATCTATTGGTTTAAAAAATGTTATTAAATATGATCCTTCCCGATATAGCTATGTACCTAGCAGTGGGGGACCAAATTTGTCTCTTGTAATTCAAATATTAAGAATCCTTTAAAGCAGGACCAGAAAATGACATAAATATATCATGAAAGATCAGATTGAAAATGATATATATATATATATATATATATATATCCAGTTCAAAACCTAAGTCTCTTTCGCGACTTAGTCTTGATACCAGAGTGGGGGCGAATTGTTAAGAGAAATAATACATAATAGTCATAGATATATACATAAATAAATACAGAGTTATTATGCAGCTACCACTTGTAAACTTTTCTTTTAAAATATATTAAAATATTTAGGCACTGCTTAAACAATCCATTCTTTTTTCAATACTTTTTAATTTATTATCTACAGATAAAAACATATCGTATAACTAATTTAATAAAACTTCATCTCCTGAGAAAGGATGTGCCTCATATTCTTCAATAGTTTCTAACACTCCTTTTTATGTTTTAACAATCTTTGTTTTGCAGTTCTAAGTATATAAAAAGGAATCATAGTACTTTTATAAATATGGAGACTTACAAATATTTCTTGAAAACTTGTAAACTTTGAAGATTTTATTGAATGTTTGAAATTGTACAAGTAGAAGGGTTGATACAAGGTTTTTATGATAATGAGGCCTATTTCAAGTTGAATTTTTTTTTTTCAAATCTTTCGTCTACTTACAATAGCTTTTATAGAGGTGTTAACCTACTGTTACAACAATGACTTATAACTAACTATGACTAAAAGATAAATAGCTCATCTTATTATTCTTTTGCTTTTTTACTTTGAGGACGCTCGTGGTGCATGCTTGTTGAAAATAGATACTGAAGGACGATTATAATTCATGAAGGACATTCATAGGCTATCTATTTTTAGAGTAGCCTTTTGACTTGGATGATTGTTGCTTTTACGAGACTCCATTATTATCGCTTTTACCTGTTGAAAGATGCTGATAATTCTTGTCTTGGCTTTCTTTTACTGTAATGCGCCAACACTTCTATTTTTTAAAGGTTGTATTGGTCTTCAGGATCTTCAAAATAAAGTCCTGGGCTTGAACTAATATGTTCGTCTTCTTTGATTTGGACGATATAGCTTTTAATTATTCTTGCATTTCTTCTTCTGACGTGGCTACCTGCTAAGGCCGCTGAAGGCTTTGGGCTAAGAATTGTGTTTCTTTTTCAAACTCTGCTTTATTAAATTTGCTTACCGATGCTTGGTTTTGTGGATGAATTCTCCTTATTATGTGAGTATGATAGCCACACATCAATGGCACTTTTGCTGACTAATTTTAACTCAAAAAGTCCCCACCATCTTACTTCAATAACTCTATTAGGTACCTGGATGCTCATATTTTCAGCCATTTTGGTCGAATCATATTCCCATCTGGATAATCCAAGTTACTCCCAAGGAGGCTTTGAATGATATTAATTTCATCTTGGAATAAATGAGGTTTTGGCTTTAAAATACTCATATCCCATGGCGCTTCTTTTAGGAAATAGGTATTGGTTCTAAGTTTAAAAACCATTTGAGGAACCACTTTGGGAAGTGTAAAGGAATTCCTTTTCTAAACCACAGGAACCATGAATGGGGGAGAAAAATATAATATGTAATGTTAGGCTTCTATATAATCAAAATAATTATAATGTAAGAGCTGAACTTTCTGCTAAATTCTCTTACATGGAAAAGACTCTGATTCCAATCTCTCATGGTTAAGACTTTCAAAATTTTCATCTCAGAATGAGATATTTTGCTTGGATATTTTGTCAGGTATATGGGTTACTAGTATGGACTCGGATCAACTAAAATAAACTCATAAAAAACTCGGGTTTTTTGTGGATGGACTGGTACATAATGAAAGGGTTTTGGGGAAAAATGCTTGCACATGGTTTTTCTATCTAAAGTGAACCATTTCTTTTCTATGAGTAAGACTAATAAAGATTAGGTTTTTCAATATAAGGATAATCTTCATATGTTGGTTTGGTATTAAACAAATCTGATAACTTAAAAGGCTGAGGTGGTACAAATGCATTTGGTGATGGTATTTCAATAAAGCTTTTCCTGATATCTCTAGAGCTTTTAATTGTGACATAGTCATAGGCTTTGGTGATGAAACTTGTACAAGTTGCTTGTTATGATCCAATGGAGGACCATAATTATCTCTTGTATTTGGTTTCTTGCTCATTTTAGGTAGAGCCCTGCAAATTCTCTTGTAAGGAAGTATGGAAGAGCATTCTTATCTCCATTTATGTGGATAATTTCAAAATCAAAACATGATAAAAGTGCTTATCATCTTGCAAAAATATGTTTTGAAATAAGATTTTTTACATCTTTTTGTATGACATTGGAAGTCCTTATAGTCTGCTTACCAAAAAATTTTATTGAATAAATCATTTTGAAACTTTGTAATACATAGCACTATAGATAAAATTTCTTTTTTAATGGTTAAATAGTTTTGTTGAGCTGGATGTCAAATACCTGAATGATATTTGACGACTTGTTCTTTTATTGATCTTGGAAGGACTTGTTTGAGAACACCACCATAACCAAGGTCTAAGGCGTCAGTTTTAACTATTAATGATGTAGAAGGGTCTTATTCCTAGACATGGAAGACTTTTAACAATACTTTTGACTTTTATGACCGTTTGACTCATTTTATCATCCCACGGTGGAGGGTTTTTCCTAAGACGCTTGTACAAAAGGGTACAAATAGTTCTTATTTTTGGAATAAAGTCGGCTATATAATAGACATCCTAAAAATCTTACTTTTATTTGGAATATCTTCATTTTTCTGGTGATATAACTAATCCATTTTCTTTTATGATTTCAATAATTTTTTTAAATGTTGTATATGCTAATTAATTCTTTTGGAGAATATCAAAACATAATCTAAATATACAATAGAAAATTCTATGTATGGATCTAGAAATTTTAGATAATAGAGGTAAGAACAATATATATAAGTCTAATAAAATATTTATTATAATTTTTCTCTTAGTGTGGGTTAACATAATAATATAACATGAATAAAATAATATATACTCATATACTTCTATATAAATTCTAAAATTTTAATGGGAACATGCCCCCAGCCTGCTTTGCGTAGATCCATCCCAGGATAACATTGGGCGGACTTAAAGGTTATATTGTCATGAAAGTCAATGATTTGCTATAAAAGAAGGATTTTGATAATCCAAAAGATGATGGATCAAAAAAGTGGTCCTGTGTGTTGATTGATTGGAGCTATGTACCTAGCAGTACAGGACCAAATTTGTCTCTAGTAATTCAAATATTAAGAATCCTTTAAAGCAGGACCAGAAAATGACATATAAATATATCAGGAAAGATCATATTGAAAATGACATATATATATATATATATATATATATATATATATATATATATATATATATATATATATATATATGTGTGTATGTGTGTAATTCTTATACATTTACACCTTTCAATATTTTATTAGATTAAAATTTTATTAATCCAACCTTTTAATTCAAATTAAAATTCTCATCTAGTAGATCAAATATATCAAGATTTTATAGAGTTTAAAGTAATTTGATATTTAATTCATCATTACTTTATTTTGATTATATTCGTTTTTGAAAATAATATTAAATATCAATCAGTAGAGTACATGAGTATTGTTATTTGATTTTTTGAAATTTGGAGTTGATCATCAACATAATATTATATAATTTAAAGTGATCAATTAAATTGAATTTATACAAAAAACTAGTATTTTACCCGTTATACGAGGTGATAATAAAATAGTTTGTTGACTATTATAGAAAATAAATAATTTGTTTAAATATATCTTATAGAAATTGAGTATATAAATTTATTTTGAAAATAATTTAATAGTTAAATAATAAATAAATTAACAAAATATAAATATATCATTCTATTTTATATCTTATATTGAATATCATATTTATAAAGTTGAAAAAATATTGATAGATGACCTAAAACAATAAAGAGACTATTTTATGAAAATTTTGTACATTTTGAAAGTTAAAATCATTGAATAATGAAATAAAATAGTGGATAATTTCATTATAATATGAGCCATTTATATTGAGATAATAAGGATTAATAGAGAGGACATATTTTTAATTTATTTAATTAATTCCAGAATATTGTAATTTATTTATCTTGATAGGCATGTTTTCAAATAAAATATATAATTTTAAAATATTTATCTATTATTTATGATTGACATCATTGTGATAGATTACATTAATTATAAATTGACAATTACATATTGATTGAAAACTATCATATAGGTCAATTTTAAATTATTCATTCATTGATAATATATAAATCATGTGTTTCATATAGAATTATAATACATTTGAAAAACACCATGATTATATATTGAGCCAAATAATTTTTTGATAAATAAGCCAAATAATATAATCATAAAAAATAATTTGAAATATATTAGAATGAAAAAAATATTATTTCATAAATTTAAAATATAGAATAAAATTTTCAAAGTCAACCAACAAAAAATATTTACAAAGTGATATTGAGTTTAGGTAAAAGGTTTTGAAATTAGGTTGTGAAGTGAGAGTGAGATTATGATTTATAATTGATATCTCATTAATAATTAATTATAATTGATATGATTAATATTTATCAATTAAGTGTAATTAATATAAATTGAGGATTCAAATTCAAATGAAAATTGTTGAAATCGCTTTAACTAACACATGTAAACGTTTTCCTCATATAGTCTGAAATATTAGTATTATTATAAATTATAGATTATAGATTATTGAAGAGTATAAGTGTACAAGACTTACGATTTATAGTTAATGTTCATTTTAGCCTCTGATTTTACACTCATTAATCATTTTAGTCCTTAACTTTTAAGATGAGTCAAATTAGTCCTAACATTAAAAATGTGACTCATATTAGTCCTATTAGATCATTTTTATTTAACATTCTATCAATAATCGATGATATGTAACGTTAAATGATACGTTCATATAGTTTATATCATTTGAAGTGGATCTAAGTTTAAAATAATTCATTTTGATGTTAATATTACACAACATAACTCATTTAAATCTCCTTTTCAAATCATAAATGACTCATTTTGTGCAATTTTAGACACAAAAAATGATTTATTTTAAACTCTATTATACTTCAGATAACACATAGCATATCAAAATATCACTTAACATTACAAAACATCATTTAATTAACAAAATGCTAAATAAAAATGGGATAATGGAATGACTCATATTTTATATTATTAGTTAATTTGACTCATTTTAAAATTAGGAAAATAAATTACAAGGATAAGTCCTGAACTAAAATCATCATTAGCTATTATATATATATATATATATATATATATATATATATATTGATTGAATCAATTGAGCGTACCGTACCGTACTGCCTATAAAGTCTTTGGGTAAGGGAGCTAAGAGTCCAAAGGATCATGGGATCCCAAACACAATCCCAGCTACCAGTTATAGACTTCACTAACGAAAATCTGAAGCCTGGAAGTGATGCATGGGTTTCAGCTTGTCAAGTTGTGCGTAGTGCACTTGAGGATCAAGGTGGTTTCCTTGCACTCTATGACAAGGTTGATTCAGAGGTTTACAGCTCTGTTTACTCTGCAATGGAAAAACTATTTGACCTCCCAGTGGAAACCAAAAGGAGGAACACCACTGAAAAGCCTATATTTAGCTACTCTGGTCAACGATATGGAATTCCGTTGTACGAATCTGCCGGCATCGTGAACCCTCTAAGCGTAGAGGATTGTCTAAAGTATACACACATTATGTGGCCCGAAGGAAACGATCATTTCTGGTAATTAATTCCGTTCCCCACATCCGTAGCACTAGTTTAATTTCCATTCTTGAAAATATAATGATTTTGTCCCACTGAGCGGACGGACATTCTTATGTACATAATTTTACAGGATATCTTGTTAACATACCCTTATCCACTACTATTAGATGAGATAAAACCATTCCTTTAAATTTTCGCACTCATCCAATAGATATTCAATAATAAATAGTGGTGTGTAGGCGCAACATCACATAAATACTATATAAAAGTAATATTTCTCATCTCTTAAACATTAGTTGAGAGGGGATCCTATTTTTTATCTCAATGCTTCCTAGTATTCCTTGAAAAGTGTCTAAAAAAAATTACAAATAACATTTTCTTATTTTATATGTTCACTGTGTTGTGTATTCTTGTGGTTTTTTTCACGCTCTGAATAGTGAAAGTGTCAATTCCTATTCAAAGCAATTGCTAGAATTGGACCATATTGTGAAGAGGATGCTGTTTGAAAGCTTTGGGCTGGAGAATAAGAAATTGCAGTCTTTACTTGAATCAACTGAGTATGTGCTTCGAGGTTACAAGTACAGGACACCCCAAGTGGGTGAGAGCAACCTGGGAGTGGCTCCTCATTCTGACACAGCCTTCCTGACCATATTGAATCAAAAGGTAGAAGGCTTGGGTGTCAAACTGAAGGGTGGGCAATGGTTTGAGGTGGGTGTTTCACCCTCCTTGTATTTGGTTATGGGTGGCGATGCAATGATGGTGAGTCACTTTTTGTTCAAACTTAACTATGAATATATATATATATATATATATATATATATATATATATATATATATATATATATATATATATATATATCAGAAAGTAAATTCCAATATTTCTCATCATGAGTCTTTTCGGAATGATTAAAATGAGAAAATGATTTGATTTGATTTATAAATTAAATTTTATGTTTGAAATGGTTAAATAAAATTTGGGTTTAATTGATCTAGAAATCACTAATTTTATTTAAAATAAAATACATTGTGTTTGAAATAATTAAAATTGGAATTAATTGATTTGATTTGATTTATATAAATTTAAAAATCAAATCATTTCCACCAGATTTTAAAAACAAAGGAAATAAATTCTATAAGTTAGAAATAAAATCATTTATTATTTTTCAAAAATCCAAACAAAAGATTTGATTCATATATCAAATCATTTACATTTTTTTATAATTCTAAACCCACTCTAAGTCTCAAATACCAAAATCATATAAAACCAGAAACATAAGTTTTTATAATAAAAGAAAAGGAGTAATGATATGATTTCTCATTAGTTTATATAAAAGTTTGTAATCAAAAGTTTTAAGAGCGAAATGTTGGGGAAAAAGAAGAAAACAATTTATTATAATATACTTTGCTTAGAAGAATCAAATCCAAACATGGATAGTGTATAATAATCACGTACATTTTTCTATATTTGTTTGGCGTGAGCCGTAAGCCTAGGTAATATAAAACAATCATATACTATGCTATTATTGAAAAATAAAATAAAAAAGGACAAAACTCTCCGTCTTATTGGCAAAATACAAAAGTAAGTCATAGAACTCAAATGAAGACGAGATGCATTTAATTTGCAACAATTCCATTTCATTTTGTACTAAGCAAGGATAAAATATATAACTTCCAATTTTTAGCTTTCCTCGCCCTAATTACTATATATGTTCTCGTCTCATATATATATATATATATATAAAACTGTAACTTAAAATTTCATGTCACAGGTCTGGAGTAATGACAGGATACCCGCTTGTGAACACAGAGTCTTCATAAATACAAAGATAGAGAGGTACTCTATGGGGCTTCTTTCATATATTGGTAAGATAATGGAACCACAGGAGGAACTAGTTGATGAGGAACACCCTCTTCGCTATAAACCATTTGACCATTATGGATACCTCCGTTTCTTTCTCACTGAAGAAGCCATAAAATCTGCTTCGCGGATCAAGGCATATTGTGGCATCTGAGACCCATGTTGTGATGATGTGATGTCAGTTTGTGTCATGTCATTTATCTATGATATGGATGTTTTGTTATTGAAAGTTTTATTTTGGTCATTGTATCCTTTGTGATGCTATGTTTAATTTGTGTTATATTCCATGTGGTGCTATAGGTTTGCTTCATCAATTAATCTTATTTACTACCACTACAGTATCTTGGTGGATGAATGTGATGGATCGTCTGTTATCCTCTTTTGTAGATGAAATAATGGACATAAAAGTTTATGATTATTATTACTACTAAGAATTACAAGCAAATAAATAACGCATTTAGTTACGTTATACTTTACGTCCTATTAATTTTGTTTATTCCCATAGTTTCAAGATTTATATAAGATGGATTATGTAATGAAGCTTGTTACTAAGCTTCACCATGAATCTCTCAGGTGTAACAAATGGATATATATACAACGCTCGGGGTTTATGGGATCCACACTAAATAAGATAAAACTTGTGATTAATTAAAGAGCATGACTATATGACTCGAATAATTTGGTTTAGAAAAGTGACGACAGCCATTTTTACACACTGCAAGGAATGGATAAGCCTAAAAGTGGAGAGAGTGAAAAATCGTAATCAATATTCTAATGACACAGCATTTCGCACTTGTTCGTACAATTAAGTTTTCGTAACAGTGAGCATTTTCCTTAATTAAAAGGTGTTAATTATTCTGATTAACATTTTCAAAGGGAGTCTATTCTTTCAATCCACTGCCGATGAGCCCTAGTCTCAGACTTTCAGAATCCCAATCTCGACCATACTCGACCACTTCCAGTAACCATCTTGCAGCCACTCACTGTCACAAGTTCTAAACACCAATATGTGTTTGTGTTGGATCTACCTCTTCCATTGTCAATGCCCTCGTCCAACATCGATGTTGTCATCATCATTCCACTGACCTGCGCCGTGGTTGGCCATTAGGGGCGCATTTGGATTGATTTTTTTCTGAAATAAAGTACTTTGTTTTTAAAGAAAAAGTATTTCAACGTATTTGTTTAAGGTATTTGGATTGACTTTTTAGAAAAAGCACTTTAAATTAAAAAAGTGGTAGAATCACTTTTTCTAAAAGCTAGTGATACTAAGCTTCTAAAAAAGGAGAAGCAGAAGTGGTTTTTAATAAAGGAGCCGAATACATTGGTCTATGGCACTTTTGGACCATTGCATGGTTGATCATTTATTGCTGTTGGATTTTATTTCAGTCCAAATTTGAATATGAAATAATTATACAAAATAATTAAATAAAGTAATAATTTTAAAATTTAAATAATAATTTTGAAATTACATAATTTTCCTTCACTTAATCATATCATTCTTTCATCTTTTCATTCTTTTCCTCTCTCATTCTACCTCACCAGTGACCACCACCCACTTTCGCCAATCACCATTCTTACTATCGCTAGTGAGTAGCACTTGCATAAAATGCAACTCAATAATGCCAAGAAGCATAATGCATTCAAAAATGGCCATAATTGCAATCAAATGAAAGAAACAATTCAACTAGGTTGTCAATTAACTTCTACAGCACCAAATCGACAAATCAAAATCAAAGCTCTGAAATCATCAAATTAATGAAAGCGACAAATAAAAGGTTCATTCATCGGAACTCTATATATTGGACGCACTAGAACTTCTTCACGGTTCAAAAACGTTGGCTTTCGTAACCATGAGTCCTACACAACATCACAAAAAAAAAAAACCAAAAGCGTGAATTACATGGCAAAAATAAATAGCAGAAACCATGAATCTTTCATCAGTATATGTAGTAAGGGGCTTGACGATATTGTGATTGGTGAGGTTGATGCTGTGACGCTTGTTGATGATGAAGTCGGTGGCGTGCTGGCCCGCAGGCTCGATGTGAAGGAGCAGCAAGTGGTGGTGTGGACGATGACTACGGTGAGGATGACCTTGTTGAGTGCTCTTGACTAGTCCTCGACGCGACGACGTTCTCTTGCAGCGAAGGCAAATCGATCTCCATGCAGAGCTAGTCGCATTACAGATTTTCACGGAACATAGACAAATTTAACGTTACAGACGGATTTTACACTTAGAGACGGATTTATAGATGAGAATGAGTCGTCTTTTTTCGCATCTATAAGCAATATAGATGGTTTTATATTTTGTCAATTTATAGTCGGCTTTAGACAAATTAATCTTCTATATAGAATGGTTCAAACTTTGTCCATTATAGATGGATTTTACCGTCTCTAAAATTACATACGTAAAATCCTATAACCTAAAATATTTTAAAAGTCATTGATTATAGATGGATTTTACGTCTATAATTTTACAGATGGTAAAAATCTAAACCAATTAAAAGGTAGAGCACAATATTGGAACATAATGGCCAAAGTTTACAAAATGGAGGCTCCAATCACCAACGCGGCCAAAATGACGTGACGTGTTAGAGAGAGTGTGAGATGGAAAATGGGAAGAAGAAGAGGCCCGCGAGTTTTGATTTGTGTTCCATGCATTATATAGGAAAATCCATCTTAATGCGATTAATGAAACGAATCATTTCACTAATCAAATTACAGATGAATTTTTCCATTTGTAAACCGCATATATGATATACACTTGAAATTTCAAATTACAAACGGATTTTCATGTCGGCAATTACTTTTTTTAAAAAAAATTCATTAAAAGTCCGTCTATATGTCCGTCCTTATCATACGTGCCATTTGGCTAGAGTTTGTGCCAATATTTACATACGGATTTGTTGACTTTGATAAAATAATTTTTTTCAATTTTTTTTCTTCTGTAAATCCGTATGTAATATAGATGGGAAAAAAATCCATTAAAAAATTTGTCTATACATCCATTTGTATCATACACACCATTTGACTGGAGTTTGCGCTAACATTTATAGATGAATTTATAGACAGTCCGCTAACTTTGACAAAAAAAAAATTTCAATTTTTTATTTTTCCATCTATAAATCGTCTGTAATTTAGACGAAAAAAATCCATGTGTAAAATCCGTCTGTGTTTCGCGGGATTCTAGTAGTGTTGGCTGGTTGCTGACAAAAGGGGACGTAGGTGATGCCAATGGGGACGGCATGGTGGCTGAGAGAAAGGTGGCTAAAGGAGATGAGGGACAATTGGTTAAAGAAGGAATTAAAAATTTTAAAAGAGTTAATTAAGTAATTTTGATGTAACAAAGTAGGGACCATTTGAAGATCCAAAACATGTAGGGACCAAGTTATCCTTCACCTTCAATAAAATTGCATTCTAAAATTATCCCTCAGTATTATTTATAATTACAACTTTGTCCATTGGCAAATCCTTAACAGACTTCTTCCTTCCCATTCCTCAAGTCATACACACTTCTTATCTCCTCACAGTCACTCACTCACACATCTCTAATACACCTACACCTAACTCTATTCCGACTTCATTGTTTTTTCAAGATATACTCATTTTCATTTATTTTATTTAGAGATGTACCTAACCATATTAGGGAGGAAAATGATATTAACCTCATTTTAACGATTTAAATTGGGGTCATAGATGACACTCATATAACTATCCATGTACCAGTTGATTAGTAGAAACCTTTCACCTGTAGAAAAAGATATACAAGCAGGATGTATCGGCAGCTATGATGAAAGAATTGACACTACTACAAAATAGGTCTTTTGCGGCAATCATCTCATTGCGTTGAAGAAGTGTCATCGCTGACCATTTGATGAAGCATTTCCCTACGGTTGAAAGAACCGCGTCGTTTCCCCTTCAATCCTTAGTGATTTTGGTGCTCCCACGGTTCAGAAATCATCCATGTGATTTTCACGTTGCTCAAGGTCTCTCTCGCTCAAGGTCTATCTCTCAAATCCCTAATCTCTTTGAACCTAGTCTCTCTTTCTCTCACTCTCTCTTGCTCAAGTTTTCCCTTCACATCCTTTCTCTTCTCTTGCAACAGAGGAAGCCCAAACCTCAGAATGCAAATAAGCCCTTAACCTCACAACCCACACTTATTCGTGCCATAATTGAAGAAGAAGAGAAGAAGAGAAGAAGAACCCAACTCTGGGAAACAAAGGGCGAGGTCTCCAGAGCATTCAAAGCGAAATCAAACCTTTGGAGAGTACTAGTGCTCTAGAACAAGATGCATGTGGGACTATGGCGCCAAGTTCAATTGGGACCTTCATGAGCTTGATTGCTTCTTCTTCTTCTCCTTCACCAATCCCATCGAAAGAACAAATCCCAGTTCGCGAGCATCAGATCTGCCTCTCTTCTCTCTTTTGGATAGTTTCTTTTCTCAAATTACATTAATTGAATCTCAAATCCCTAATGCCAATTTTTTTTTTCTTTTCTTCAAAGCTTATGAGAATAACTTCTTCTCAGGAGAGTAAACTGTGAATTGTCGGTTATGGTTGTGAATAGTCACAGCACATAGAGGTCAACAAGCTAGTGAAAGGGCAGCCCCTGGATAATCTGGAGTTCGTGCAGTGGATGAAAAGATACTGCAATTCGGTCAGTTTTGGACTTGTCAAGTAATTTAATTTAATCCCTTCTGTGATTTTCATGTGATATTTCCTGAAACCTAACCTTATTTTAGATTGGAATTTTTAATTTTAACTTAAATTCTACGATAGAGATGTAATAATTAGAATTCATCTAGATTAGTTTAAAAAGGATTTTATTTGAAATTTTGAATGCTGAATGTTTTGAAATGGTTGTGAAGTCCCCTGAACAAAGAGACTATGCCTACTATGTAACAGAAGGCTGACACATGACCTACTTATGAAAGATTCAATAAAACAATTGAAGCTAGAACTTTGTCAATTAGTGGATTAGAATTTCTTTAATTGACATCCAACTAAATGGATATTCTTTTTGGCTACATATTCTGTTCCATTCTGCTATTGACTTACTAATTAAGCCATTTCAAGCTTATTTGTTCAAGCCATTTCAGACAAAGACAAATTCACTAATGCATATGTTTTTCTTGATTTTTTTTTTCAGTGAACAAATAAATAACAACAAAATCAATTTGTTTGTTGATTTCAATTTGGCAATGGAAGTAGTGCTTTTGATGAGTTCTTAAACTAGGAGTATATTTTTATTCAGACTTGTCATTAGTAAGATCTTGATTGGTGTTGAAAGATACAAACTAATTAGACCTACAATAAGCATGCTATAACTGGATTAAAAGTTGCTTTCTAATAACAAATTTTCAATAAAAATGTATACAAACAACTTTGAATGATGATAATGAAAGATTAATGTAAAACTATAGATTAGGCCCGTGCAATGCACGGACTTGTTCATTTAAAAAAAAAAAAGATTTAAGAAAAATGTTTTAAAATATATGTGATAATAACTAAAAACTAAATATAACATGTGAAAATATAGGAAGGCGTTTGGTTCAGCTATTTTCTATTTTTATTTTCATTGAAAACATAATACAAAAGTCAGAATATGTTTGATTTGTTCTTTTTAAAAATGCTTTTAGAAAATATTTTTAGAAAAACATAACAATTTGAAAATGATAATTTTTCATTTCCTGCATTTCCTTTGTTACATACTGAGAACGTTTTCAATTGAAAATGTAGTGATATTATTGTAAATATGAAGAAGTTTTAATTTACTTATTTTAGTTGATTGTGCTTGGTTCAAATCCTTCAAAAACATGATCCATCTTATATTTTATTCTTTTATTGAAGAATGCTAAACACTTGTCCATCAAATCACACTTTACCCACATATATTGTGAGATCTTTTTTTCAATTTTATTCTATTTTTTTTTATATTATTTATTTTTGAGTATGGGGCGTTAATAGCATTTAGCATAGAAATGGAATTGATCAATCAGTGTTTGACATTCATAATAAAATAAAAGCTTATTAAGTATATATCAATTTTTTTATTGTTTATTATTACCTATTAAAGCTTAATAAATTTACTTGTATAGTTTATTATTTCTTTAAATGTGAATTTATACTTCTTTTTATCACATTTACGTTAAAGAAAGAGGGAAAGTATTTTAATAAAAAAATATTTTAGATAAAGGGATATATTATAGAATTTAATTTTAATACACTATTAGTATAAAACTCTTTTACACTATTATTCAATTAAAATTATTCATTTATATATTTTTTAAGTAATGGATGAGAATTTTTTTAATAGAGTGATAGATGGAAGTATAATAATAATAATCATAGTTTTAAAAAATAATACTAATTATTTTGTTCAATTATATATCTGTTTTTATTACAATAGCAAATTACACAAAAAGCAAGTATATTCTAAATAAAATCAGTAATCAAAAATAATTTTTTTTATCAGAAGTACCTGAGTTTATAGAATTATTTCTTATTTTAATAAATATTTTTATAGATAAATCAAATGTCCAAATAGTATATATATTTTTTATTGTTTAATAATTATTATTTCTTTCAATAAAAATAAATAAATTTTGTTTTATTGTTATGAAAATTTCATTCTGAAAATATACAAACCAAACATATTTGCATTGTTTTCACTTTCTAAAAATATACTTTGATAAACCAAACACATTTCCTAAACTTTGAAAATTTTAAAATAAAAATTATTTTCAATAAATAAAAATAAAAATATTTCACAAATCAAAATTCACTCTAGATAATTCATCAGTAATTATAAGTGTATTTTTGTTGAAATTGGAAAAAATAATACGTTATAATTGGCTAAAATGGATACATTTATTACAATACAATGTAATAATATGCTCTCATTATTATAAGGCTCCAGTTACGCTGATTAAAATTAATGTATTTACAGATTTTAAATGTGCTCATATCATTCATCTTCCATTATTATCATATTCATGTGGATGGTTATATTTTTTAGTGCTTAGTTAACCTATTAGTGGGATATATATATATATATATAACATATTTTATAAATAATTGATTAGTAAAAAGTATAAAATTAAACTCATGTAAAATAAAATCCATAGTTTAATGAACCTAAAATAGAACTAAATATGATAAGAAAATTAAATTTTAATCATCAGTGTTACATTTATTAGTCCTATAATGCGGCTTTTAATTTTAATTTTGTCATAAATTATATTTTAATTATACAATAAATGTAAAATAAGTTCATTTAATTAACAAATATAATAGTACGTATATAATGTTAAAACTTGAAAACATAATCTAAATGGAAATTTTTAAAAAAAATATTAAAATATGAAATTTAAAATTTTTTAATTTTGTACTAATAAAATTATATTAATAAAATCCATAATTTATGGATAGAAAATAGAACTAATATAACAATAAAATTTAATTTTAATGATTAGTATTAGAGAAAAATATAACGGGCGTATTTTAATTTTAACGATTGAGTTTTCTATGTACAATAAATGATTTTTAAAATTAGGTAATATAAATATTAATATACTTTTACTTTGATTACACATAGATATAAATGCTATATGTGCAATCAATTTTACATATTGACATAAGATAGGAAAAGAGTGTTCATCTTCTGCGTGGAAAGAGAACAGGGATCAAAATTTGGGGGAATTTAAATGCTATTTGATGCTAAAAATGAAAGTGGCTGTGTGCCCTTTCTAATTCAATGGAAAATTCTTAAAATATCAATTCATGAAAATTATTCTTCAGGTTCTCTGGCCGTTAAAGAAGATTTATAGACAACGGGATTAATGAATTATGTGTCGACAATACTATACATATTAGAAATTTGAACATGCTAATGAATTTGTTAAAAAAAGAAATGCTAATGAATTTGCGTCAACACAGAAGCTATTGTTATGTGCTTATGCATGGTACTTAGGTACTATTTGTGTTAAAAGATTTTATGACATTATTCCTTTTTTTTTTAAGAAAATTCGACAGCCTGGGCAATTTTATGTGGATCGGTAATTTATCAAGTTCGATTACAATGATAAGATATCAATTAGGATAGATCAAATGACATATAATGATATTATAAATACAATAAAAATATACAATTAAATAGAAAGAGGAACAAAACATCTTACATGTTGACTTTTTCATAAATACATAATATTTAGAATTGTGAAATATAAATATAAATATAAATACTTTTTATAATTAGTTTTAACAATAAATGACATCTACGATTAATTTTAATTTAATATAATTGATAATTAAATTTACTAATACGGTTTATTTGGAAAAGAAATTCCAATGCATAAAGTAGAGTATTATTAAGGCAAATAGATGTTTTCTGTTTTAAATTTCAAAAATGGATATAAAGTATCATTTAAATGCAATATAAAAAGAAATATCATAATCAGAAATATTTTGAAACAAAAGTTGCCAAAAAACAATTGCTAGGGTACATGAGTGTCATTTGTGGTCTAATGACGAATAAATTTTAGGCTTCGACAAAAGTAATATAAATTAATAAGTTCTATTACAAAATATTTAACTATAAAATAATTTAATAATTTCATAAATGAAAGGTTTAGTGCAAATATTTTATTTATATATTTTTCTTGTTTTGCCTATTGTGTAATGGTGCAGATTGGTGCATTGTGGGTGTGATTTGATTATTCAATTTTACCTTTTTTGAGAGTAGGTGTATGAGTATATATGATGCATGCATTTTGGAGGATTCATCTTGTGTACCTTGCTTATACAGCAAAAATCCATCAGTGTGGCTTTTTATTTTTGTGGCAAAATAGGGAAGATTGGTTGTATATGTGACTCTTGTACTCTTGGAATGTGATCTTAAGAGAGATTGAAAGTGTAGTTTGGCAACAACTTGATGTTATGAGGAAGAAGAAATGAAAGTGAAGCAAATGCCACTACTCGCTTGAAGATTGTTTGGGGTTGAAGAAGATCCAGGTGCAAAGAAGATATTGACACTGAGTCAGCTGCTTCCTATAAAAGTAGGCTCTTCGGGCATTGCTATTGTTTCCCAGACGCTTCCCATAAAAATAGGCTAATTGGGAATTGCTACTGCTTTCTATATTTTATACTTTACAGTGATCATCGAAATCAAACAAAAAATTTCCAGCACATACGCTATAATTAAAATTAAATATGTTATAATAATTAAAATTTTCTTATTGGGTTTAAAGTCAAATTGAAACAAATTTCCAATACATACGTTATGATAATTATGTTTACTTAGTGGGTTTTGGGTTTAATCGAGACAAAAATTCCAACGCATAAAGTATGGTTTAATTTAATTTATCGCTAGCTTTTGTGTAATGATTACAGAATGCACTCTATTTTTTGCTAGCTTTTTTGTGAAAATAGGTGATATTCATATATGATATTATATTATGTAATTTAAAGTTCAATGTAATAAATGCTATATGCAGTGAATATTATATATATATATATATATATATATATATGTATATATATTGATTGATAGTATGATACTCCATAAGTACACGAATAATAATATGGAATCAACATTAAAGAGCCTAAAACATTATCAAAATGAAAAATGAAGGGAATTTACTTGAACTCCTCATAACTCTTCAATGTCAACATGATTGCATAAGTTTTTGTTAAAAATATATAATCCTAGTCCACTAATCTTATTTATAGAGAGCTCTAAGCCCTTAGTATGTAGGATCAGCAGACAGAAGGAAAACCATTTGAGAAGAATGTTAAAGATGTAAGTGTAGATTCCATTCCATGTTCAGAGGCTCTTGGAACTCCTTTGGAATAACATTCCCTCATGGAAACCAGTTAACATCAAGGTCAAAGTTCTCTCTTTTCTCTTTTAGTTGTGCATTTACTTGAGCATTTGATTATATATTATTGTGCATTTTCCCTTTTCAGTCATTCTTATTTGCTTGATAATGTAAATATTTATTGCTATTGAGTATCATTTGCGAATGCCAAGCCAATTTTGCTGAAACCTTTTTGTTCTTGATTGGTTTAATTGTGCTTTTAATTGGTCTCTTACATTAATTCATGTATGATTTTGTCGATTCATCAATGAATCAATCAATTACAGCAACACTATTATTTTTTTATTTTAACAACTAGGAACAATTGTTAGTTACAATTAGTTGAAAGATGGAATACACTTATGTGTGTCAAATTGAAAAGCAACTTGTAAGTTTGGTTATGGTTGTGTCTGGCAATTGCGAGGGACGGCGAAAAAAAGTTTAAAATTGAGTAAAGAAGTTTATTTAAATTGGGAAAATATGGAAAAACCTTTTATTAAAAAGTGGTCTTTAAAATTAGATTTGAGTTCGGAGTCGGTTATGCATAGGAAAGGGTATGGATTTAATCCTATGCACCCCTAGTATACCCGTTCCTACCGGTACCTTAATTGATTTGTGCAAATTATTAATAACCTTTCAAAATATTCATTTTTATATTTTTTATTTACAAGAAAAATTAAAAAAATTAAGGAACACCAAGTTGTCACAACTCAGTGTTGAAAATCCTGTGTAACAAACCGTCACGGTTAAATTAACATTTTTATTCAAAATACAATATTCACAAATAAGTAACAAATTTAAACTAAATATATGAAAATGAAAATCTCTTATGAATTATAAATATTTACAAATAAGATAAAAATTTATTTTGGTATTTTTTTATGAAAATAAAATAAATATAAAAGAGAACATACTTTTAAAGAAAATTTGGAACATCAAGCTTACAACTTAGATGTCAAGAATCGAGTTAACAAGTCCTGGCTAAATCAACTTTTATTTGAAATAAAATATTTAAAGAAATGAAAATTAAATGAAATATAATATCTCATAAAAAAACTCATGAAAAATTTACAATTAAGACAAAAATTACGAAAATTTAATTTTGACTTGACGGATTTGTTTGCCTCCCTACGTATTCGGTAATGGGGAATTCAAAGTCACGTAGTTCTATAAAAAATGATTGTCGGTTGATAAATAAAAAAAAGGACATTTTTAAGGAAACATTTTTTACTTTTATTATTATTTTTTTAAGAGCTTTTAACACAAAATTCATCAAACATCAAGTAAATAATTAAATCATTCCCTAACTAATTTATTTGATTTCCTCAACTGATTTAAGATAATTTAAAAGACAACACAAGCTCCTTCTTTTTTTTTTTTATCAATGTGTGTTTTTTTTTGACATAAGATTGTAAAATGACAAAGACAAAAGGCCAAACTCACCAAAGAAAAAAATGAGCCCATGATCTCACTTATGACCCAATAAACAAAACCCAACAAACAAAAAGAAAAGAATAAAACACTAAACCCACAACCAGAAAAGAATTGAGACTTGAAAAAAAAAAATCAAATCTGATCCTAAACAAACATAAGAACCAAATAAACTCGCACATCAGAAAATGGGAGAGTGAAACACAAGAAAGTGGGGAGAGAGAATGTCCTGCACTCTTACACAAACTTAACACCTCATTCACACAAAGCAATTTCTCATTCTCACTAACACATCTCGAGACACGCTCCTCTCTCTCACACACACACATACACACATTCAAACACATTCACATGCTCAAAGAGTTCTCTCTCTCTCTCTCTCGCACATGCACACTTGAGAGAAAACACAGAGGGAGGCGAGAGCAAAAGAGCTAGAAAGGGAAAGGAAAAGGGAGGCAAGGGACCGCGCCACGCGCAAGGCCTGAGGGAGGCCGAGCGCGGCGCGCATGGTTTGGATGGCCGACCTGAATGGCCGATTTTGCCACGGTGCGGGGAGCGGAAGGGTGCGCGATGATGTGGGCTACGGG